>JACYFF010019584.1:33452932-33490709 GCA_017589665.1 Selenicereus undatus
TATATATATATATATATATATATACTACTTTATTTTACAGACATGACACTTGTCACAATAGTATAATAATGGAGCAATAACTTTTCAAAGCTTTTAATGATGGCAAGACTAGTCATCATTATTGAGATTCTGCATGCCTTCATCTCCAATTATATCTTCCAGGCCTTCATTATTTGGATGTTCATCAAAATCGTCATCTACTTGAATATGCGTTGGATCCTTTTTCTCAAATAATTCAAGAAGGTATTTCTTTCCTTTTTCCGATAAGAATTTTCCTGCTCCAACCTCAAAGTGATAATAAAAGATATCTTCTGAAAACTGCTCCTTCCACCATCATATATTCTTTAAGCTCATCGTCATAGGTGAAAGTAGTGTTTCCACAACGCGTTAACATTTTTCCTTATTCAATTAATGCCCTAATTTGATGATAAATGTTGTAAAAATCAATGGATGTTGCCAAAGCAGGATTAGTAACTAATTCTCATCATTCTGGAAACCATTTTTGTTGTTGATCATAGGGGTCATTGTAAACCACAATCTGAACAAGATAATGAGCTAGTTTGGCTTTTTCATTTTTCATACTCGGTTAGGGCATAATGTAGTTCCGGGTATAGGCATCTGTTATATGGAATTTTTGTTGGACCAGTAGGACATTTAAGAATCTAGTGGACTGATAAACCTCTGTTTTACCGCTTTTTGGCATGATTTCTACCTTTCATTTCGGCGATTTTCGGTAAAACTTCAAGAGTATAGAGGTTGATTAGTCATTCTTTACCCTAAATCTGCCTAAATGTTGTACTTTTATCTTTTCAGGAGCTCAATTGAAAGGAACGAGGAAAAACAGTTGATATTGCGCCAAATAAGAGCAAAAAGAGTGGATTTCGAGCCAAGAGGAGGTGGCACTGGGGCGCCATGCCAAACAGGGTGATCGTGCCACCCCAGGGAAACAAGAAAACAAGGGGCAGCAAAGTGGCACAGTGGCACCGTGCCTAGTGGCACGACCGTGCCACTTTACTTTTCCCGATTAATTACAATTTGGCGTTCGGGATTCAGCAGTTCTTCCTTTCTCTCGTTTTTCTCTCTCAAAAACGGCGACTTTAGGTTTTTAGTATTGATTATTGCTTGTTCTTGATTCGAATACTTTGGATCGAATTCGATTGTTGAACCTGATAGACTATTACTCCAATCAATAGAAAGTACGTTCTTTTACTCTTTTTCTTTGCGTTTCAATTCAAAGTTAGCACTTTTAATCATGTTCATATTGGTGTTTGTGGTTGTGACTTTGATGATGAATAGGGGCTAAATTTATTGTCTTGGATTGGGTATAGCCCCTATTTTGTGATTTGGATTTGTATTCTGGATTTATGTGAATGAATGTGCACATTATAACTGAACTCTCACTTAAGCATGCCAGGTGTTCGATAAATTGCCTGAGAGGGTTGGTTCATGTTTGTAATTGCGGTTTAGGAGATTAACAAAAGTTAAATCCTGTACCTAGAGCTGCTTAGTGAGCAATTGGATTTCTTAACATGAAAATAGTTAGGATTTCAATTGGGAATTAAGGGTTACTCAATCTTGTGGTTTTGCGATTCTAGTTTCATGACAATAGATAACTAGGATAGCCTGACCAGTCTAATGACCTTTGAGAGAAGGTGTAGATACGCTTAGCTTGTAACCATTCCATTTCGATTGTCTGTGTGGGCAGATTCACATGATCTAGTTTACAGTCTGAGGAACATGATACTGTGGTGAACCTTAATCCAGGACTTTCGTTAATATTGATTTAGACAGTAGTAAGAACTTTCAGCAGAATACAACTGCTATTGAGTGAAACCATTCTTACTAGACTCTGGCCTAAATATAGTCTTAAAAGTTGATTTGGTGGTTGAAACCGAGTTCCTTGTGGTCACGACCCGTACTTGCCGTTGCTAGCTATAACTGGCACCGTGCACTTGCAGTATTTTTAACTCAACATGGATCCTTCTGAACATGCATTACTGAAATTTGGTTAGTCTTGAGAAAAATAAAAAATTCAGATATGGGATTTCCATATGGTAAACTATCATCCTGTATTTTCAGGTTTTAATGATAGGGTCATTTTGAGAGATTGAATTTGTTGGAAAACTCACACCATCGACACCAAACATATCAGGAAGTAGATCATTGTACTGCAAGACTCCTAAAGATCATAGTAATAATGATGATAATAGTCGATGCATGCTGCATACCACTCATTGAACCACTTTTCTTGAACATGAGAACTTATTTTTTCCTTGGATATCATAGACATCTAAGGTAATTAACTTGTAACACCATAAGGGAAAATCTTTGGGTTATTAGGTAGGCAGAAGATAGTAGACCAAAATGTGATCTACTTTTTTTTTATGGAATTTCAAGTTATCAATAAGGACTCCAATAGAAGGAGAAACCCGTTCTAGTAGTAATGGCATTTCATTATGGATTTCCTCCATTTCCGGTAGGATTTATGATTGAATGATCACCATAGGCAAGTTCTCCAGTCAAACTGCCTACCAGAGAGTTTTTCGATCGCTGTATATGTTCAATAAAGAACGAAAACTGGTTAAGCCATAATTGCCAACGCAGGAGTCACCCTTGCAATTGCATATTTGATAAATTCTTTTTAACAAAGCCAAGTATTCCTTTGCAACAAATTCAAATATGAAAAGGTTTTGGGACTAAAAAGATTAAGAACTTTCTATTCCGCTTATGACTGCAAGGATTTCTTTTTCCATGGTAGGATAATTGCATTCTGTATTATTAAAACTTCCACTGCAATATTTGCAAAGTTTTTCTCCTTTTTTGATTTTGAGTACCGCACTCCGGTGCTCATTGTTGGCATTTGTTTCAAGAATTAAATCATCTTCTTCATTAGGTAAATTAAGAACTTGAAGATTTTTACACATATTTTTGAAGTTCTGGACAATCTTTGAGTCGTTAGTGGTCTATGTCCAACTCACTTCTTTCTTGAGTTTCTACTGCAATGGCTTTCTTAGTTTAGCAAAATCTTTGATGAAATCAAAGGCATAGGTAAGGCATCCAAGAAACCTTTCTAGCTATTTCCTATCTTCAATCTTTTCAGGAAAATTGTCTATTTTTCTGGAATATGATTTTGTAGAATGATTTGTCCAGCTTTTATCTATAGACCTAAAACTTCAATTTCTTGTTAAGCATAAATGCACTTGTTCTTACCAAGTATAATACCATGATCAATACATCTTGGGTGGCAGCTCAGACATCGTCTTTGTGCTGTTCTATTGTAACACTACCAAATTAAACCTGATTCACTGTTTGTATTTTTCTTAATGATCCCTCAACTATAATCTGATAAAGCCAATGATGGGGACGTTACTACCGTCCAAAAAGGACAAGGCTTGAAACATGAGTACTATAAATAATATAGTTAAGCATAACCTCAAACATATACATACACACCTAATCAATCCATATATAATCAACTATTAACCAATATTAGGTTTTTACACCATAGTAAAAACAATTCACCATGTAATCAGCATCTCCATCCACTGAAGAATTCAATATACATCCTTAAAGTATGCATATACTGCATTACTTCTGATCCATCCGGATTTCTTTGCTTCACTTATTCTCTTCAACTGATTTGTTACCATGAGGGCAATTCTGTGAGCATTTGCCTAAAACAAAACATGAAAAACTTTTCGAACTGTGAGTCGAAGCTCAGTGCACGCATTCCTAAATTGTTAAATGATCTCTAAATAAATTGCTTGGGCGACCGCTTTGCAATTAACTTAAAACAGGGAATGAGAAGGAAGTAAAACTGCATTGCTAGTTATTATCTAATAGTGAACCCCTTGATACTATTACGATCTATAGATAGGTGTACACATGCCAAGTCGATCAAGGACTTGGCCTGAAGCCGTGTGGGTAACTAAAGGGTGAATGCCTTGTAGATGATAACTGACAGAGTCACTAGTTAACTGATAAATCACTGTGTAAACTGATTCATTGATGTACTTATCAGAACATGATAAGGTTGATAAATACACTCTGCTTTCTAAAGATATAGGCAATGGACGTACCTGAAGTCTTTAAAATGATATTTCACTTGATAATACGTATGCACAATGGAAACGATAGACTAGAACCCGATTCTTCTAGACAAATGTAATTATAGGTAAATGTAGTTAGTAAACCATAAATTGATTTATTTAAAAAGAATTCTACCATTCCAATAATTCTACCAAATGAACTGATTTTAATTTAATATAAGACGAGTTAAACCAAAATGATCTGAATAATAAATTAGTTAGGGTTATTGAACTTAAAATACAACAAATTGAAGCAAAATAGACCAAATGGAAATGATTGAGGTAATAATGAAAAGATTTTAATTGATATAAATGAAATATGGGTTTCTGATATTTCTGAAATGGATAAAGAAAAGTGTAATGCTTCTAAAATGGATAATAGAATGATTAATGCCTTTGAAATGGTTAATAGAAGGTTCAATGCCATGAGGGGTGTTGTGAGGTTTATAAAACCGCAAATAACCTCAGTTGATCCAATAGATACTAATTTGAGTTATTACTGAGCCCACTTCTCAAATTTCATTTTCATGCTCACTTAACTCGTTTTTCAAACCCAAGTAAGCTTCTATACAAAATCAAACTTGTTAAACTCACTACGCTTTGTAATTTCCTTTCAATACCCGTAATTATATCGAAACTTCCAAAAATACTTCCAAATGTCACGATTTCTATATTCACCCATGTTACCGTTTGATGGTCTGCATTAGAAAACCCATATCTTTCACTGTCGACCTCTAAATAAGATGTAAAACCCCAATATGAAAAGCTCATAATGTCCAATACAAATTCTATTCAGGACCAAAGCATGATTCACATATTCAGGTCCCTAAAATTAGGATAGAACACACATGTGCACAATTTCAATTCAATCTGCGTAGTCGTAGGAAAATGACCATAATGTTTTCCACAAAACTCGAATTAAGGTGATTCTAAAGGCATGTGAAAGCTAAATCATTGATCTATCCGCACACCAAAAATCACAAACTTTCAATGATCCAATCAATACCAGTTGTTTCGTAAAGTCCACTATTCAAAACTACTCCCAGTTTCGACGTATTCTGCTTTCTTCACTAAATTAGCCATAACTTTGGCTACACAACTCGGAATTAAGTGATTCAAGAGCTCTTTGAAAGCTAACTCCTTGAGGTATCGTCACACCAAAAATCATAAGTTTCCCATGTCCCATGAAAGGCCAGTTTATTCACAAAAGGACCACTGTTTTGGGTCTGTTTTCCAGCCCTAAATCACCTAGTTTCATTTTTTCTTCATGTAACCACCCACTAAAATCACTCTTTAATTCATCCAAAATCACACCAACATTTCCATAATTATTTATAATGATAAGGATTACAAAATCAAATACAAAATAATCCAAATCCAGCACTTCAAACTTAAACTAGCATGATCATGAACAATCTCAACTCCCACATGCTTTTATGCTTAATCAACACTTAACCACTTCAAACATAACTCTTATTCTTATCAAAATAGCATGATCTACAATAAAAACCAATGAAAACAAAAATCAGCATGGTAGGGATTAGAGATTACTCACTTGTTTGAAAAAGAAAAGAGGTTTAATAGTGTTTGATACTTGTGGGGGTGTGGGGGTTGGATGGTGGCTGATCTGGTGTATACAGGGTGGCTGTTCCGGTGGTTGTAGGGTGGCAGAACAGGAAGGAGAAGGGGCAGTGGCAGTAGCTGCTGTGGAGAAGAAAGGGAGAGAGAAGATAAGAGCTTTGATAATTTGGTTAGTTTTTCATTTGGATGAAAATGACCCAAATTTTACATGGCTAAAATTTAACAACCCAAAATATCTTTGCTAATCAAAATTCGGGGTAACGATGGTAATTACCTAAACAAATAGATAAGGAAGTTGTTGGGCCGAAATTTGCCTTAAATGAGCTTGGTTCGGAAAAAAAATATCAAACCAGGTGTGATTAATTTAACATTTTTTTTTCCGAAGCTTGAAATTAAATATGATCTCATGAAAAATAATTTAATATTTTAAATCATAAATATCAAAGCCTACTATCAATTTTTCCAAAATTATCCGGTAAATGAAACTCGATTTGCAAAATGCGGTCCAAAATGAATTCCCCCAATCGGGATAATTAAATGGGATAAATAAATGTGAAAAATGAATAAAATGACTTAATTAAATAAATAAACATAATTTAGGGTCAGGCTATTGCATCTATGGTTTTGAAAAAGACAAGGATATCGTTGATGTAAACTAAACAACGATGATTAAGGTCGATGTTATCCATTCTTCTCCAGAATATTTAAGGAGCATTTTGAAGACCAAATGACATTACTATCCATTCTTGATATCCTTGTGAGGCACTAAAAGCAGTTAAAGGAAAGCTTTCTTCATTCATTTTGAATTGCCAGTATTTACTTTTGCAATCCATTTTCGAGAACCAAGAGGCTCCTTGAAGTTTATTAAAAATGACTGTTTTGTTAGGAATATAATAACTATCAAAGACAGTATAATGATTAAGCTTTTTATAATTGATTATCATTCTTACTTTTCCTCTTTTTTGTTCAACATAATCTCTTACCATGAAAGCAGGACTAGTGTGAGGACTCTTGCTATTCTTGATTTATCCCTTATCTAGAAGTTCTTTGATTTGTTTATTAAATTCTTGGATGTCCTGGTGTGTATACACCATTTGTTTTACTTGGATAATAGTGTTGGGATTTAATAAAGTATTGTAGTACATGTTTTTGTCTTTATCCCAAAATTTTAGAGGATTATCAGAGTAGAGTTCTTTGCATAATTTCTCTTGTTCTTCAACAATCTACTCCTTAATATATAGCTCAAGTAATGAATTTAGCAGTGCTATTTCTCGTTGTGCAGACATTACCTTTTCACCACGCTAATTGCGTGTAAATTTAATTTTCTAATGAGTGTAAGCCTTACTTAATTTTTCAATAGGAACAGAGTGACAATTTATTATGAATATTATTTGGTTTATGGTCTGTGTGCATGGAGAATATAATCTCTGAAAATTATTTTCAACAATTATATCGTGATAGGGTTGATCAGTAGCCCATAAAACTAGTAGAATGTATTGGACTCCTCCTAATTGTATGGATAACCATTCTATTGCCTCATTATGGCTCATAATGCTATTATCAGCTATCCTTACTTGTAAAAGATTTTTGCCTTTTTTCCACACAAATTCTAGAAATAAAGATCTCTTCCCGAAGCATGCAGAACATCTACTATCTATGTAGGCATACAATTCATATTTATTATATCGTTCCAAACATACCTTTATTGGGATATAGATGCTATTGGATTTGTATTGGTAGCTTTATAGCAAATCTCCATAGTCATGTTTTGACTTATTCATCTTCATAGATTAGCTCGCTAATAGTTCTAGTTTTGTACCTAATGATATCTAGACTCATACTTCAATCTGCACTATGCCTTGTGGGTTCAAAACTCATTCTACTCATTTCATTGATCATGCTAATTGTATAATCTTCTTTAAGCTCATCTTTTCCTAATGAAGATGCTTCTTCCCGTTCTGACCATGCACTCATGCTTCCTGGTAATTGAGTTTTAATGGTAATCTTACCATTTTCATCAATTGTTATCACATTTTTCTTATTGATTTTTGTAGGGTTGGCAAAGCTCGATATCCATGAAGGATTAGTGTTTATCTCCTACGGATTGGATTTAATCCTCTTGATCTTTTGCATAGGGGTAGGACTTTCAAGTATTTCTACCTCTATCGTTGTTACCTTAGTATTTTGGTCTATTGCATTATCTAATTTGTAGATAATTTTTCAAAATATCCTTAAAGGATATCCTCCTCTTTTCATGTCCATGCCAACTGTTTTTATCTTAAGAGATACAAAGTTTTTAGCAAATTCATCCTTTAGACTCACATAATATTCAGGTCGACAATTGAATCGTACCGATCCATTACATAAATTAGTTTTAATTCTTGTGATAATTTGATTATTGAATTTGGTATGCCTAATATCACAGAGCAAAGCATAAACATCAATATATTTGTCATAATATTGTAATGGAGTGATTTGAACTTAGACACTTTCGACATGGATATACCTATACTTTCTATCTTTGTTATGCTTACGGAAATTCTCTCAATTAATAAGATTAACTTCCTCAATGTCATACTCACAATCCTTTATCTGAAGATGTCATTCCATCATTTCACATGCGTATTTGCTTTTTCATTGACATATGAACTTTTTATAGATCATGTTTTTTTGGATTATGGGAAGGACTCAATCTCCTTTGACATCATTGATTTCATTGTCTACGACAAACTCTTCTCCTTGAAGATAACCAAGACTAATCGAGCTACTTTCCATTAGATGACTTGTTTCTTTATAATCACTTTCTTCATATTCATTGTCCAATATAATTTCAACAATTCCTTTGTTGTTATTTAGGGCTAGGTATAAAGCCCCATCTTACTAAGCTCAACATAATCTAGGCTTCCTAAGGTTTCAATAAGCTTAGTATTCTTCCCATTTTTGTATTCATTAGCATAATGTCCAACTTCAAAAGTGTATCATTATATGATCATTTTGGTGCATTTTTAGGGAGAATTATGTGCTTAATATTATAATTTATACTCCTTTTTTCATGTTATGCTTGGATATGATTCTTTTATGTGTTTTGCAGGATTTTAGAGCACTTTGACCTGGCATTTGACCTTCATTTGAGTGTATGTTGACCCCCCACGGATGCCCTTAAGATCACTTCCCCAAAACCCTACACCGTACCTTTACCATTTCCTTAAAGGATGGCTCAAGCAAAACTTGATTTACAATTTAGGAAGTTTTTCGAGGTCCTTAGGAAACTCTACATAAACATCCAATTTACAGATGCTTTCTCACAAATGCCTTCATATGCTAAATTTTTTAAAGAAATTCTGTCTAACAAAAGAAAGCTACAAGAGCTTTGAGATTGTAGCTTTGACTGAAGAGTGCAGTGTCGCGATCCAAAACAAGCTTCCTGCTAAGCTTAAGGATCCCGGTAGTTTTTCAATTCCCTGTTTGATAGGGAATGTGTCTATAAACCGTGCTTTGTGTGATTTAGGGTCAAGTGTGAGCTTGATACCCCTTTCTATGTGCGAAAAGTTGGAACTAGGAGAGATGAGATTGACTACTATTGCTTTACAATTGGCGAACCATTATGTGAAATACTCTGTGGGTGTTTTAGAGGATGTTCCAATAAAAGCAGGAGATTTGTACGTGCCGGTAGACTTTGTGATTTTAGAAATAGAAGAGGATACATGCACCCCCATCATTCTTGGGAGGCCATTCTTGGCCATCACTGGGTGTCGTATTGATGTGAAAAAGGGTAAGCTATCTATTGATATGGGGGATGATCATGTGGAGTTTATCTTGTTTAAAGTTTCTAAATTCCCTTCCATTTCAGATGAGTGCAATAAGATTGATGTGGTTGATGGTTTGATACAAGAAACCGTGTCTAACTGTGATTCTAATGATGCTCTTAAGCAGTTGATGTTGAATGATAACACTATTAAGGATGAAAATCACGAAGTAGGCATGTGTGCTCAACTTTTGGAAGCCTCTCTTCCAATTCCACCTTCCCTTGCCAAGGCAGAACCAGTAAAGGTTGAAAATAAGCCCTCGTTTGATAAGGCACAAGCTCCCGAGGTAGAACTGAAACCTCTCCCTTCATCCTTGAGGTATGAATTTCTTGGACCAACTCTACATATCCTGTGATTGTCAATGTAAGTTTGAATGCATCTCAAATTATTGATAACTTAAAAGGAATTCATCCTTCTTTGTGGATGCAGTAAATCTTAATGGAAGATGACCATAAGCCCTCAATTGAACACCAAAGAAGGTTAAAACCTAGCATATAAGAGGTGGTCAAGAAGGAAATTTTGAAATTGCTTAAGGCTGACATTATCTACCCTATCTCTAATAGTACGTGGGTAAGCCCAATCCATGTTGTAGCTAAGAAACGAGGGTGACTGTTGTAAAAAATGAGAATAATCAGCTAATTCCCACTAGCACAGTCACAAGATGGCGTATGTGAATTAATTATCGAAAAGTGAATAAAGCCACCTGTAAAGATCACTTCCCTCTTCCCTTCATTGACCAAATGCTTAAGAGATTGGCTAAGAACTCATATTTTCGCTTCTTAGACGGGTATTCTAGTTTCTTTCAAATCCTTATCCATCCTAGTGACCATAAAAAGACTACTTTTACTTGTCCTTATGGTACATATGCTTATAGCAGGCTACCATTTGGGTTATGTAATGCCCCTGCTACATTTCAACGTCGTATGATGGCTATTTTCTTTGATTTTATTGATGACATAATGGAAGTCTTTTATGGATGACTTTTCTGTGTATGGTGCAACCTATGACCATTGCTTAAATAATTTGTCCAACGTCTTATAGAGATGTGAAGATATGAATTTGGTTTTGAATTGGGAGAAGTGCCTTTTTATGGTGCAAGAGGGGGTTGTCCTTGGTCACGTTGTCTCTAACAAAGGCATTAAAGTTGACAAAGCAAAGGTGGAGATGATTGAAAATCATGCCCACCAACTTCTGTAAAGGGTGTGAGGTGTTTTCTTGGACATGTTGGTTTTTACCAGCGGTTCATTAAGGATTTTTCAAAAATTGCTAAACCTCTCAGCCAATTGCTTGTCAAGGATGTGGCTTTTGAATTTAATGAAGAATCTTTGAGTGGTTTTCTCAGGTTAAAAGAGGCATTAATCACGACTCCAGTCATGCAAACCCCAAATTGGGAGCTACCTTTTGAGGTGATGTGTGATGCAAGTGACTACGCAGAGGGCGCCGTTCTTGGCCAACGGAAGGGCAATAAGCCATATGCCATATACTATGCAAGCTATAATCTTGATTAGGCTCAAGTGAATTATGCCACGATGGAGAAAAAATTCTTAGCGATTGTCTTTACCCTGAAAAAATTTCGAGCTTACTTGGTTAATTCCAATGTCATTGTCTTCACCGATTATATTGCTATAAAGCACTTAATGAAGAATCCAACTCCAAGCCCCAACTCATCCGGTCGGTCCTCCATCCTCAAGAGTTTGATTTGGAAATCAAAGACAAGGATGGGTTGCCAAATGTGGTTGCTGATTATTTATCTCACCTAGGCCCCAAGACTACTCCTAGTGAAGATCTCCCCATTGATGACTCCTTCCCAGCTGAGCAACTCTTTGCCATTTCCTACCAAGTCACCCCATGGTATGCTGATTTAGTCAACTTCAAGGTGTACGGGGTGTTACCTCTAGGATTGTCCCACCAATAAAGGAAGAAATTCCTTCCGATGCCAAATACTATGTGTGCGAAGAGTCTTTTCTTTAGAAGCTGTGTGGAGATGGGATCTATAGAAGATGCTTGCCGCAAGATGAGGTTCGTGTTATCTTACACCATTGCCATGCTTTAACCTATGGTGGACAGTCTGAACCAAATAAGACGATTGCAAAGGTACTCCAAGCAGGCTTCTATTGGCCCATTCTTTTCAAGGATGCAAGAAAATTTGTCATGACTTGTGATAGATGACAGAGAAAGGGTAACATTACCAAGAGGCATGAGATTCCTCAAAATGGCATACTTGAGGTCGAGTTGTGTGATGTATAGGGGATTGAATTCATGGGTCCTTTTCCTCCTTCCCGTAACAACTGTTATATCCTTGTGGCGGTTGACTATGTTTCTGAATGGGTAGAAGCCGTTGCCGCCCTAACCAATGATTCTAAGGTTGTTATTTAGTTTCTTAAGAAGAATTTTTTCACAAGGTTTGGCGCACCAAGAGCTCTCCTAAGTGTCAATGGAACACACTCTTGCAACAAGCCTTTCAAGTCTCTATTGAAGAAATATAGGGTGTTTCATAAGGTTGTTATGCCTTATCATCCCCGAACAAGTGGGCAAGTAGAGCTCTCGAATCGGGAGTTGAAGAGTATATTAGAGAAAACGGTGGATTGGTCCTGCAAAGATTGGTCACTCAAGCTTGATGATGCTCTTTGGGCTTATCGCATTGCCTATAAGACTCCTCTAGGCACCCATACCGATTGGTGTTTGGGAAGTCTTGTCAGTTACCGATATAGTTGGAACGTAAGGCATATTGGGCTATAAAGACTCTTAATTTTGATCTTAATGCAACTGGAGAATGGAGATTCTCGCAATTGAATAAGCTAGATGAGCCACGATTGGAAGCCTATGAGAGTTCACACATCTACCAAGAGCAAACTAAGAGATGGCATGACAAACACAACATGAAGAACAGTTTTGAAAAAGGTGACATGGTCCTATTGTTCAACTCGAGATTGTGACTATTTCTAGGCAAGCTGAAATCCCGGTGGTCGAGACCGTTTCAAGTCACCAAAGTTCAACCTAGTGGAACGGTTGAAGTATGGAGTAAGTTTGCAGGTGCCTTCATAGTGAATGGACAGTGGCTAAAACCATATCTTGTGGGACAACCTATTGAGATGGCCATTGCCCTTACACTCACTGATCCAAATCAAGCATAGAAGTAAGGTCAAGCTCTTGACTTTGAAAGAGCACTTCTTGGGAGGCAACCCAAGCCGCTTTGTATAGCTTTGAATTTTCATTTCTTAGTAGTTTTTCAAAAAAAAAAGAAAGAAAAAAAATGAAAAAATATATAGAGAGGAAAGAAGCAAGGATCACATAAAAAAAAAGGCAAGACAAAGAGACAATGGAAAAAAATAGAAGAAAAAAAAGGGAGAGAAACTGAAAAAAAAAAAGGAGACCATAGCCAAGCAACTCATCAACACGGGCCGTGGGGTGCAAAACCGGGAAAACAAAAAAATTGGTGTCCAGCAGACACCATGGTTCAACCGTGGTGGGCTGCTACGAGCCGTGGTCAAGGGTTTTGACCACGGTGACTTTTCATTCTCACCCATCTTCTTCTTCATCTTCGACACGCTGTCTCTCTACCTCCTTCTTTCTCTCTCTAAACCCACCATTGTTAAACCTTCAATTCTCCCTCATTTCTTCTCCTTTTCACTCCATTTTCATTCAAAATCCTTCCTCTTCACTTAATCTTTCTGTTTTTCTCATAAATTTCACTTCTTTCCACCATTCCTTCTTCAACTTCATCTCACCTTCACCTATCCTCCATAACCATCTTCTTCCCTCTCTAATTCTTCTTATTTTTCACTTAAATTATTCATTTTTCTTTCTCGAATTTTATTTTTTTAGGTTTTGGTTTCAATTCTTCTTCCATTTTGTAGCCATGGCACCCACCGAGAGGCAAAGGAGTATCAAGGAGGCAGAAACATCAAGTCAAGCGCCATCCCGGCCTCAACGGACCTCCCAAACTTCCACCAACACGCGAGCTTAAGGTAACATTCCTCATCCTCTTGGTTTAACTAATCCCGATCATGTTAGCTAGATTTGCTGGTTTGAATGAACACATGGTTGTGGCAACTCATTACTATGATGAGGAATTATTAGGTCATTTAGGATTGTTCGATCATATTCATTGGTTGCTTGCACGAGGGGGTATGGGACATTTCATTGAAATAAAGGAGCATACCTATTAGGACCTTACCTTAGAGTTCTTGAGTACTCTACATGTTGAGGTTACTGGAGGGCCTTAATGTTAGGGTACATTTCATTTTATTTACACGGGCAATTTTATGACTTAAACTTAGATACCTTCAACAACATATTTGGTTTTCCACCTACCATGGATTTACCAAACCAAAAAGTCCCTAAAGAATTCAACCCAAATGCATTTTGGGCCAAGCTTTCGGGGAGTGTTAGGCACAGTACTAGTTCTTCCAATTGCACCAATATCTGGTACCCTTTCAATCAGGTAGCTCAGCGTATCCTACCTTGTTGTTTCTTTGCTCGGGATGATGGTTTGAATGTCTTGAGATTATCTGAGCTATACTTTTTGTCTTGCATGCTTGATGGTGTTCAATGTGACCCCAGGGCATTCTTGGCCAGACAGTTGTATAGTGCTACTGTTAGCACTAAGGTTAGGATAGTCATTGGTGGTATCATCACAACTTTTGCTAGATTTTTAGGTGTTGAGCCCAACCTTGAGGATAGAGTATCTAGGTCTAAGCGGCTTGATCAAGTCGCTTTTAAGATCATGAACTTTTGTAAAGTAGAGGTTGGACGTTTGTGTTGGATTTACCCTGGGGATCGACTTCTGCCACTTCCCAATGTTGATCGAACTACCCTACTTCACCGGGCTAACCTTTATTGGGTACCTGGTGATGTCGAGGTTGTTCAACCCGCACCCCTTCCACCCTCTTTTACTAGTTAATTGGACCTAGTTCTTCCTTCCAACCACCCCCCATTGACTATGCGGACCTCCAAGCCACCCTTAGGTCCATCTAGGAGGAGCAAGTATCCCTTCGAGCATATGTTGTTTCTAAGAACGCTGCTCTTTGTGAAATTGTCTAAGAGCACCACGACGAGCTCCGTGACATGCTTGCTACCCATACTCAATACTTCCAGGGCTATAAGGCTTGTTTAGAGACCTGGCGAGATTGACATATCTTTTATGGCCACCCACCCCATCCTCCTCCCCCAACCCCTTTCTTATTTCTTTTTGCTACTCGCGTTTACCTTTTTCTACTATGTGCATACATTGGGGACAATGTTTCGTTCAAGTATGGGGGAGTTAGTCCGTATTTGATGGCGTCTAATGCTTGATTTGGTTTGGTGTGTGCTTGTGCATTGTACATATTATTCGTGATAATTTTTGGAGCTACATTGTAAGTTTTAATCTTATGTGGTTATGTAACGCCCCAATAATACATAAATCATAGCTGCATTAACCTACCTAAGCTAAACACTAAGCAATCAATAAATGGGCGTTACCGCCGTCTGCAAGGACAAGGCTTCTCTTGAATATGAAAATTTAGCCATAAAATCAAAGTTAACCTTAAAAGGCATTCACGACCATTCGGAACATTTAACAACACACGGGAATGATTCTAACTTCCCAGGGTTACATCATCCTACACAACTCAATTTAATTATACGATTATAACATCAAAATACATGTTGCAGTTCAGATATATATAGCTGGAACACCAAAAAGCACCATCGTAAGACATGAAAGCATCTTAGCACTTCTATCCGCCAATGTCATGGATGGTCCTGACTTATTTATCACCTTCAACCTCCCTACCCGCCTGAGAGCGGTTTACTAAACACTTTCCTAATGCAAAACATAAAAACATTTCGAACTGTGAGCCAACGCTCAGTACATGCATCCCTGTACTGATAAAGATTTGTTGAAAAAGAAAATTATGAGGGCCCACTTTGCAATTCATTTTGATTTTAAAATAGGGAATGAGATGTATATAAAGCTAAGTTGCCAATTATTATATGTTAGTGCACCCCTTAGTAACTGTTACGATCTATGTATAGGTGTACACCTGCCAAGCCGACCGGAAGACCTGGTCTGAAGCCGCGCGGCTAACTGGAGGGCAATACCCTGTAACTGGTAACTGATGGGGTCACTACTTATGTGATAAATCATTGATTCAAATGATTCATTGATGTACTTACCAAAACTTTACAATTTCGATAAATACGTGCTGATTTCTAAAGATACAGTTAATGAACGTACCTCGGGTCTTTAAAATCTAGTTCACAGCGTAAATAGATGTATTAAAATGGAGAGAACGAGAGCTTAGGCCTTGATTCTGTTCAAAATCATAATAGGCATATGAGGTTATAAATGAACTTATTTAGATAATGAAAACCTTTAAATAAAATTAGCACAACGAATACCCTTATATAGAAAAGGCTTATAAAGAATTTGTGTGAACCAGTTAGTTAATAGATTAAACTGATAAAGTTAAATTAAGTATAGAAATGCTGAGTTAAGGCACGATAGTGAGTTTAGAGGGTAAGGGTTTATGACGAGGGTACGAAATGAATAATCCACAACTTATACTCCCGACCTCCAAATGAGACGTAAGACCCCAACATAAACAGCTTAGGAAGTTCTCTAAAACTTTCCTGAAGGATACATAACAAGATTCCTACGACAGGTTCCATAAAATGGGGTTAGAACACCAACATGTCAGGTTTCAGTGTTGAAAAGTCCATTCTGCCCAGGTTCAGTCAAATAGCCAAAACTTTCTCCACCGACCTCGGATTGAGACGATTCAAGAGTCATTTTAAAGCTAACATCTAGACGTATCTAACCACCAAAAAAAAGAATTTTTGTCCTGGCCGATTATTACCAGCTTTGTTCCAAGGTTCGCCCTGTTTTTTGAAAAATTTCAGCAGTACTGCTTTAGTTGTTCCTCCACTTTTTTTACACCAAACCTCAACTCAAACTCTTTCTTAAGAGTGTATAACACACTTTGGTACATCCGAACCTCATACAACATCACCATACCTAATTCCTCTTCATATTCATATCAAATAAAACTCCTTTTCCAGTCACATAAACCCACACACCTCAAATTTAACATTAGTTGGTCCAAATCTTGCATTTTGGACAAACCCTAGCTTTGGGTCACTTTGAACTCACTCCCAAATTTTCCAAAACACCATAAACAATAGAAAAACTTCAATATATCAAGAGATAAGCAAGGACAAGGATAAAGCATGCAATAAACATCACTTAAACAAGAAGCTTTACATGACCAAGATGAAACCCTAACCCTAGCCTCATCCAATTTCAACTCCACCATAATCCGTCAACAAAAAGATTCTTAATATCATAAAAACAACATAATCCATCACTAAAACAACCAAAATAAGAAACAAATACCAGCAAGATCAAGAATCAAAAATGAAAATCAGCATAGGGGTGAAATAACACTCCCTTTGAGCTTGCAAATGAGATAGTTATGGTTCTTGATGATTATGGAAATGAAAGAGGTGTTTGGGGGTGGTGAGTGGGGGTTGTTTTATGGGGTTTTGGTGGTGGAAAGGTGGTTGAATAATGGCTGGGAGGAAGGGTTTCCGAGTAGAGAGAGAAGGAGGAGAGGGAAGAGAGAGAAAGTCACTTGAACACTTGGTGCAAAATGAAGATAAAAAAAACTTTTAAATTTTTACACTAACTTTATTACTTGGCTACAAATAAAGGTAGAAAAGTCAATATTATCGAGCTTGATTAAGGCTTAATTAAGAGGATTTAGCTAAACAAATAAAGGTCAAGTCTCGTCACATCGAAATCGGCTTCAAACGAGCTCGGGTTTAGAGAAAGAACTGAAACCGAGTGCGTTTGCAACAATTTAAAAAAAAAAAAAACAAATTTGAGATTAAATGGTTGTGGTGCCATGAAAAAGAGTTTTAAACATTAAATTGTTAAATATCAAGGCCTAACTCAATTTCCAAAATTGACTAGAACAAATCCCCGAATTGCAAAGTAAGGGTTCCGTTAGAAATGTCCAATTGAGAATAATAAAAAGATGGGAATATAAAAAGAAATGATGTGAATCAAATGAACTCAATCACATGGATTAATGACATGAAATTACTAAAAAGAATTTAGGGTCGGACTATTACAGTCTTCCCCCTTTAAAAAGTTTTTTCCTCGAAACTAAACTAATGAACTTCACCATAGCATGCTAGATTACATCGAATAAATGTGGCTATTTGGCTATCATTGCTTCCTCGGTCTCCCAAG
The DNA here is from genome assembly GCA_017589665.1 of Selenicereus undatus. NCBI lineage: Eukaryota > Viridiplantae > Streptophyta > Magnoliopsida > Caryophyllales > Cactaceae > Selenicereus > Selenicereus undatus. The sequence continues at coordinate 33,470,647 of JACYFF010019584.1, forward strand.
TAGCTTCTTGGGAGGTATGGTTCGTCCAGAGTACTTTAACCAATGGTATCTTCTTGTTGCGCAGCTGTTTGATCATACGATCTAGTATTTGAACGGGACGCTCTTCATATACTAGATCTTCAGCGATATCGATAGGTTCAGATAAAATGGTATGGTTTGGATTTGGAATATGTTTTCGAAGCTGAGAGATATGAAACACGTTATGGACGTGCTCAAGTTTGGTAGGCAACTATAGGCGATAAGCGACAGGATTCAACCTCTTAACGATTTTATAAGGTCCAATGGACCTTGGACTCAATTTGCCCCGTACTCCGAACCTATTCACACCTTTAGTTGGTGAAACTTTTAGAAAAACTTTATCACCGACTTGAAACTCTAGAGGCCTTCTTCCTTTGGCTGCATAACTTTTCTGTCGACTTTGGGCAACCCTAATATACTCCTGAATCTTTCTTATTGTCTCAGTGGTCTCTTAGATCATTTCAAGACCTATAATCAGTGCCTCATCCAAATCACTCCTGCACAACGGGGTTCTACATTTTCTCCTGTACAGAGCCTCAAACGGGGCCATTTTGATGGTGGATTGATAACTGTTGTTATAAGAGAATTTCACCAAAGGTAAATCATCCTCCCATTTCCCTTGGAACTCCAATACACAAGCTCTCAGCATGTCCTCCAAAATTTGATTAACCCTTTCAGTTTGTCCATCTGTCTCTGGGTGATAGGAGCTACTGAAGTTTAGTTTGGTTCCAAAGGCCTTTTGAAGTGCTTGCCAGAAGCGCGCTTGGAATCGTTGATCCCTATCTGAGACTATGTCTAGAGGGATCCCATGTAGACGGACTATCTCTTTAACATACAATTGGGCTAGTCTTTCTATTCCCCAAGTATCCTTAATTGGCAGAAAATGAGCCGACTTCGTAAGTCGATCAACTATGACCCAAATAGCATTCTTCTTCGAGGCAGAAAGGGGTAAACCCATAACAAAGTCCATTGAGACTTAATTCCACTTCCAAGTGGGAATTTCTAAGGGTCGTAGTTCACCCACAGGACGCTGATGCTCTGCTTTAACTTCCTGGCATATTAAACACTTGTTCACATATTCTGTAACATCTTTCTTCATATTATTCCACCAAAAATATTGTCTTAAATCTCTGTACATCTTTGTACCTCCTGGATGCACTAAATAACGAGTATTGTGAGCCTCTTCCAAGATTTGCTTTCTTACTTCCCCATTTTTGAGCACACATAGGCGATTCTGGAACCGCAAAGTCCCATCCTCGTGTACTACAAAACCCAGAGACTTCCCTTTTTCTAAGTTTTTCTTTATGCTTTTGGAGTTCGGGATCACTTTCCTGAGTCAGTCGAATTTCTTCCACCAGGGACGACTGAACCGTAAGTGCTGATAATTGAGCATTCAATTGCCCGTGAAATACTAATTGAATCCCAAAAGTCCTCAAGTTCTCTCAAGAGGTTCAATTGAGTAATCACCACAGTGTTTGAGCTATGTTGCGCCTTCCTACTCAAGGCATCCGCCACCACATTTGCTTTACTAGGGTGGTATTGAATCCGCAAATCATAATCTTTAAGCGACTCAAGCCAACGCTGTTGCCTCAAATTGAGCTCCTTTTGGGTGAAGATATACTTTAAACTTTGATGATTAGTATACATCTTGCATGGTACCCCATATAAATAATGCCTCCAAATTTTCAAAGCAAAGACCACGACTGCTAATTCCAAGTCATGGGTAGGGTAGTTTTTCTCGTATGGCTTGAGTTGTCGAGAAGCATAAGCCGCTACTTTGTCCTCTAGGATCCGTACGCACCCTAGACCGTTCTTCGATGCATCACTATAAACTGTATACTTCTTCCCTTCCATTGGTAACGTGGGAATTGGGGCGGTAGTTAGTCGCTGTTTTAGCTCTTGGAAAGCTTTCTCACATCTTTCAGTCCACTCAAACTTATTCACCTTGTTCAATAGATTGGTCAGTGGTAAAGCGATTTTCGAAAAGTCCTAGACGAACCTTTGATAATAACCTGCTAAACCCAGAAAACTTCTAATTTCAGTGACATTGGTAGGCCTTGGCCATTCTATGATTGCTTTCACCTTTTGGGGGTAAACTTTAATTCCTTCTTTGGTAATCACATGCCCTAAAAATACAACTTCCTCCAGCCAAAATTCACATTTCTTTAATTTGCCATAGAGTTGATGCTCCCTCAAGGTTTGCAGTACTGTTCGCAATTGTTCAGCATGTCCCTCCTTATCCTTAGAATAAATAAGGATGTCATCTATGAACACCACTACAAACTTGTCTAAATAAGGTCTGAAAACCCTGTTCATAAGGTCCATGAAGGCTGCAGGGGCATCACTGTGAACTCATAGTGACCATACCTGGTTCTAAATGCTGTCTTAGGAATGTCATCATGTTTAATCCTAAGTTGATGGTACCCTGACCTCAAATCAATCTTAGAGAACACTCATACCCCTTGTAATTGATCAAACAAATCATCTATTCATGGCAGAGGGTTCTTGTTCTTGATGGTAATCTTGTTCAACTCCCTATAATCAATGCATAGCCTCAAGGTTCTGTCCTTCTTCTTGACAAACAACACTGGAGCACCCTATGGTGACACACTTGGCCTAATAAAGCCCTTTTGTAACAGTTCATCTAGTTGAAGCTTTAATTCCTTAAGCTCAGTTGGGGCCATACGATATGGGGCTTTAGAAATAGGTTGGGCTCCAGGAATTAACTCGATCCCAAAATCAATTTCCCTCAGCGGGGGTAGTTCTAGTAATTCTTCCGGGAAAACATCTTCAAATTCACAAACCATAGGTATATTCTCCCCTTCCTCGTCTTTTGTTTGGGTGCTGATAGCATAACACCAATATCCAATACATCCTTGATATAACAGCTTACTTGCTTTCATAGTAGAAATCAAAGGACAAGAGTTTGCCTTTCTTTGCCCATAAAAACACACTTTTCTCCCTTTTCCATCTTTCAGCATAACCTTAAGATCTTCACAATCGATTTGGGCTCCATAAGAACGCAACCAATTCATCCCCAAAATGATATCAAAATCAGACAAATCAAATTGAATCAAATCCACAGGGAAGGTGGTTTCACCAATGGTGATGGGGACAAGTTGATAAGAGAGGGGGCACTCAATCACAGAATTATTGGGTAGCTTGATTCTATAATTGGTTGTCATCCTTCTATTTTTAAGGCTCAATTGTTGAGCAGATCGGGTAGATATAAACGAATGAGTGGCACCCGAATCAAATAATACGCAAAATGGCTTTGAATTTAAAAAGAGAGTTCCAGTGACTACCATACCAGAGGTAGCAGCTTCCTTCTTGTTCATCACAAATGCTATTCCTACAACTGCAGGCCTTGAAGGTGGAGGTGCCTGGCGGAGCGGGGCCAAGGTTTCACTGCGCCCTTGTCTACAGCTTTTAGTCGTCAGGGGCACGCAGCGATTAGATGTTCAGGACTTCCACACCACATGCATTTGTTGGTGCCAACGAGGCATTCCGAAGTGGTGTGATTTGTCCTTCCACATTTCGCACAAGGTGTTGTCGAGCTTGCAAGACGGCTCTTGGAGAGAACAGGAGTAGGTTTCTTCTGGTTCTGCTGGTTCTGGTTCACACTTTCACTTGGAGTCCCCCGCTCAAACCCCTTTCTCTTGTGGTTGATTGGGTTCAGGGCCCTCAACTCCGTCTTCACCCTTTCCACTTCGGCTGCTCGCTCATATAGTTCTTGATACATCAGCATTGGTTGTCCAGCTAACTGATTTCGAATATAGAAGGCCAAACCTTCCTCAAACCTTCTCATCTTTAACCTTTCAGATGTCACCAATTTAGGGACAAATCTAGATAGTTCGGTGAACTTACTAGCATACTGCATCATTGACATGCTACCACTCATTTTTAAGTCCATAAATTCTTTCTCCTTTTGCCTTTGCACTACAACTGGGTAAAATTTTGCCCTAAACTCTGCTAAGAATTTATTCTAGGTGAATTCAGGCCCTTCGAGCTTATCCTTCACTGTATTCCACCAAATGTCAGCTTCACCTGACAAATAATATGTCCCAATGTTCATTTTCTTTTCCTCTGGTACCTCAACTACTGTAAAAATTTTCTCCATTCCCCTTATCTGTTCCTCTAATACCATGGGATCATAAGATCCATTGTAAACTTTAGGGGTACGTCGTGGTACTCTAGCTGCCAATTTATCCTCCTTGGGAGGGGTTTCAGTAGGCACCTGGGGAATCCGCTTCATCAATTCAGCAACTAAGGTTGGCCAGTAACTCGGGTTTCCTAAGTTGCTAGCTAACTCAGAGAGCGATGCTGGAGTGTCACCATGTGGTGGTCCCAGGCACGAGGCTTGATCACCCAATCCCTGGCCTTGCTCCGAATTGTCCTCCACATGCACCTCAATGTTGTTTTGCATTTACTGAGACATTCTAATCAGACATTAAATAAAGCAATTCAGACACGGAGACCCCAAAAATAAATAAATAGATAAGAGATGTCTCAGAAAATATTTCATAACTCAAAGCGTCCTCATTTCATTACATAACTGCTTACTTACAGACATAGTTGCTGATTTATATACATGAATAACAAAAGCATATAACACCTACAAGCCTAGTTCTTACTCCTAAACACTAAACACTAAATATCCCTTAGACACTAGATCCATCACATGACCAAAAAGAGTTACGAATCATGTCGTCATGGTCAGAGAGGATTGGACTAACTATATACAATGTCGGATGCCCCACAAAATACAACCATCCAATCCAACCATACCATATCTACATACAGAGGGCTCAAAATAGAAACCACTACACTGAACCTTAGAATCACCTAACGATCCCTAGATGGATCGTAATCTGGGTCAGACTCATCGTCAGGTTCTTCACCTGAATCGAAACTGCTCGTGGATGCCTCCGACTTGGCATCATCGACTTCCTCTTGAATTGGTGGCTCATGTTCCTCCTCCAAGTCCACCATCAACTCATCCGTCTCTTGCTCCCCTTGCTACTCTATCCCCATCTCATCACTGTCTTGATCCCCCTCGGGATCCTCCTCTGGGTCGTCCTCCTCTGGATCGTCCTCCTCCCCCTGGCGATCCTCATCCCCAGAAATAGAACTAATCACCACTAAGTCTGGGGTATCAGGGATGTCTATCACCACATAGACCTCCCCAAGGCTCTCAGGCATCAGCGGGGTGCCTGGTGCGGGTGGAATAGGTGGCTCCTGTGCTGGTACTGGGGCTACAGATGGGGATGGACCTCATGGAGGGGAAAGACGTGTTGAAGAGTTTCCATAGTAATTCCCCTCAATTCAAACTCTTCTCTCAACAACAACTCTGTAGTGAGAGTCACTCAAGCCCACTGGGCCTGAAACCTAGGCCCGTCTATGCCTGGGTTCCCTTTCATCATAAAGTCGTAATAACGATGCCTGAACTCCACCCAAGGGCCAACCGGGGGTAAGAACCCCAGCAGTCTCTGTGCACAGACCGTAGTACTGTGAAACTCAGAGTAAGGGTCCTGTGTGTGCCTCCATACTAATATGGAGCAATGCAATGTGAGCTATCATTGATTCACCTGGCAACATGTTAACACCATAGGGATCCATCTAACAAAGAAAACACATATGTGAGAGGCAGACATAGCAGACATAACCATACACATACCAATACCCATCCATAAATAAGGAACATGCAAATAAAAACAACTTGCATTCCCTAGATACCACTCTAGCAATATACGATAGCCCCTCCTAACAACCATTCTCATCCTATAGTTTTTAGGTCTACTTTCCTCAAGAAAATGTCAACCTGGCTCTGATACCAAATCTGTAACGCCCCAATAATACATACATCATAGCTGCATTAACCTACCTATGCGGAACACCAAGAAATCAATAAATGGGCGATACCGCCGTCCGCAAGGACATGGCTTCTCTTGAACAAGAAAAGTTAGCCATAAAATCAAAGTTAACCTTAAAGGGCATTCATGACCATTCAGAACATTTAACAACACACGGGAGTGATTCTAACTTCCCAGGGTTACATCATCCTACACAACTCAGTTTAATTATACAATTATAACATCAAAATACATGTTGCAGTTCTGATATATATAGCTAGAACACCAAAAAGCACCACCATAAGACATTAAAGCGTCTTAGCACTTTTATCCGCCAATCTCATGGACGGTCCTGACTTATTTATCACCTTCAGCCTCCCTGCCCTCCTGAGAGCGGTTTACTGAACACTTTCCTAAAACAAAACATAAAAACATTTCGAACTGTGAGCCAAACCTCAGTACATGCATCCCTGTACTGATAAAGATTTGTTGAAAAAGAAAATTATGAGGGTCCACTTTGCAATTCATTTTGATTTTAAAATAGGGAATGAGATGTATATAAAGCTAGGTTGCCAATTATTATCTGTTGGTGCACCCCTTAGTAACTATTACGATCTATATATAGGTGTACACCTGCCAAGCCGACCGAAAGACCTGGCCTGAAACCGCGTGGGTAACTGGAGGGCAATGCCCTGTAACTGGTAACTGATGGGGTCACTACTTATGTGATAAATCACTGATTCAAATGATTCATTGATGTACTTACCAAAACATTACAATTTCGATAAATACGTGCTGATTTCTAAAGATACAGTCAATGAACGTACCTGTGGTCTTTAAAAGCTAGTTCACAGAGTAAATAGATGTATTAAAATGGAGAGAACGAGAGCTTAGGCCTTGATTTTGTTCAAAATCATTATAGACATATGAAGTTAGAAATGAACTTATTTAGATAATGAATACCTTTAAATAAAATTAGCACAATGAATACCCTTATATTGAAAAGGCTTATAAAGAATTTGTGTGAAGCAGTTAGTTAATATATTAAACTGATAAAGTTTAATAAAGTATAGAAATGCTGAGTTAAGGCACGATAGCGAGTTTTGGGGGTAAGGGTTTATGACGAGGGTACAGAATGAATAATCCAAACCTTATACTCCCAACCTCCAACTGAGACGTAAGACCCCAATATAAACAGCTTAGGAAGTCCTTTAAAACTTTCCTGTAGGACACATAACAAGATTCCTACGACAGGTTCCATAAAATGGGGTTAGAAGACCCACATGTCAGGTTTCAGTGCTAAAAACTCAATTCTGCCCAGGTTCAGTAAAAGAGCCAAAACTTTCTCCACTGACCTCGGATTGAGGCGATTCAAGAGTCATTTTGAATATAACATCTAGACCTATCTACCCACCAAAAAGCAGAATATTTGGCTTGGCCGGTCATTACCATTTATGTTCCAAAGTTCGTCCTGTTTTCTGAAAAATTTCAGCAGCACTGCTATAGTTGTTTTTGCACCAAACCTCAACTCAAACTCTTTATTAAGAGTGTATAACACACTTTGGTACATCCTAACCTCATACAACATCACCATACCTAATTCATCTTCATATGCATATCAAATAAAACTCCTTTTCCAGTCACATAAACCCACAGACCTCAAATGTAACATTAGTTGGTCCAAATCTTGCATTTTCGGCAAACCCTAGCTTTGAGTCACTTTGAACTCACTCCCAAATTTTTTAAAACACCATAAACAACAGAAAAACTTCAATATATCAAGAGATAATCAAGGACAAGGATAAAATATGCAATAAACATCACTTAAACAAGAAGCTTTGCATGACCAAGATCAAACCTTAACCCTAGCCTCATCCAATTTCAACTCCACCATAATCCATCAACAGAAAGATTCTTAATACCATAAAAACAACATAATCCATCACTAAAACAACCAAAACAAGCAACAAAAACCAACAAGATCAAGAATCAAAAACGAAAATCAGCATAGGGGTGAAGTAACACTCACTTTGAGCTTACAAATGAGATAGGTATGGTTCTTGCTACTTATGGAAGTGAAGGAGGTGTTTGGGCGTGGTGAGTGGGGGTTGTTTTGTGGTGTTTTGGTGGTGGAAAGGTGGTTGAATAATGGCTGGGAGGAAGGGTTGTCGCGTAGAGAGAGAAGGAGGATAGGGAAGAGAGAGAAAATCACTTGAACACTTGGTGTAAAATGAAGATAAAAACAACTTTTTAATTTTTATACTAACTTTATTACTTGGCTGCAAATAAAGGTAGAAAATTCAATATTATCGAGCTTGATTAAGGCTTAATTAAGAGAATTTAGCTAAAAAAATAAAGGTCAAGTGTTGTCGCATTGAAATCAGCTTCAAAGGAGCTCGGGTTTAGAGAAAGAACTGAAACCGAGTGCGTTTGCAACAATTTAAAAAAAAAAAAAAAACAAATTTGAGATTAAATGGTTGTGGTGCCAAGAAAAAGAATTTTAAACATTAAATTCTTAAATATCAAGGCCTAACTCAATTTCCAAATTAAATTGACTATAACAAATCCCCGAATTGCAAAGTAAGGGCCCCGTTAGAAATGTCTAAATGAGAATAATAAAAAGATGGGAATATAAAATGAAATGATGTGAATGAAATGAACTCAATCACATGGATTAATGACATGAAATTAATAAATAGAATTTAGGGTCGGACTATTACAGGCTAGAAGCATGTTAGAAAGTATAATTAGGTTTCTTTTCATTCTAGATTGCAGTTTAGTTTTTTTTTTAGTTTGCTTTTGTAGTTTTTGCATTTTTCTTGGTATTTTTATTACGAGCATGCATAAAAAACAAGAAAAGGAAGGCAAAAGAAAAAAACGAATAAGAAAAAAAATCTCCGATGATGATCTTTGTAGACTAGGTAGACTTCTTTTTCTTAGTTTGATCTTTTGATTTCCCCAATTGTGCATAAAAATGTTTAAGAATGAGTTTTTGCAAAAGGAGTTTAATGTTTTGGCCATATGTTGAGTGCGAGTTGATTGCCCCTTAACTCTTTACATGAATTTTGGCATATGTGTACTAATGAGCTAGTTATGACCTTGATAGATATCCTGTGAGGCTTTGAACTTTTTAAGACTAATTTATCAATTCAATCTCTTGTCAATTCATGTGCGACTCTTCCTTGGCATCATTTCTCTAGAACTTGTTTTGGTTCTCATTCAAGATCACATTTCGCATATGCATTTAGGCAATATGATTGAGGCATTCTTTGACTTTACTTGTTAACCCCAAAGACTAAATAGTCACCCTTGTTACGTATTATATCCCTTGCTAGCCCCTTTGAGCTTATATCCATTTTATTGATTTGAACTTCCTACCATAGCCCTTTGGCCAAACAATTGTTTAACCCTTAAGCTAGGACTAGAGGAGCATTTTATTCTTACGCATTGAGTTTTAACTAGGAACTAGTAGGGTGTATTGAGGTCCTTTAGGTGACTTGCTTGTTTGGTGAAGGGATTTGTGTTCTTGTATTATATAGGAAATCCCTTGTCTTATTGTCCAAAGATTAGAGAAGAGTTGAAATTCTTCATTGATATAAGATTTGCCTTGGCTAACTATTTGTGAAAAGGAAAAACCCTAACAAAAAAAAAACAAAAAAAAAAACAGAAAAAAAAACAAAAAAAAGAGAGAAGAAATAATAAAAAGAATGTTAGCCTTGCTTGGATTGCGAAAAGTATTTATGACTTTCAATTCTTTATCTCTTCAAATGGGGATGTATTTTGCATATGAATTGTATTGGTTTAGGGAGGATATTGTATGATGCATTAGAAGCGTTCAACTCTTAGTCTATGGCTTTTAGCCGCACATTTCCAAAACATTTATTCCCCTCTTACCTTTACTCGTGGCCTCATTGTAACCTTGCAAAAGTCCTCATGATTGACTAATGTGTATTGCATTTTAGTGATGGCGAATTAGAGAGTCTTGTCAAGCTTATTGTAGATGTTTATTGTCCAAAGATTGTTCTCTAGATTAGAGAAGAGTTTATGGCACAATTCAAGGGCTGCCATTGTTGTAATGTTTTCCTTCCTTCTTTTGAATTTGTTTTTAAACTCTTGTTTTAGTTGAATTTAAAAACATGAGTGAGTAGTTTTATCTAATCTAGGAATTTGTTAGACATGGAATAGTTGTTGGATCCTTTATCCTTGAATTCTAGTAGGCTACTAACTCGATAGATTACTTTGCTACCTGAGGACGATCTTTTAAACTATACTACGACACCCGTGCACTTGCGGACATGTCAAAGACATTGATCATTGACCCATTTTCTTAGATAAGAGATTCTTGAGTCAAGGATATCAATGATATTTGTTCTTTCAAGCCATGCCATGTATTTTTCATTAATTATGGAATTTATTAGATATGGCAATTTGTCATAGAACATACTAAGATTAGTTTCATTATGTCCAATTTTGTAATAATATTGACTGAATTCAGCAATATAATTTTCTAAGTATCATGTCCCATAATTCAATGTTAATCTTTCTTTGCCATTTTCTTGCTTTTTCTTTAGAATCAAGTTTAGCTCTAATGAACTAAGTTTTTATTTCCTTACATAAATATCTAAACATACCAGCTAGTGTTTCCATCATTCTTAATATAGTTTTATCGTCTTCACTTAATGAATCATACCAGTCAGCTATAGTGCAAAAAAAACTATGTTCAATACAGCTTAGGGAGTTTGTAGTAGCCCATGTAGTATTTAGGTTTAAGATACTATTCATTCCTCTTTTCCAGTGCTCAAATATTTCTTCTCTATTACGGGTTCCATCAATGTTTAAGACGTATCTTGTTTGACTAATTGGGGGTACGACCAATTTCTTCAAAGGTCGTAGTTTTTCTTGGGATGAACCCAAAAGGAAAAATTTGTTGTATGTCATGCTGGAACGCACCTAGGTCTTAGAAAATGAGTATTTCTTCTAGAAGGTTCACCAAATTGTTCAGGTTTAGGAATGACATTATTAACTATATTGGTCTCTATTTCACCTTAGTCGAGTTCTTCCCCAATCTCATTAATCTCATTTTCAACAGTCATTTTATCATATTTTTTATCCAGTTTTCTTCTAACTTCTTCTAATAGTAATACATTGAGAACTTCTAATTTAGCCACATTTATCTGCTGATATATCTCTTCTTCTAGTTGGACATTATTGGCCTCTTCATTATATTCAAACAAAACATCATGCTTATCACTAATTGTTCTCATGATCTTGTTTAATTCTTTCGGATCTTGTTCTTTCTCGAACATCTTTTATAGCTCTTCAAGAGTATGTTGGTTATACTTCATCTTCTTTTTCTATCTTCTCAGACGAATTTTCACCAGAGTTTTCTCCTACTTCTTTTTTAATTTTTTTATCTTGTAAAGGAAATTGATTTTTTGTTTTGGGGTTTTGGAAAGGATATTTATGCTGAAATGGAGTATTAATGCTTGGTGTAGATTTTCCGTTGTGCCTAACTTTATTAATAAGGGAAAGATGGGCTACTGTTAATTGATTCTTAATCTCCTTGACTTTAGTCTTAATTTTAGCTTAATCTGCTTTTAATTCTAAAACTATATCAGTGTTATAGTTTGATTGAGGTGCTAGTAAAGTAATTCCTTCAGGTGAATGAACAATATGTGAGTAATTAGGACCAGGGCAAGCAGGTGATGATTCAAGCATTAATGACAGTTAATTAGCATAATTAATCATTAATTACCTTAATTATCTTAATTATTTGTGGTCACGTGACTCTAATACCAGATGAAAGAGGACTTCAAGTACTACTAGTGAGCAAAATATCACATACACAATTTTTGATTTTTCAAAAGTAAATTTTTAAGGATTGAGGTTATATTTGCAAATATGAAAAGTTGTGGGAGCTTCGAATAAATTTTCAACAGTGACTTGTCCCCTGAATGTTAAAGGTTCAATAACTCAATGGACCTAATTGTGACTTTTTCAAAAGTTGGTCCTGCAGGTGAATACACCAAAGTTCGTTGTACCCAAATGTAAATACCCCATTTTTTAATGTATCCACTGAGATCATTTTTATATATTTTTTTTTTTACTTAATAATTTACAAATTTCTTCTTCAACACACCAAGACCAATAAAAACATTACTGCAGGGTCTATTTTTTGTTGAAAACATAATTAATTTCTACATGATAATTTACAAATTGTGAAACATATGAAGGAGATTGGTTGAAGTTGGTTGAAGTGGGTTCATATTTGTTAAAGTGGGTTGAAGTTGGAATTTTTTTTATTAGAGTTGATAGAAGGGTTAAACTTAGTTGAAGAGGGTTTAAATTATATATGAATTTTTACATCACAAAAATATTTACGATATGTTTTAATGTATCCATTGTTTTTTTTCTTTTCATTTTCATATATTGGTTGTTTTGAGCAACAGGAGAAGGCAACACTATCAATATATTGTCATTTATGGGATCATTTTTCCTTCTAAAGACAAAGAGTGATATGTTTCAAACCATACTGACCACTTCCGTAAGCGCATGGGTAGTCGTAGTATAGATAAAAGATATCATTCCTCAGGGATTAATATGACCCATCAAGTCCTGTCTATCAGAATATGCTAAGTAAAATTCTCATTCAAAGGGTTCTATGCTACAACTTCTAATTATCTAGTTTTGAAATCAATTAAGGGAACATGCCTGGGAATTTATGTAGTTATGAAAAGTGATTGGACCAAAATGACAAATATGTGCTTTTTCTCTAATCGATTAATCTCGAGAAATTACAATCTATCTAAAAACTTGGCCTATTGTTTTGAAATCAACCAAATTTGCCTAAACCTAGCAAAAGTCGTTGTTTCGAACTAATCTGTCCTAATTCAAGTTAAAACATCTTCGATTACTTTCTAGTCCTCCTAACATGTAAATCTCTCTTTCGAGACGAAGTTATGCTAGGTTTTATCAACAAGTCTAATAACCAAATGTCACCTTTCAGTTTTTCAACCGATTGTTTCAAGTGTGCAAGCAAATTTTGGCCAAAAGTCTACTCACAACATGATAAACACTTGATAGAACGAAATCAAACCAATAATGAAAATAAGCGCAATTCCTTAAGTTAAAACATAATCCAACAACACTTCCATAAACTACTAAATCCCTATACAAACACTAAACTGCTCACACATGATTAAGAATTAAACAACTAACTAGCGTTTTGCGAAATCTGAGTGAAAGGGCTTGACTGAGAATAGCCATCAACCTGAGGGCTTCAAAGCAACCTCATGATCAAACACTGACACTCAAGATTTCTCAAAAATACAAATACCAAACTAAGAATCTAAAAACAAAAATTTGAGAAAGATAAGCCAATGTTGTTCTAGCTTGCTATGCATCTTTTTGCTCGCCTCTACTGCTGCCTGAACGAGGCCTTTCATAGGAAAACTCGGATCATTTCAGCTACACAGTCGGAGGAAAACAAAGAGGCAATAATTTCATCTCTCACCACAGTCCGGCTGTAGTCTGGGCCGGAACTGGTTTTTTGATGTTTTCTTGCTTCACAGGCGTAGCAGCCCATAGGTGTTCATGGGGGAGGTCACAACACATCTATTAAGTGTCAAATGCTCGGTAAAAAAAGCCTAAAATCCTGCAAACACATCAAACAACTATACCCAAATATAAATCGAGAATAAGAGTATAATTGATAACATTAAGCACATAATTCTCCTAAAAATGAAGCAAAATAGCCCTAAAATGATCTATATGTTAGGCACTTATCAAACTCCCCCATGCTTAAACTGTTGCTTGTCCTCAAGCAATGCTAAGAAAAATAAAACTATACATAACCTCCTCATGACAGACTTAGGTAATTTTCAAATAGCAAAGTTGATCCAAAGGTAGCCCAAGAAGATGCAAAAGTCCTTAACAAATAGATTAAAGAATGAAATTTTTGAAAAAAAAATAATCTTTTGATAGATCCCAAACATCAAACTTCAGTAAATCTCTCCTAAATCGTCACATACAGTCATTCCAGCATATGAAACAAGTAAGGTTAGCAAGGCTGGCAGAACCTCACTATAGTTATGTGGCTCTCATCACTCATATGTTTAATAATAATGAAGGTTTTCTCAATTCACATTCCTTAGACTCAAATCTACCATAAGCATGCAAGACTCTCAAATTCGCCATCACTAATATGCAAATACACATAGACAATCATGAGGACTTTCATGGGGTTGTAATGGGGCCATAGGTAAAGGTAAGAGGGGAAAAAATGTTTTGGAAATGAGCAGCTAGAAGCTAGAGACTAAAAGCCAAATAATTCTAATGCATCATTCTACATCATCCCTAAATGAATACAAATAAACCAAATGCATCCCTAATTTGAAGAGAATGAGAGTTGAAAGTCATAACAATCTTACAATCCCAACAAGGCTAACAGTCTTTGATTTTTTTTTTATTTTTTTGTCAATTGGTGTTTTTCTTCTTTTTTTTTCCTTTTTTTTGTTTGATGTTTTTTTTTTCCTGAAGCAAAAGAGTTAGCCAAGGGAAATTCATACAAAACTTTAAATCTCACTATTCTCTAAATTTTGCACAAAAGACAAGGGATTTTTTTTTTATCAATCAAGATTACACATCCCTTTACCAAACAACCAAAATCCACTAAAAGATCTCAACTCTCCTTTTTGGCTCCCAAATCAAACTTAATGCAACGAATGAAACGGTCATCTAGTCTTGGATTAAGGGTAAGATAATCATTTGGCCATAGGCTATAATAGGAGGTTTAAATTAAGAAAAATCGGATATAGGCTGAAAGGGGCTAGCAAGGGATACAATACACAAAAAATGTGGCTATTTCGCCGTTGGTGAAAACAAAAAGAAAAATGCCTTAATCGTATTGCCTAAATGCATATGCGAAATGTGGTTTTAAATGAGAATTAAAGCAAGTTCTAAAGAACTGATGTCAAGGAAGAGTCACACATGAAAGAAAAAAGAGACTAAATATAATGAATAGTCCACAATAGGCTCAAAATCTCACGGGATATCTACCAAAGTTCTACTAGCTCACTAGTAAACAAACACCAAAATTCATGTAAAGACTCATGGGGTAAATTAATTCGCATCCAACATATGGTCAAAGCATGAAGATCATTTCGAAAACTCATTCACAAACATTTTTATGCACAATTTGGGGAATCAAAGGATCAAATTAAACCAAAGAAGTCTACCAAATCTAAAAAGATCATCAACAGAGGATTTTTTTAATTGTTTTTGTTTTCCAATTTTTTTGGCATACTTCTAGTAGCAATGCAAACTAAAATGCAAAAGAAATCATAACAGAAAAAACTAAAATGCAACCTGGAATGAAAAGAAAACTAAATGCACTACAAAAAAAACTAAAACCTAAATAAAAAACTCCATGAACTGTCGGCCACTAACTAAATATAAAAAGCACAATCACACCAAACCAAAACAGCCATCAGACGCTAAACACAACCTACGTAACGACTAACTCCCCCATGCTTGAATCACACATCCACCTCAATGTAGCCATACAATAGAAAAAGGGAAGGGGAGTGGCACAAAGCATTCAGAAGGGAAAAGGTGGTGGAGGATAGGGTGGATGGCCATAAAAGATATGCCAATCCCACCAGGTCTTTATACATGCCCTATAATCCAGGAAATATTGTGTTTGGGTAGCAAGCATCACACGAAACTGATCATGGTGCTCTTCGACAAAGTCTCGAAGAGCAGCGTTCTCAGAAGTAACAAATGCTCGAAGGGAAACTTGCTCCTCTTGAATGGATCTAAGGGTGTCTCGTAGGTCAGTATAGTTAGGGGGTGGCTGTGAGGATGAACTAGGTCCTGCTTGACTAGAATAAGGGGCTAGATGATAGGGCGCGGGGCGAGCAACTTCTTTATCACCGGGAAGCAAATAAAGGTTAGCCTAATGAAGTAAGATGGTTCAAGGAAAGTGACAAAAGCCGGTCCCCAGCGTAAATCTAACGTAATTGTCCAGCCTTAACTTCATAAAAGTTCATAATTGTATCCTTAGGGTTGGGCTCAACACCCAAAAATCTAGCAATTGTAGTCACAATCCCATCTATTACTATCCTACCTTTAGTGCTAACAACAGCACTATGCAATTGCTTGGCTAAAAAGGAACTTGGGTCAAGCTGGATACCATCAAGTATACTTGACAAAAAGTACAACTCAGATAATCTCGGGACATTGGGACTATCATCCCGAGTAAATAAACAACAAGCCAAGATACGCTGAGCGACTCTAATATAAGGGTTCCTAATATGTATGCAGTTTGACGAACTAGCGTTGTACCTAACACTCCCCGAAAGTTCACCCCAAAATGCATTCGGGTTGAATTCATGGGGGACTTAGCGGTTCGGTAAATCCTTGCTAGGTGAAAAACCGAAAATACTGTTGAAGGTACCTAACTTCATCTCGTAAAATTGACCATGCAAATAAAATGATATATATCCAGCTTGACATTGAGGTCCTCTAGTGACCTCCACATAGAGGGCACTTAAAAATTCTAGGGTCAAGTCATGATATGTATGCGTTGATTTCTAAAAAGTGTCCCTTACCACTTCTTATAAACAACCATCTAATATTATCCAACATTCCTAACTGAGCTAATAGTTACTCATCATAATATCTAGTTGCTACAACCATATGTTCATTCAAGTAATTGCATATGGCAACATGATCAGGATGTGTCAAACCAAGAGGGTGGGGAATGTTACCTCTAGCACGCGCGGTTCGGGACGTCCTTTGAGGTTGAGGTAGTGCTTGACTTGAAGACCCAACCTTCTTTGTACTCCTTTGTCTCTTGGTTGGTGCCGTTGTTGCAAAAACCCAAAAGAAAAATCATCAGTAAAAACTAAATAAGAAAATTTGAAGAAGAAAATAATGAAATTGAGTAAAAAGAGGAAGAATAAGAGAGAGAAGAAGATGAGTATGGCGGATGAGTGAAATGAGATGAATTTGAAGAAAAAGATGAAATTTATGGGGGAAGAGAAAAGCTTGAGCGAAAGGGAATCACTTTGGGTGAAAATGGAGAACAAATGAGGGAAGATTGAAGGTATTAGTTATGGAAGGTTTAGAGAGAGAGAAAACGGAGGTAGAGAGAGAGTGTTGTGAGGTTGAAGATGAAACCTGAGGAAGATGAGTGGGCAACGCGGTCAAAAACCTAGACCGCGGGCTGTAGCAGTATGCCACGGGCCGTGGGGTTCACCACGATCTGACCGTGGTATCTGCTGGTTCCTTTTTTATTTCCTATTTTTTTGGGTGGCACTCAACGGTCATGGTTCTGGGGATCTGGCCGTGGTGGCTAACACTGTATGCAAAGTTTTTTTTTTTCTTTATGTCTTTCTTTGTTTTTTTCTTTTTTTTTCTTTTTTTTTCACGCACAAAAAAATAGTAAAAAGGAAACCTAAGGAAAGAAAAGGGAAAAGGAGCATAAGTTGCCTCCCAAGAAGCACTCTTTTAAGCTCAAGAGCTTGACCCTTCTTCTATGATTGGCCTGGATCACATAGTTTATAGACATTGACTTTATCTCGGGCCACAAAGTCAAATTTCCTCAATCAAAGGTACCATCTTAAAATTTCTAGGTAAAGATCCTTCATTTTCATGACCTGACACCATAATGCAACATCAGCACACAAAACAAAACGCACTCGTACCCTATTAGGCTGGTCACCATCAACTTATTCAACCCCTAAATCAAAATCTACATCAAATTCGTCCATAGGGGCATAGAGGGAACAACTTGAGGGAACCTACAATAGTCACTCATAGAAGGCTCGTTAGGCACATGGACCTCAACCTCGGGCTTGTTAGGTGGAATAGGAGCAGGAAACTCCACCTTAACATACCCTTGGTCGGTGTCCTCATAAGAAATGCAGTCAGAATCAGGAGTATCTTCACAATTCAAGACATACTCCATATCAATCTCAAGGGAAAGGGGTAATGCATCCAATAAAGAAGAACTAGGAGAAACCACGTCTTCCTTTGTATGACAAAACACATCACAACTCCCTTCTACCTCAAATGTAATATGTCCCTTTCTTACATCAATATGGCAACAAACTGTACCCAAAATGAGCCGACCTAGGATAATTTGAGCATCATCGGTCTCATGCATATCAACCATAATAAAGTCCTTCAAATACCCAAATATCACCAATATTGATTGGCACATCGTCCAATCCATCCATGGGTCGCGTCTCAGAACCTTTAGCTAACTGTAATGAAAATGGTGCCCCTAGTAATTGTCCTAGGTGAAGCTTATGAAACAAAAAAGATGGCAAGGCATTGACACCTCCACCTAGAGCACATAAAGCTCTCTTAATTTCCACCTTTCCTACAATACAGGGGATAGAAAAACTACTTGGGTTGGGGAGCTTAGGTGGAAAAACTATGGGGATCTCTATAGTGTCATTCTTGACTTATGTGATAGTCTTTCCACCATTGTTTCTTTCCTTACTTACAACCATGATTATATCTCTACCCTCTTCCATTGGTATATACTAAGGGTCAGTTAAGTCCTCTACTTTTTCCTTCAAGGTGACATAGTTACAATACCCATGAGGGTTAGGTTTGGGCTTGATAGGAAGTCTGTCTAGGGGCGTAAATGAAAAACTAGCTTTTTGGGCAATTTTGCTTTACAAATCCTATTATGAGTTATAAGCACATCAACCTTTGAGGCTAATTTTTTTATATACTCATTCTGTTTTTGTTGTGCCATAAGCATACTTTCCATCACCGACTCTAAATTAGGCTTTTGAGGCATTTGAGAAGGCGACGGGGGTCTTTGAAAACCAGGGGTTGGTCTAGCATTCATATGGGTTTGGATTAGACCAATAGGAGAAAGTTAGATGATTTTTCCAACCCGGATTATATGTACTAGAGTAAGGGTCATTGGCCGGTCTCGGGTTACAGTTTTAAAGATAATTAACTTCACTGGGGTCTTGGGAAAAATGGATCCCAACTTGACAATTCAAAGTTACATGCTCAATAGAACCACAAATTTCACAAGGGAAAGCGGCACTTGAATTCACAGCATTAACATTCATTCGGTCCAGTCTTTGACTCATAACATTTACTTTACCAAAAATTAAAGTAAGTGCATCAATTTAAAGATTACCTCCAACCCGTTTGGGTTGGCCATCTTCAGTGGACCATTGAAAATTATTAGGTGGCATCTCCTCAGTTAGATTATAGGCCTTATACTCAGTTTTGTTCATCAAAGTGGCTCCTACTGCCGCATCGATAATGGACCTCACAGATAGGGTCACACCATTATAAAAGGCATGGATAATCATCCAATGCTGAAGACCATGATGGGCGCATAGGCGCGGAAAATCTTTAAATTGCTCCCAGGCTTCATGGAGCGTCTCTTCATTTTTTTGCGTGAAGTTGGTGATTCGACTTCTCAAGCTTACTGTTTTGCTTGGGGGGTAAAACTTGGCAAAAAGGCTCTTGTCGACTTATCCCAAGTGGTAATGCATCCAGATGACAAAGAGTATAACCAAGCCCTTGCTTTATCCCTCAATGAGAAAGGAAATAGGCACAACCAAATTGCATCAATGGAGATTCCATTAAGCTTAACGTATCGGACACCTCTAAAAAGACTGAGAGGTGTAGATTTGTGTATTCTAGAGGCATTGCTACGAACTGGGATTGTTGCACCATCGAAATGAGTGCTGGTTTGAGCTCAAAATTATTAGCATCAATAGTGGGGCAAGCGGTGCCTGAGGCGATCCCTTGAACTCCAGGGGTAACAAAATCTCAAAGCGTTCTTCTTTAGTCACCTCCTCCTCCCACCATGTTTGTTGGATTCCTTCTAGCCTTGCATCTTTATTCTTCAATCCTTTGCTTCTTCCTCCGTAGGCGAAAAGTCCTTCTAATCTCGGGATCGGGTTCATATAAGATTGGACTTCGCATAAACAAGAAGAAATCTGATGAACGATAAATTCACCCATTTTACGTGCCTCTTTCACCCACTTTTAGATCGTATAATAACTTAATTCTTAGGATTTTTACTTGTTTTATTTATGTTTTGTAGGAAATAACTCCAAATCAAGCAAACGTCGCGAAAAGGGACGAAGACGGGACGAAACGAAGAAAAACAACGGAAACCGACGAAAACCGGCAAAATCGGACAAA
>JACYFF010019584.1:33490719-33522206 GCA_017589665.1 Selenicereus undatus
AAGTAGGTGGTTACGCGAATTAGACTAGCTCATGACCCTTGAAAGAGTGCTTGGGTGGTCTTTGATGGTGCAACCGACCATCTCTTGTTCATAGTGTGGTTTGGGTAGGTTAGGGCTCGTCTTGGTTAGTTGGTTCATTCATTGGTAAAATCATAAACCCAAGTCCCTTTTTGTTTATTTGTTTTAGTAGTTTAGTCCTTCTTCCTTCACTCTCTCTCTGGCCTAGATTGAGACGCTTTAGTTAGCCTCGGTAGTTGGAAACACAACTCCCTGCGGACGACATCCCAAGTACTCAACGATACACCTTGCACTTGGGGTTTATAAATATTAAAACTGTGTGGTTTTTCCCTAACAAAATCCTGCAAGCACTATCACCAATACTACCAATTCAATTTAAATAAGAAAAGAAAATAACAATAAAAGGCAATAAATAACTTAGTCGCTTTCCTAATACTAACTCAATAGTTAATAGTTTAGTCCCTAGCAACGGGCCTCGAAACTTGACCACTGGCGCAAGCGCATGGGTAGACGTAGTATAGATAAAAGACATCGTTCCTGTGGGATTAATGTATCCTATCGAGTCTTGTCTGTCAGAATATGCTAAGTAAAATTCAAATTCAAAGGGTTTCATTTAACAACTTCTAATTCACTAGTTTTAAAATCAATTAAGGGAACATGCTAGGAATTTATGTAGGTATGAAAACTGATTGGATCAAAATGATACACATGTGCTGTTTCTCTAATCGGTTCATCTAAAGGAATTACAATCTATCTAAACACTTGGCCTATTCTTTTTAAATCAACCCAATTTTCCTAAACTAAGTAAAAGACGTTCTTTCGAACTAAATTGAATTAATTGAATTTAAAAAATCTTCGATTACTTTCTAGTCCTCCTAACATGGAAATGTATTTTTCAAGATGAAGTTACACTAGGTTTTATCAAGCAGTCCAACAACCAAATGTCACATTTAAATTTTTCACTTGATTGTTTCAAGTGTGCGAACAAATTTTGGCCAAAAATCTACTCACAACATGAGAAACACTTGATAGAACGAAATTAAACCAATCATGAAAATGAGCGCAATTCTTTAAATTAAAACATAATCCAACAACACTTCCATAAACTACTGAATCCCTATACAAAAATTAAACTACCCACACATGATTAAGAATTAAACAACTAACCAACGTTTTGCGAAATCTGAGCAAAAGGGCTTGACTGAGAATAGCCTTCAACCTAAGGGCTTCAAAGTGGCCTCAAGATCAAACACTCACGCTCAAGGATTTTCATAAATACAAATACCAAACTAAGAATCTGAAATCAAAATTTTGAGAAAGATAAACCAATGCTATTCTTGCTTACTATGCATCTTCTTGCCCTCATTTGATGCTGCTTGAATGGGGCCTTTTATAGGAAAACTCGGATAATTTCAGGAGCAGAGCCAAGCGACAGCGAAGAGGCAACTATTTTACCTCTAACCGTGATCTGGGATGGAACCGGTTTTCAGCTCTTTTCTAGCTCCACGGAGGTTGTTCTGGGGATCTGGCTGTGGTGGCTAACACTTTATGCAAAGCTTTCTTTTTTTTTCTTTCTTCGTTTTTTTGATTTTTTTTTCCACATACTAAAAAAAATAACAAAAAGGAAAGGTAAGGAAAGAAAAGGGAAAAGGAGCTTAGGTTGCCTCCCAAGAAGCGCTCTTTTAAGCTCAAGAGCTTGACCCTTTTTCTATGCTTGGGCCGGATCAGATAGTGTATAGACGTTCACTTTATCCCGGACCACGAAGTCAAAGTTGCTCAATCAAACGTACACTCTTAAATGTTCTAGTTGAAGATCCTTCGTTTTCATTGCTTAACGCCATAATTCACTATCGGCGCACAAAACAAAACGCACTCGTACCCTATCAGGCGCATCACCATCAACTTGTTCAACCCCTAAATCCAAATCTACATCAAACTCGTCCATTGGGGGCAGAGCGAGAACAGCTTCGGCGAACCTATAATAGTCGCTCATAGAAGACTCATTAGGCATAGCGACCTCAACCTCGAGTGTTTTAGGTTTTATAGGAGCAGAAAACTCCACCTTAGCATAGCATTGGTCAGGGTCCTCATAAGAAATGCAGTCAGAATCAGGAGGATCTTCACAACTCAACATACTCCGTATCAATCCAAGAGGAAAGGGGTAATGCATCAAATAAAGAAGAACTAGGAGAAACCACGTCTACCATTGTTTGACAAAACACAGCACAAGTCCCTTCCACCTCAAATGTAATATGTCCGTTTCTTACATCAACATGGCAACCAACTGTAGCCAAAATGGGCCGACCTAGGATAATTTGAGCATCGTGGGTGTCACGCATATCAACTATAATAAAGTCCTCCAAATACCCAAATATCACCTATATTGACTAGCATATC
Organism: Selenicereus undatus; assembly: GCA_017589665.1. NCBI lineage: Eukaryota > Viridiplantae > Streptophyta > Magnoliopsida > Caryophyllales > Cactaceae > Selenicereus > Selenicereus undatus. The sequence continues at coordinate 33,493,135 of JACYFF010019584.1, forward strand.
GTCCAATCTGCCCATGGGTAACGTCTCAGAACCATTAGCTAACAGTAATGAAAAGGGTGCGGCCAGTAATGGCCCTAGGTGAAGCTTATGAAAAAAAAGAATATGGCATGATACTGACGTATGCACCTAGATCACATAAAGCTCTCTTAATTTCCACGTTTTCCACAAAATAGGGGATAGAAAAACTACTTGGGTCAGAGAGCTTAGGTGGAAAAACTATGGGGACCTCTATAGTGTCATTCTCTACCAATGTGGTAGTCTTTCCACCATTGTTTCTCTCCTTACTTTCAGCCGTGATTAATTCTCTACCCTCTTCCATTGGTATATACTTAGGGTCAGTTAAGTCGTTTACTTCTTCCTTCAAGGTGACATAGTTACAATACCTACGGGAGTCAGGTTTGGGATTGCTAGGAAGTCTATTTGGGGGAGTAAATGAAACACTAGCTTTTTAGGCAATTTGGTCCTCTAACATCGTATTATGAGTTGTGAGCACATCAACTTTTGAGGCTTATTGTTTAATATACTCATCCTGTTTTCGTTGTGCCGTAACCATTTTTTCTACCCACGACTCTAAATTGGACTTTTGGGGCATTTGAGGAGGGAGCGGGGGTCTTTGAAAACCAGGGGGTGGTCCAGCATTCATATGGGGCATATTTGATGGGTTTGGATTAGGCTAATAGGAGAAATTCAGATGATTCTTCCAACCCATATTATATGTACTAGAGTAAGGGTCATTGGTCGGTCTTGAGTTAAAGTTTTAAACATAATTAACTTCACTAGGGTCTTGGGAAAGAGGGATCGCAACTCGACAATTCAAAGTCAAATGCTCAATAGAACCACAAATTTGATAAGGGGAAGGGGCACTAGAATTCACAACATTAACATTCATTCAGTCCGGTCTTTAAGTCATACCATTTACTTTAGCAGAAAGTAAAGTAAGTGCATCAACTTCAAGCTTACCACCAACCCGTTTGGGTTGGCCTTGTTCGGTGGACCATTGAAAATTATTAAGTGACATCATCTGAATTAGATTATAGGCCTCATCCTCAATTTTGTTCATCAAAGTGCCTCGTGCTGCAATATCGATAATGGACCTCACAGATTGGGTCACAGCATTATAAAAGGCTTGGATAATCATATAATGCTGAAGACCATGATGGGGGCGTAAGTGCGGAAAATCTTTAAATCGCTCCCATGCCTCGTAGAGCATCTCTTAATTTTTTGTGTGAAGTTGGTGATCTGATTTCTCAAGCTTCCTATTTTGCTCGGAGGGAAAAACTTTGCGAGGAATGCTCTTGTCGAATTATCCCAAGTGGTAATGCATCCAGATGGCAAGGAGTGTAACCAAGTCCTTGCTTTATCCCTCAATGAGAAAGGAAATAGGCGTACGCAATTCGCATCAATGGAGACTCCATTAAGCTTAACGTATCGGACACCTCTAAAAATACCTAGAGGTGTAGATTTGTGTCTTCCAAAGGCGTTCCTCAGAACTGGGATTGTTACACCATCGAAATGAGTGCTGCCTTGAGCCCGAAATTACTGGAATCAACACTGGGGCGAGCGATGCTTTAGGTGATCCCTTGAACTCCAGGGGTGACAAAATCTCGAAGCATTCTTCTTTGGTCACCTCCTCCTCCCGTCATGTTTGTTGCACTCCTTTTAGCCTTGCGTCTTTGTTCTTCAATCCTTTGCTTCATCCTCCGTAGGCGGAATGTCCTTCAATATCGGGATCAGGTTCATACAATATTGGACTTCGCATAAACAAGAATTCCTGCAAGCACTATCTTCAACACTACCAATACAATTTAAATAAGAAAAGAAAATAACGACAAAAGACAGTAAAATACTTAGTCACTTTCACAAGACTAACTCAATAGTTAATAGTTTAGTCCCTACAATGGCGCCTAAAACTTAACCACTGCTGCAAGCGCATGCGTAGACATAGTATAGATAAAAGATATCGTTCCTCCGGGGATTAATGAAACCCATTGAGTCTTGTCTGCAAGAATATGCTAAGTAAAATTCTAATTCAAAGGGTTCAATTTAACAACTTCTAATTCATTAGTTTTAAAATCAATTAAGGGAGCATGCTCGGAATTTATGTAGTTATGAAGAGTGATTGGATCAAAACGAGATACATGTGCTTTTTCTTTAATCAGTTAATCTCGAGGATTTGCAATCTATCTAAAAACTTGGCGTATTCTTTGGAAATCAACCAAATTTGCCTAAACTAAGCAAAAGTCGTTCTTTCAAACTAATTTGTATTAATTGAAGTTAAGAAATCTTCGATTACTTTCTAGTCATCGTAACATGCAAATCTCTCTTTCAAGATGAAGTTACGCTAGGTTTTATCAAGCAGTCCAACCACCAAATGTCACCTTTCAATTTTTCACCCGATTGTTTCAACTGTGAAAACAAATTTTGGCCAAAAATCTACTTGCAACATGAGAAGCACTTGATACAACGAAATCAAGCCAATCATGAAGATAAGCACATTTCTTTAAATTAAAACATAATCCAACAACACTTCCATAAACTACTGAATCCCTAGATAAAAACTAAACTAGTCACACATGATTAAGAATTAAACAACAAACCAACGTTTTGGGAAATCTGAGCAAAAGGGCTTGGTTGAGAATAGCATTCAAACTAAGGGCTCCAAAGCAGCCTCAAGATCAAACACTCACACTCAAGGATTTTCATAAACACAAATGCCAAACTAAGAATCTAAATTTTTTTTTTTTTTAGAAACATAAACCAATGCTATTCTTGCATACTATGCATCTTCTTGCACTCATTTGCTGCTGGCTGAACGAGGCCTTTTATAGGAAACTTGGATAATTTAAGCCATACAGCCAAGCAAAAACGAAGACGCAACGGTTTCACATCTCACTACGGTCCGTGGACTGGGCTGGAACTGGTTTTCTTCTCTTTTCTTGCTCCACGGTCGTTTTTTTTTAAATTTTCTTTCCACATACTAAAAAGAATAGTGAAAAGGAAAGCGAAGAAAAGAAAAGGGAAAAGAAGCTTAGGTTGCCTCCCAAGAAGCGCTCTTTTAAGTCAAGAGCTTAACCCTTCTTCTATGCTTGGCCTAGATCAAATAGTGTGTAGACATTGACTTTATCCTAGACTACAAAGTCAAATTTCCTCAGTCAAAGGTACCATCTTAAAAGTTTTAGTTGAAGATCCTTCATTTTGATGACCTAACGCCAAAAGGCACTATCGGCGCACAAAAAAGCGCACTCGTACCCTATCAGCCGGGTCACCATCAACTTGTTCAACCCCTAACTCAAAATCTACATCAAATTCGTCCATAGAGGCATTGAAAGAACAGCTTGGGCGAACCTACAATAGTCGCTCATAGAAGACTCGTTAGGCACAGGGACGTCAACCTTGGGCGTGTTAGGTGGAATAGGAGCAGGAAACTCCACCGTAACATACCTTTGGAATGGGTCCTCATAAGTAATGCCGTCAGAATCAGGAGGATCTTGACAATTAAAGACATACTCCATATCAATCTCAGGGGAAAAGCGTAATGCATCCAACAAAGAAGAACTAGGAGAAGCCACGTCTTCCTTTGCATGACAAAACACAGTACATCTTCCTTCTACGTTAAACGTAATATGTCCCTTTCTTACACCAATATGGCAACCAACTGTATCTAAAATGAGCTGACCTAGGATAATTTGAGCATCATCGGTCTATTCATATCAACTATAATAAAGTCCCCTAAATACTCCACTATCACCTATAATAACTGGCTCATCGTCCAATCCGCCTATGGGTCGCGTCTCAAAACCGTCAGCTAACTGTAACAAAAAGGGTGTGGCTAGTAATATGGGTCCAATACTGACGCCTGCAAATACATAACATGAAGCTCTCTTAATTTCCACCTTTCGCACAGTACAAGGAAGAGAAAAACTACTTGGGTCAGGGAGCTTAGGTGGAAAAACTGTAGGGATCTCTATGGTGTCATTGTTTACCAATGTGGCAGTCTTTCCACCGTTGTTTCTCTCCTTACTTCTAGCCGTGATTATTTCTCTACACTCTTCTATTGGTATGTACTAAGGGTCAGTTAAGTCCTCTACCTCTTCCTTCAAGGTGACATAGTTACAATACCCATGAGGCTCAGGTTTGCGCTTGCTAGAAAATCTGTCGGGGGGCGTAAATGAAAAACTAGCTTTTTGGGCAATTTGGGCTTCCAACTTCCTATTATGTGTTGTAAGCATATCAACCTTTCAGGCTAATTACTTAATACACTCATCTCGTTTTTGTTGTGCCATAAGCATACTTTCCATCATCGACTCTAAATTGGACTTTTAGGGCACTTGAGAAGGGAGTGGGGGTCTTTGAAAACAAGGGGGTGGTCTTGCATTCATATGGGGCATATTTTGTGGGTTTGGATTAGACCAATAGGAGAAATTTAGATGATTCTTCCAACCCATATTATATGTACTAGAGTAAGGGTCATTGGCCGGTCTCGGGTTGAAGTTTTAAACATAATTAACTTCACTAGGGTCTTGGGAAAAAGGGATCCCAACTCGACAATTCAAAGTTACATGCTCAATAGAACCACAAATTTCATAAGGGGAAGGGGCACTAGAATTCACAGCATTAACAATCATTCGGCCAAGTCTTTGAGTCATAGCATTTACTTTAGTAGAAAGTAAAGTAAGTGCATCAATTTCAAGCTTACCGCCAACCTATTTGGGTTGGCCTTGTTCGGTGGACCATTGAAAATTATTAAGTCACATCTCCTCAATTAGATTATGGGCCGCATCCTCAGTTTTATTCATCAAAGTGCCTCCTGCTGCCACATCAATAGTGGACCTCACAGATTGGGTCACACCATTAGAAAAGGCTTGGGTAATCATCCAATGCTGAAGACCATGACGGGGCCATAAGAGCGGTAAATCTTTAAATCTCTCCTAGGTTTCGTAAAACGTCTCTTCATTTTTTTGCATCAAGTTGGTGATCTGATTTCTCAAGCTTCCTGTTTTGCTCGGAGGGAAAAGCTTGGCGAGGATGGCTCTTGTCGATTTATCCTAAGTGGTAATGCATCCAAATGGAAAGGAGTGCAACCACGCCCTTGCTTTATCCCTCCATGAGAAAGGAAATAGGCGCAAGCAAATCGCATCAATGGAGAATCCATTATGCTTAACGTATTGGACACCTCTAAATAGACCGAGAGGTGTAGATTTGTATCCTCCAAAGGCGTTCCTCTGAACTGGGAATGTTGCACAACGAAATCAAACCAATCATGAAAACACAATCCAATAACTCTTCCATAAACTACTAAATCCCTACACCGAAACTAAACTACTCACATAGGATTATGAATTAAAGAACTTACCAATGTTTTGCAAAATCTGAGAGAAAGGGCTTGACTGAGAATAGCCTTCAACCTAAGGGCTCCAAAGCAGCCTCGAGATCAAACATCACACTCAAGGATTTTCATAAATACAAATACTAAACTAAGAATCTGAAAACAAAATTTGGAGAAAGATAAACCAATGCCATTGTTGCTTACTATGCATCTTCTTGCCTGAATGAGGCTTTTATAGCAAAACTCGGATCATTTCAGCTATACAGCCAAGCGAAAACCAAGAGGCAACAGTTTCACCTCTCACCACGGTCCGTCCGTGGTCTCGACTGGAAGGGGTTTTCTGCTCTTTTCTTGCTCCACGATCGTGGTTCTGGGGATCTGGCCGTGGTGGCTAACACTTTATGCAAAGCTTTCCTTTTTTTTCTTTCTTTCTTCATTTTTTTTTCTTTTGTTTGATTTTTTTTTTCACATACTAAAAAAACAGTAAAAAGGAAAGCTAAGAAAAGAAAAGAAAAGGCAAAAGGAGCTTAGGTTGCCTTCTAAGAAGCGCTCTTTTAAGCTCATGAGCTTGACCCTTCTTCTATGCTTGGCGCGGATCAGATAGTGTATAGACATTGAGTTTATCCCAGACCAAAGTCAAATTTCCTCAGTCAAAGTGTTTGAGCTAAAAATGTGATATTTTTTAAGGTACTTTTTCACCAATTTTAAGCTCGTTTTAATAATATTTTTAAGGTTTTTAATTGATTTTATTTTATTTTGCAGATTTTGAATAAATACGAAAAATGGGCTTAAACAGCGGAAAAAGCGAGAAAAATAGAGAAAATGTCGGAGGTTGAAGAATCGGGCCAAAATTAATAAAAACCGGCCAAAAGAAGAAGGAAGAAAAATAAATTAAAACCAGACCGGTCCGGTTCAGTAAACCGGCTCCACTTAACCCCCCTCCCCTTCACACGCTCTTTCTCTCTCTTCTTCGTCTTCTCTTCCTCGACCCCGTTCCCAGAAACCCTAACCCGCACCCAGACCCCTGCTTCTCTGTTCTGTTTCCTCAACTCAGCACCATCATCGCCATTTCACTCATCTCCTCTCTCTCTCTACCGTGTCATCTCTCTCTCTCCTCCAGCACACCCCCTTCCCAAACCCAGAAACCACCAGCCATTGTTTCGACCCCCGGTTTCACCACTTCGAAATTCATCCACCCCAAACCACCATCCACATACACCCTTTTGCTGGCCTCCATCCCCACCATCCACGTACACCCCATTTCCTCACCTTCATCGTTATCGTTCACCACCGTCCAACACACCACAAATCGACGGTCGAGGTCGAGATGGGTTCGAGTATAAGAAGGGAAGGCGACACCATTCAAGAACAAGTTCGAGTCAGGTAGCTTAGGGTTAGAAATTAGGAGTAGATTAGGTTTGATTTCGTTTAATTTTGTTCAATTTCGTTGTTAATTTCATTTCCGTATTCGAATTTCAGGTTTAAGCTTTCGATTTCACATTTTAGGGTTTCGATTTCAACTTCTCATGCTTTCGAATTTAGTTTTCGAATTATTTGATTGTAATTGTGAGACTCCTTTGGTTTATTTGATTGCAAGTTTGAGCAATTTCATTCATGTTCTTCTTTTTTTTTTCCCATTCGAATTCGATCCCCTTCCCCTCTGTTTTTGGTTTATTCGAATGGTTGCATTTGGATTCAATGGGTTGGTTTATGGGTTCACCGAAGATGGTTGCCGCTTTTGTGAGTTGTATTCTGCTTTCGTTGCTCTGATTCAATTCATACCCACCCTTGCTATGTGTGTTCTGACTGTTGGTTTCATTTAGTTGTTCTGTTTTGGGATTTCAACATGTTGCTCAATTAAGTCTGAGTTGATTGAATCTTGGTATTGGGTTTGTAGTTCTCTGCTATTGGCTTGGTTGAATGATGTTGCTGCTATTTTATGATATTCTGTTCTGTGTGTTCCCTGTGCTCGATCTGCCTTGCTGTTCTCCATTCATTTTCAACTGTGCTTAGCTTTAATTTCGTCCCTGTTGATTTTCATAATTTGCCGTAGTTTGATTCTGGAATAATAAAGTAATTAGGATGTTGGTTTAAATCATGATTAAAGTTCAAGATTAGGTTAGGTGTTTTGGGCCATTTAAGTTGTTCATGCTCACTGAAGTAGCTAAGAGAATGAATAATATTGGTTAAATTAAAGTAGTAGTTCATTTGTAGGTTAAGTTGATCTAAATTAATTAGTTTAATCGTTTAGTTTTAAAATGACCATAATGTCACGTTTTCCCTGTGGACCGACCCTTAAAGTACTACGATTGACAACTGTAAGTGCCTGAGGTATCCCTTTCCCCTTTCATTCACTCACTTAGTTTAGTTTTAATTTTTCACCTCAAAAACACTCAACAATTCTGGCGCCGTTGCCGGGGAAGATGGTGAAATTTGGTCATGTTTTAGTTGCTTCGTACTTGCTTAGTTTCATTTTTATTTTGTTTAATTGCTTAATGAGTTCTTATTAGTCATTTCATAACTTTAAGTTTCGAATCGATTTTCAAATTCTCATTTTGGTATCGTTTTTCGTTTTTGAAAAAACCAAAAAAATCCAAAAACATTTGAAAACCAAAAATTCAAAAACATTTTGAAAAATCCAAAAATCCAAAAAAAATGAAAAATGCTAAAAAATTCAAAAACATTAGAAAATTCCAAAACCACAAAAAAAAAATTAGAAATTTCAAAAATCCCAAAAAAAGTGAAAAGCCAAAAATCCAAAAAAATTAAAAAACTTCAAAAATTTTAAAAAAAAAAGTTTCAAAATGCCAGTTTTCAGCTTCCCACAATATGAGCACGAACCCTTTTGGAGCTATTTCTTGAGGCTTAATGATTATCATGCTCAACTTAATCGAAATTTCGAAAAATGGGAAATTTGTGAGGTCATCATTTTGGGTTTAAATTCTGAATTCCGTGGTCATGTTGAGTCCATGCGCCCAGGGGGTTTGGTAGGATTGTTATCTAAAACTCAAGATGAAGTTTGGGATTTCTTTGAAAATTTAGGTTGGGAAACTTACGAGTTTGAACAAGCTAATAAGTTTTCTGGATACCCAACTGCTGATGAGTATGCTTTTTATGCTAATCCTTCCCCCCCAGATCATTTTCTAAACTCATCTGACCCATCTTATTCTCCTGTGCTGTGTGATTATTGTGAATCTCCTTCTCATGATGTTTCTACGTGTCCTTATCGTGCTACCTGTGCAAGACTTGAAAAGAAAATTGATGATATGACTGATCAAATGATCAAAACGGATAATATGACTGATCAGTTTATAGAGACTATGAAATTGAGAATTGCTGAATATTCTCAATGTTTTAATCAAAATAGGGAGACTTCTAGTGAGATTGATTCTAGTTTAGGATCTCCTAAACCTGATATTGATCTCTGTGATGTTTCTGAACCTTCTTATTCTACTAGGCCTGATTTGAATGAAAACATGTGTTTGCCTAGTTTAGAACAAGAAAGTGACCTCCCTCAGTCTTTATCATCAGATCTTGCACCCTGCACTAGCTCACTTGAAAATGTCACTAATGAACAATCTGATTCTGATAGTGAGTTAGAAATTAGCACCATACCTGCACTAGAGTTTCATGATTTGGGTGATTCAAAAGATGTTTCACAGGAGTTGCATGATGAGATACCTGAACTCACTATGTTTGAATTTGATGATAATATTCTGCCTGTAGAGTATGAATCTTTTTCCGGTGAGTTTGGTATCCATGGAAGTTCTAATGATGGTTTTCGTGCTGATTATGAGACATTTTCTTTTAATTCCATCCAGAGTGTCTTCCTTTTTGAATCTTGCAAGTCTGAACTTGTTGAGTCTGACATGACCACTGAGACGTTTGATTTAGACCAGACTCATATGCATAGTGAACTTAAAGGACTTGTGGTTTTAGGACCCTTTGCTTTGCCTAGACAATTCATTCATGCTGATCCAATTTCTGGGCCCATGACCTCACCACTGGCTATTTGTGAGTATATTCACTTCATTCCTGAGTGGGCCCAACTGTTCGATAAATTGAAACGGGCCCTTACCTGTGCTTTCCTGACTAGATGGATGTACTCACTCTGGTGTCAACTCCCTGTAATTTATAGTCGTTATGCTATTGAGAGTTGGGCATCTGTATTTGATAAGCTGTTGCGTGCTCTAACGAGTTTTGATTTGAATAGCACTTTTCAGCTTAATATGGAGTGGCTGATACTCCATAAGCGTTATAGTTTGGGTACAACCTGTATCCAACCTGGTATGATCGTTCCACTCTTCCCCTTTTTTTCTTTTTATTTTCTGTTCTTCCTTTTTAGTTGTCTATATTAGGATTTTCCTTTTTATTTCTTTTTTTTTGTTTATTTCATTTTATTTTCATTATTTTGTTTATTTCATTTTTGTTTATTTCATTTGACTTTCATTTTTTATTTTCCTTTTTCGTCTTCTTTTCATTTTTTGTTTCATTTTTTTGTTTTCCTTTATTTTGTTTTAGATTTCTTTTTTTTTAGTTTGCGATTTATTAGGTCTTTGATTTTTGTTTAGTTTTGCTTTTGTAAATATATGTGTGTGTTTTGTTTTGATTTTGATTTTTGTTTTCTTTTCTTTAGTTGTTAGGGTTGTGGTTTGTTTTTCATTTTTGTGTGTTTCTTTGATTTTAGTTTTGCTTTTTCACTTTCATTTTGGTTTTATTTTATTTTTGGTTTTATGTTTTTAGGTCGTGCTTTAGTTGTATATATTAGGTTTTACGATTGTATAGTTTATGTGCTTGCTTTTTAGCGCCTTAATTCTCCCAATGAGGACCTTGTGAAGTTTTGGTGTGGGAGTGAGGTGCCATTTTTTTGAAAATTTTTGATTATTTTTGGTTGTTTTTTTTGGGAACGTTTGTACTTTTTCTGATTAGTTTGAATCCCCTGTGTTTTAGTTGTTAGTTTGTATATAAATAGGATGTGCACGACAAGTCTTTAACTTCGAATGTGATATTCTAAGCCCTGATGCTAAACTTCAGTTGTTCATTATGGATTGTGTAATCTAGTCCTTGTTATCCTTTCATCATTGTCTTTAGATCTTAGGTTTCCATGAATGACTCTCCCACTAGCTATGGCATGATTACTTTGGAAAAAAGTGGAAAAAAAAGAAAAAAAATTGTATGATAAATAAAGAGAAAAGGAATAAAAATTGGAATGACAAGTATCTCTTTGAGGCATGCGCCACTGCGACCCTTTGAGGCACGTGCTACTGGGTGTTACCCTTTGAGGCGATATTGCTACTGGGAAAGCTTGCTTCCAAAGTCAGTATAAGAATAATGTAGTTGTGTTGGCTAAGTGGGATTGAGTCTGTTCTGGTAAATCTGAGTCCTGGAGATGATGATACACTTGCACACAAACACCGGGATGGATTCAAAATCTGGATGTTCAAATGGGGTGAAAAATCAGTGTTTTGATGTCATTTAGAAGTAAAGGGCTTTGATGTACATTTTATGTATATACAGATTAATAACTGAGTACATGGGTGATTTAGCTGATTAGGATTTGTGCATATGTTTCCCGTGTTTTGTACATATCAGTTTTGAGAAAACCCAAAAAGATTTTTCTTTTATTTTTGAATAATTTTGTGGGTATTTTCACTTTGAAACCCTCACGAGACCTCACTCGTCCACTTGGGAGTCCAAGGGGTTTAAAGGGCTTGTTGCATACGCTAAATGCAATCGTGATTCCTACGACAGTGAGTTAGGATTTTCTTTTCTTTTAGTTAGTTTAGTTATTTTACTTCAGGACGAGCAAAATCTTGGTGTGGGAGTATTTGTTTGAGCTAAAAATGTGATATTTTTAAGGTACTTTTTCACCAATTTTAAGCTCGTTTTAATAATATTTTTAAGGTTTTTAATTGATTTTATTTTATTTTGCAGATTTTGAATAAATGCGAAAAATGGGCTTAAATGGCGGAAAAAGCGAGAAAAATAGAGAAAATGTCGGAGGTTGAAGAATCGAGCCGAAATTGATAAAAACCGGCCAAAAGAAGAAGGAAGAAAAATAAATTAAAACCAGACCGGTCCGGTTCAGCAAACCGGCTCCACTTAACCCCCCTCCCCTTCACACGCTCTTTCTCTCTCTTCTTTGTCTTCTCTTCCTCTACCCCGTTCCCAGAAACACTAACCCGCACCCAGACCCCTGCTTCTCTGTTCTGTTTCCTCGACTCAGCACCATCATCGCCATTTCACTCATCTCCTCTCTCTCTCTACCGTGTCATCTCTCTCTCTCCTCCAGCACACCCCCTTCCCAAACCCAGAAACCACCAGCCCATTGTTTCGACCCCCGGTTTCACCACTTCGAAATTCATCCACCCCAAACCACCATCCACGTACACCCTTTTGTCGGTCTCCATCCCCACCATCCACGTACACCCCCTTTCCTCACCTTCATCGTTATCGTTCACCACCGTCCAACACACCACAAATCGAAGGTCGAGGTCGAGATGGGTTCGAGTATAAGAAGGTAAGGCGACGCCATTGAAGAACAAGTTCGAGTCAGGTAGCTTAGGGTTAGAAATTAGGAGTAGATTAGGTTTGATTTCGTTTAATTTTGTTCAATTTCGTTGTTAATTTCATTTCCGTATTCGAATTTCAGGTTTGAGCTTTCGATTTCGCAATTTAGGGTTTCGATTTCAGCCTCTCATGCTTTCGAATTTAGTTTTTGAATTATTCGATTGTAATTGTGAGACTCCTTTGGTTTATTTGATTGCAAGTTTGAGCAATTTCATTCATGTTCTTCTTTTTTTTTCCTGTTTGAATTCGATCCCCTTCTCCTCTGTTTTTGGTTTATTCGAATGGTTGCATTTGGATTCAATGGGTTGGTTTCTGGGTTCACCGAAGATGGTTACCGCTTTTGTGAGTTGTATTCTGCTTTCGTTGCTCTGATTCAATTCATACCCACCCTTGCTGTGTGTGTTCTGACTGTTGGTTTCATTTAGTTGTTCTGTTTTGGGATTTCAATATGTTGCTCAATTAAGTCTGAGTTGATTGAATCTTGGTATTGGGTTTGTAGTTCTCTGCTATTGGCTTGGTTGAATGATGCTGCTGCTATTTTGTGATATTTTGTTCTGTGTGTTCCCTGTGCTCGATCTGCCTTGTTGTTCTCCATTCATTTTCAACTGTGCTTAGCTTTAATTTCGTCCCTGTTGATTTTCATAATTTGCCTTAGTTTGATTCTGGAATAATAAAGTAATTAGGATGTTAGTTTTAAATCATGATTAAAGTTCAAGATTAGGTTAGGTGTTTTGGGCCATTTAAGTTGTTCATGCTCACTGAAGTAGCTAAGAGAATGAATAATATTGGTTAAATTAAAGTAGTAGTTCATTTGTAGGTTAAGTTGATCTAAATTAATTAGGTTAATCGTTTAGTTTTAAAATGACCATAATGTCACGTTTTCCCTATGGACCGACCCTTAAAGTACTACGATTGACAACTGTAAGTGCTTGAGGTATCCTTTTACCCTTTCATTCACTCACTTAGTTTAGTTTTAATTTTTCACCTCAAAAACACTCAACACAAAGGTACTTTCTTAAAAGTTCTAGTTGAAGATCCTTCGTTTTAATGACCTCACGCCATAATTCACTATCAGCGCACAAAACAAAACGTACTCGTACCCTATCGAGCGGGTCACCATCAACTTGTTCAACCCCTAAATCAAAATCTACATCAAATTCGTCAGTAGGGGCATAGAGAGAACAACTTGGGTGAGCCTACAATAGTCACTCATAGAAGAATTGTTAGGCACAGGGACCTCAACCTCGGGTGTGTTAGGTGGAATAGGAGCAGGAAACTCCACCTTAACATACTTTTGGTTGGGGTCCTCATAAGAAATGATGTCAGAATCAGGAGGATCTTCACAATTCAAGACATATAGCATATATATCTAAGGGGAAAAGCATAATGCATCCAACAAAGAAGAACTAGGAGAAACCACGTCTTCCTTTGTATGACAAAACACAACACAACTCCTTTCTACCTCAAATGTAATAAGTCCCTTTCTTACATCAATATGGTAACCAACTGTAGCCAAAATGGGCCAACCTAGGATAATTTGAACATCATCGGTCTCATGCATATCAACTATAATAAAGTCGTCCTAATACCCAAATATCTCCTATATTGACTGGTACATCGTCCAATCTGCCAATGGCTTATGTCTCAAAATTGTCAACAAACTATAATGAAAAGGGTGCGACTAGTAATGGTCCTAGGTCAACCTTGTGAAGCAAAGAATATTTATTAGAGTAAGGGTCATTGGCCAGTCCGGTGTTGAAGTTTTAAACATAATTAACTTCACTAGGGTCTTGGGGAAAAGGGATCCCAACTCAACAATTCAAAGTTACATGCTCAATAGAACCACAAATTGCACACGGGGAAGGGGCACTAAAATTCACAGCATTAACATTCATTCGGTCCAGTCTTTGAGTCATAGCATTTAATTTAGCAGAAAGTAAAGTAAGTGCATCAACTTCAAGCTTACCGCCAGCCCGTTTGGGTTGGCCTTGTTCGGTGGACTGTTGAAGATTATTAAGTGACATCTCCTCAATTAGATTATAGGCCTCATCGTTGGTTTTATTCATCAAAGTGCCTCCTGCTGCCACATCAATAGTGGACCTCACAGATTGGGTCACACAATTATAAATGGCTGGGATAATCATCCAATGTTGAAGACTATGATGGAGGCATAAGTGCGACAAATCTTTAAATCGCTCTCAGGCTTTGTAGAGCATCTCCTCATTTTTTTGCATGAAGTTGGTGATCTAATTTCTCAAGCTTCCTGTTTTGCTCGAGGGAAAAACTTTGCGAGGAAGGCTCTTGTCAACTTATCCCAAGTGGTAATGCATCCAGATGGCAAGGAGTGTAACCAAGCCCTTGCTTTATCGCCCAATGAGAAAGCAAATAGGCGCAGGCAAGTCACGTCAATGGAGACCCCATTAAGCTTAACGTATCCGACACCTCTAAAAGGACCGAGAGGTGTAGATTTGTGTCTTCCAAAGGCGTTCCTCCGAACTAGGATTGTTGCACCCTTGAAATGAGTGCTGGTTTGAGCTTGAAATTGTTGGCATCAACAGTGGGGCTAGCGATGCTTGAGGTGATCCCTTGAACTCCAGGGGTAACAAAATCTCGAAGCGTTCTTCTTTTCTCACCTCCTCCTCCCGTCATGTTTGTTGGATTCCTTCTAGGCTTGCATCCTTGTTCTTCAATCCTTTGCTTCTTCCTTCGTAGGCAGAAAGTCCTTTTAATCTCGGGATTGGGTTCATGCAAGATTGGACTTTGCAAAAACAAGAAGAATTCAGGTAAGTACTATCACCGACACTACCAATGCAATTTAAATAAGAAAAGAAAATAACAATAAAAGACAGTAATATACTTAGTCACTTTCGCAAGAGTAACCCGATAGTTAACAGTTTAGTCTCTACCAATTGCGTTGAAAACTTGAACACTGCCAATAGCACATAGCTAGATGTAGTATAGATAAAAGATATCGTTCCTCAGCAATTGATGTAACCTATCGAGTCTTGTTTGTCACAATATGCTAAGTAAAATCTAATTGAAACGGTTCGATTTAACAACTTCTAATTCAGTAGTTTTAAAATCAATTAAGGGAACATGCTAAGAATTTATATAGTTATGAAAAGTGATTGGATCAAAACGACAAACATGTGCTTTTTCTCTAATCGGTTAATCTCGAGGAATTACAATCTATTTAAAAACTTGGCATATTCTTTCGAAATCAATGAAATTTGCCTAAACTAAGCAAAAGTCGTTATTTCGAACTAATTCGTATTAATTGAAATTAAAAAATCTTCGATTACTTTGTAGTCCTCATAACATGTGAATGTCTCCTTCAAGATCAAGTTACGTTAGGTTTTATTAAGCAGTCTAACAACCAAATGTCACATTTTAATTTTTCACCCAATTGTTTCAAGTGTGCAAAGAAATTTTGGCCAAAAATCTACTCACAATGTGAGAAACACTTGATAGAACAAAATCAAACCAATCTTAGAAATAAGCGCAATTCGTTAAATTAAAACATAATCCAACAACACTTCCATAAACTACTGAATCCGTAGACGAAAACTAAACTACTCACACATGATTACGAATTAAACACCTAACCAATATTTTGCGAAATCTAAGCGAAAGGGCTTCACTGAGAATAGCCTTCAACCTAAGGGCTTCAAAGTGGCTATAGATCAAACACTCACACTCAAGGATTTCCATTAATACAAATACCAAACTAAGAATCTGAAAACAAAATTTTGAGAAAGATAAACCAATGCTATTCTTGCTTACTATGCATCTTCATGCCCTCTTTTGCTACTGCCTAAACGAGGCCTTTTATAGGGAAACTCAGATCATTTCATCCACATAGCCGAGGGAAAACGAAGAGGCAACATTTTCACCTCTCACCACGGTTCGTGGCAAGCACCACGGTCTGACCGTGGTCTGGGTCGGAACTGGTTTTCTGCTGTTTTCTTGCTGCGCGGTTGTGGTTCTGGGGATCTGACCATAGTGGCTAACACTTTACGCAACGCTTTCTTTTCTTTTTTTCTTTCTTTCTTCGTTTTTTTCTTTTCTTTTTCATTTTTTTTCACATGCTAAAATGAATAGTAAAAAGGAAAGCAAAGGAAACAAAAGGGAAAAGGAGCTTAGGTTGCCTCCCAAGAAGCGCACTTTTAAGCTCGAGAACTTGACACTTCTTCTATGCCTGGCCTGAATTAGATAGTGTATGGACATTGACTTTATCCCGAAATAGAAAGTCAAATTTCTTCAATCAAAGGTACCATCTTAAAAGTCCTAGTTGAAGTCCTTCGTTTTCATGACCTGAGGCCATAATGCACTATCGGCGCACAAAACAAAATGCACTCGTACCCTATCAGGCGGGTCACCATCAAATTGTTCAACCCCTAAATCAAAATCCACATCAAATTTGTCCATAGGGGCATAAAGAGAACAACTTGGGTGAACCTACAGTAGTCGCTCATAGAAGAGTCGTTAGGCATTGGGACGTCAACTTCGGGCGTGTTAGGTGGAATAGGAGGAGGAAACTACACCTTAACATACCTTCGGTCATAGTCCACATAAGAAATACACTTAAAATCAGGAGGATCTTTGCAATTCAAGACGTACTCCATATCAAATTCAGCGGAAAAGGGTAATGCATCTAGTAAAGAAGAACTAGGAGAAACCACGTTCTCCTTTGCATGACAAAACACGGCACAACCCCCATCTACCTCCAATGTAATATGTCCCTTTGCTACATCAATATGGAAACCAACTGCAGCAAAAAATGGGCCGACCTAGGATAATTTGAGCATTATCGATATCATGCATATCAACTGTAATCAAGACCTCCAAATACCACAATATCTCCGATATTGGCTGGCACATCATCCAATCTGCCTATGGGTTGCATCTCAGAACCGTCAGCTAACTGTAATGAAAAGGGTGCGGCCAGTAATGGTCTTAGGTGAAGCTTATGAATTGAATAATACGGCATGATGCTGACGGTAGCACCAAGATCATATAAAGCTCTCTTAATTTCCACCATTCCCACAATACAGGGGATAGAAAACAACTTGGGTCAGGGAGCTTAGGTGGAAAAACTGTGGGGGATCTTTATAGTGTCATTCTCTACCAATGTGGCAGTATTTCGATCACTGTTTCTCTCCTTACTTCCAGCCATAACTATTTCTCAACCCTCTTCCATTGGCATATACTCAAGGTCAATTAAGTCCTCTACTTCTTCCTCAAAGGCGACATAGTTCATATACCAACAAGGGTCAGGCTTGGGCTCGCTAGGAAGTCTATCTGGGGACGTAAATGAAAAACTAGCTTTTTGCGCAGTTCGGGGTTCCAACATCTTATTATGAGTTGTAAGCACATCAACCTTTGAGGCTAATTGCTTAATATACTCATCCTATATTTTGTTGTGCCATAAGCATACCTTCCATTATTGAGTGTAAATTGGACTTTCGGGGTCATTTGAAAAGGGAGCGGGCGTCTTTGAAAACCAGGGGGTGGTCTAGCATTCATATGGGGCATATTTGATGGGTTTGGATTAGACCAATAGGAGAAATTCGGAGGGTCAAGTTTGGGCTTGCTAGGAAGTCTGTCCGGGGGCGTAACTGAAGAACTAGCTTGTTGGGCAATTTGGGCTGCCAATATCCCATTTTGAGTTGTAAGCACATCAACCTTTGTGGCTAATTGCCTAATATACTCATCCTGTTTTTGTTGTACCATAAGCATAATTTACATCATCGACTCTAAATTCGACTTTTGTGGCATTTGAGAAGGGAGCGAGCGTCATTGAAAACAAGGGGGGTCTAGCATTCATATGGGGCATATTTGATGGGTTTGGATTAGACCTACAGGAGAAATTAAGGTGATTCTTCTATCCCAGAATGTATTTACTAGAGTAAGGGTCATTGGCCGGTCTCGGGTTAAAGTTTTAAACATAATTAACAGCACTAGGGTCTTAGGAAAAAGCGATCCCTACTCGACAATTCAAAGTTACATGCTCAATAGAACCACAAATTTCACGAGGGGAAGGGGCACTAGAATTCACAACATTAACATTCATTCGGTTCAGTCTTTGAGTCATAGCATTTACTTTAGTAGAAAGTAAAGTAAGTGCATTAACTTCAAGCTGAACTCTAACCCGTTTGGGTTGGCGTTGCTCGGTGCACCAGTGAAAATAATTAAGTGACATCTCCTCAATTAGATTATATGCCTCATCCTTAGTTTTGTTCATCAAAGTACCTCCTGCTGCCACATTGATAGCGGACCTCAAAGATTGGGTCACACCAATATAAAGGGCTTGGATAATCGTCCAATGCTGAAGACCATGATGGTGGCATAAGCGCGACAAATCTTTAAATTGCTCCGAGGCTTCGTAGAGCATCTGTTCATTTTTTTGCATGAAGTTGGTGGTTTAATTTCTCAAGCTTGCTGTTTCACTTGGAGGGAAAAGCTTGGCGAGGAAGGCTCTTGTCGACTTATCGCAAGTGGTAATGCATCCAGATGTCAAGGAGTGTAACGAAGCCTTCGCTTTATCCTTCAATGACAAAGGAAATAGGTGCAGGGAAATCGCATCAATGGACACCGCATTAAGCTTAATGCATCGGACAACTCTAAAAAGACCGAGAGGTGTAGATTTATGTCTTCCGAAGCTATTCCTCCGAACTGGGATTGTTGCACCATCGAATTGAGTACTGGTTGGAGCTCAAAATTATTGACGTCAACAGTGGGGCGAGCGATGCTTGAGGCGATGCCTTCAACTCTAGGGGTAACAAAATCTCGAAGCGTTCTTCTTAGGTCACCTCCTCCTCCCGCCATGTTTTTTTGATTTCTTCTAGCCTTACATCTTTTTTATTCAATCCTTTGCTTTTTCCTCCGTAGGCAGAAAGTCCTTTCAATCTCGGGATTAGCTTCATACAAGATTGGACTTTGCATAAATAAGAAGAATTCATGCGAGCACTATCTCCAACACTAACAATGCAATTTAAATAAGAAAGCAAAATAACAATAAAAGACAATAAAACACTTAGCCACATTCGTGAGACTAACTTAATAGTTAACAGTTTAGTTCCTAGCAATGGTGCCAAAAACTTGACCACTGCCGCAAGCTCATGGGTAGACATAGTGTAGATGAAAGATATCGTTCCTCAGGGATTAATGTAACCTATCGAGTCTTGTTTGTCAGAATGTGCTAAGTAAAATTCTAATTCAAAGGGTTCGATTTAGCAACTTCTTATTCACTAGTTTTAAAATCAATTAAGGGAACATGCTAGGAATTTATGTAGTTATGAAAAGTGATTGGATCAAAACGACAAACATGCGCTTTTTCTCTAATCGGTTAATGTCGAGGAATTGGAATCTATCTAAAAACTTGGCCTATTCTTCCAAAATCAACCAAATTTGCCTAAATTAAGCAAAAATCGTTCTTTCGAACTAATTTGTATTAATTGAAGTTAAAAAATCTTCGATTACTTTTTAGTCCTAACATACAAATCTCTCTTTCAAGATGAAGTTACGCTAGGTTATATCAAGCAGTCTAACGACCAAATGTCACCTTTCAATTTTTCACCCGATTGTTTCAAGTGTGCAAACAAATTTGGCCAAAAATCTACTCACAACATGAGAAACACTTGATAGAACGAAATCAAACCAATCTTAGAAATAAGCGCAATTCTTTAAATCAAAACATAATCCAACAACACTTCCATAAATTACGGTATCCTTAGACAAAAACTAAACTACTAACACATGATTTAGAATTAAACAACTAACCAACGTTTTGCGAAATCTGAGCGAAAAGGCCTGACGGAGAATAGCCTTCAACCTAAGGGCCTCAAAGCGGCCTCAAGATAAAACACTCAGACTCAAGGATTTTCATAAACACAAATACAAAACTAAGAACCTGAAAACAAAATTTTGAGAAAGATAAACCAATGTTATTCTTGCTTACTATGCATCTTCTTGTCCTCATTTGCAACTGCCTGAACAGGGCATTTTATAGGAAAACTTAGATCATTTCAGCTACACAGCCTAGGGAAAACGAAGAGACAACAATTTCACCTCTCACCACTATCCGTGACAGGCACCACGGTCCGACCGTGGTCTAGGCTGGAACCGGTTTTCTGCTATTTTCTTGTTCCACAGTCGTGCTTCTAGGGGTCTAGTCGTGGTGGCTAACGCTTTATGCAAAGCTTTCTTTTTTTCTTTCTTTCTTTCTTCGTTTTTTTCTTCTTTTTTTTCACATACTAAAAAAATAGTAGAAAGGAAAGCTAAGGAAAGAAAAGGGAACAGGAGCTTAGGTTGGCTCCCAAGAAGCGCTCTTTTAAGCTCAAGAGCTTGACCCTTCTTCTATGCTTGGCCTGGATCAGATAGTGTATAGACATTGACTTTATCACGAAGCACAAAGTCATGTTCCCTCAGTCAAAGGTTCCATGTTAAATGTTCCAGTTGAAGATCCCTATCAGGCATGAACTGAAGCGATGATGCACTATCGGCGCACAAAACGAAACGCACTCTTACCCTATCAGGCGGGTCACCATAAACTTGTCAACCCATAAATCAAAATCTACATGAAATTCGTGTATAGGGTCAAAGAGAGAACAACTTGGGCCAGCCTACAATAGTCGCTCATAGAGGACTTCGTTTGGCATAGGACCTGAACCTCGGGCGTGTTAAGTGGAATAGGAGCGGGAAACTCCTTCTTAACATACCTTTGGTCGAGGTCCGCATATGAAATGTAGACAGAATCAGGAGAATCTTCACAATTCGAGACATACTGCATATCAATCTTAGGAAAAAGGGGTAATGCGTCCAATAAAGAAGAACTAGGAGAAACCGCGTTTTCCATTGTGTGACAAAACACAACACAACTCCCTTCTACCTCAAACGTAATATATCCCTTTCTTACATCAATGGGACGACCTAGGATAGTTTGAGCCTCGTCGGTCCCATGCATATAAACCATAATAAAGTCCTCCAAATACCCAAATATCTCCTATGTGAACTAGCACATCGTCCAATCTGCCTATGGGTCGCGTCTCAGAACCGTTAGGTAACTGTAAGGAAAAAGGTGCAGCTAGTAATGGTCCCAGGTGAAGCAAATAAGACAAGAACATGGCATGATGTTGACGCCCGCACCTAGATCACATAAAGCTCTCTTAGTTTCCACCCTTCCCACAATACAGGGGATAGAAAGAATACCTGGGACAGGGAGTTAGGTGAAAAAATTGTTGGGATCTCTGTACTGTCATTCTCTACCGAAGCGGCAGTCTTTCCATCTTTGTTTCTATCCTTACTTCCAACCGTGATTATTTCTGTACCGTCTTCCATTGGTATATACTCAGGGTCAGTTAAGTCTTCTACTTCTTCCTTCAAGGTGAAATAGTTACAATGCCCACGAGGGTCAGGTTTGGGCTTGCCACGAAGTCTGTCTGGGGACGTAAATGAAAAACTAGCTTTTTGCGCAATTTGGGGTTCCAACATCTTATTATGAGTTGAAAGCACATCAACCTTTGAGGCTAATTGCTTAATATACTCATCATGTTTTTGTTGTGTCATAAGCATACTTTCCATTGTCGAGTCCAAATTGCACTTTCGGGGCATTTGAGAATGGAGCGGGGGTCTTTAAAAACCAGGGGTGGTCTAGCATTCATATGGGGCACATTTAATGGGTTTGGATTAGACCAATAGGAGAAATTCAGATGATTCTTCCAACCCAGATTATATGTACTAGAGTAAGGGTCACTGGTCGGTCTCGGGTTGAAGTTTTAAACATAATTAGCTTCACTAGGGTCTTGGGAACAAGGGATCCCAACTCAACAATTTAAAGTTACATGCTCAGTAGAACCACAATTTTCACAAGAGGAAGGGGCACTGGAATTCACAGCGTTAACATTTGTTTGGTCCAGTCTTTGAGTCATGGCATTTACTTTAGCAGAAACTAAAGTAAGTGCCTAAACTTCAAGCTTACCTCCAACCCATTTGGGTAGGCCTTGTTCGGTGGACAACTGAAAGTTATTATGTGACATCTCCTCAATTAGATAATAGGCCTCATCCTCGGTTCTGTTCATCAAAGTGCCTCCTGCTACTGCATCGATAGTGGACGTCGCAGATTAGGTCACACGATTATAAAAGGCTTGGATAATCATCCAATGCGGAAGGCTGTGATGGGGGCATAAGCGTGGGAAATCTTTTAATCGCTCCCAGGATTCGTAGTGCGACTCTTCATTTTTTTGCATGAAGTTGGTGATTTGATTTGTCAAGCTTCCTATTCTGCTCGGGGGGAAAAACTTGGGGAGGAAGGCTCTTGTCGACTAACCCCAAGTGGTAACGCATCTAGGTGGCAAGCAGTGTAACGAAGCCCTTACTTTATCCCTCAATGATAAAGGAAATAGGCACAGGCAAATCGCACCAATGGAGACTCCATTAAGCTTAACGTATCAGGCACCTCTAAAAAGACCGAGAGGTGTAGATTTGAGTGGGATAATGGCACCATCGATATGAGTGTTGGTTTGAGCTCGAAATTATTGGCATCAATAGTGGGGCGAGCGATGCTTGAGGCGATCCCTTGAACTCCAAGGGTAACAAAATCTTTACTTCTTTGGTCACCTCCTCCTCCCGCCATGTTTGTTGGATTCCTTCTAGCCTTGCATCTTTGTTCTTCAATCCTTTACATCTTCCTCTGTAGGATAAAAGTCCTTTCAATCCCGGTGTCGGGTTCATACATGATTGGACTTTGCATAAACCAGAAGAATTCCTACAAGCACTATCACCAACACTACCAATGCAATTTGAATAAGAAAAGAAAATAACAATAAAAGGCAATAAAATACTTAGTCACTTTTGCAAGACTAACTCAATGGTTAATAGTTTAGTCTCTAGCAATGTCGCCAAAAATGTGACCATTGCCGCAAGCGCATGGGTAGACTTAGTATAATAAAGGATGTCATTCCTCAGGGATTAGTTTAACCTATAGAGCCTTGCCTGTCAGAATATGCTATGTAAAATTCTAATTCAAAGGGCTTGATTTAACAACTTCTAATTCACTAGTTCTAAAATCAATTAAGGGAACACGCTAGGAATTTATGTAGTTATGAAAAGTGATTAGATCAAAAAGACAAACTTTTGCTTTTTCTCTAATCGGTTCATCTCGAGGAATTGTAATGTATCTAAAAAGTTGGAATATTCTTTCGAAATCAACCAAATTTGCCTAAACTAAGCCAAAGTCGCTCTTTCGAATCAATTTGCAATAATTGAAGTTAAAAAATCTTCGATCACTTTCTAGTCCTCCTAACATGCAAATCTCTCATTCAAGACGAAGTTATGTTAGGTTTTATCAAGCAGTCTAACAACCAAATGTCACCTTTCAATTTTTCACCTGATTGTTTCAAGAGTGCAAACAAATTTGGCCAAAATTCTACTCACAACATGAGAAACACTTGATAGAACGAAATCAAACCAATCTTACAAATAAGCGGAATTCTTTAAATTAAAACATAATCCAACAACACTTCCAGAAACTACTGTGTCCTTGGACAAAAACTAAACTACCCAGACATGATTAAGAACTAAACAACTAACCGACGTTTTGCGAAATCTGAGCAAAAGGGCTTGACCGAGAATAACCTTCAACCTAAGGGCTTCAATGCGGCGTCAAGATCAAACACTCACACTCAAGGATTTTCATAAACACAAACACCAAACTAGGACTCTGAAAACAAAATTTTGAGAAAGATAAACCAATGCCTTTCTTGCTTACTATGCATCTTCTTGCCCTTATTTGCTGCTGCCTAAACGAGGCCTTTTATAGGAAAACTCGGATCATTTCACCTACACAGCCAAGGGAAAACGAAGAGGCAACAATTTCACCTCTCACCACTATCCATCGCAGGGAGCACGGCTCGACCGTGGTTTGGGCTGGAACCGGTTTTCTGCTCTTTTCTTGGTCCACGGTCATGGTTGTGGGGATCTGGTCGCGGTGGCTAATGCTTTATGCAAAGCTTTCTTTTTTCCTTTCTTTCTTTCTTCGTTTTTTTAGTTCTTTTTTCACATAATAAAAAATAGTAAAAAGGAAAGCTAAGGAAAGAAAAGGGAAAAGGAGCTTAGGTTGCCTCCCAAGAAGCGCTCTTTTAAGCTCAAGAGCTTGACCCTTCTTCTATGCTTGGCTTGGATCAGATAGTGTATAGACATTGACTTTATCACGGACCGTAGAGTCAAATTTCCTCAGTCAAAGGTTCCATTTTAGAAGTTCTAGTTGAAGATCCCCCATTTTCATGACGTGACACCATACTGCACTATCAGCGTAGAAAACAAAATGCACTCGTACCCTATCAGGCTGGTCACCATCAACTTGTTCAACCCATAAATCAAAATCTACATGAAATTCATCCATGGGGGCATTGAGAGAACAACTTGGGCAAACCTACAATAGTCGCTCATAGAGGACTTCGTCAGGCACAGGGACCTCAACCTCAGGCGTGTTAGGTGGAATAGGAGTAGGAAACTGCACCTTAACATGCCTTTGGTCAGGGTCCTCATATGAAATGCGGACAGAATCAAGAGGATCTTCACAATTCAAGACATGCTCCATATCAATGTCAGGGAATGGGTAATTCATCCAATAAAGATGAACTTGGAGAAACCACGTATTCCTTTGTATGACAAGACAAAGCACGACTCCCTTCTACCTCAAACGTAATATGTCCCTTTCTTACATCAATGGGACGACCTAGGATAGTTTGAGCCTCATTGGTCCCATGCATATCAACTATAATAAAGTCCCCCAAATACCCAAATATCTCCTATATTGAATAGCACATCGTCCAATATGCCTATGGGTCGTGTCTCATAACCGTCAGCGAAATGTAGTGAAAAGGGTGCAGCTAGTAATGGTCCAAGGTGAAGCTTATGAGACAAAGAATATGGCATGATGCTGACGCCTGCACCTAGATCACATAAAGCTCTCTTAATTTCCACCGTTCCCACAATACAGGGGATAGAAAGAATACTTGGGACAGGGAGTTACGTGGAAAAACTCTTGGGATCTCTATACTGTCATTCTCTACCAATGTGGCAGTCTTTCCACCTTTGTTTCTCTCCTTACTTCCAACCATGATTATTTCTCTACCCTCTTCCATTGGCATATACTCAAGGTCAGTTAAGTCCTCTACTTCTTCCTTAAAGGTGACATAGTTAATACACCCACGAGGGTCTGGTTGGGGCTTGCTAGGAAGTCCATCTGGGAACGTAAATGAAAAACTAGCTTTGTGCGTAGTTCAGGGTTCCAACATCTTATTATGAGTTGTAAGCACATCAACCTTTGAGGCTAATTACTTAATTTACTCATCTTGTTTTTGTTGTGCCATAAGCATGTTTTCCATTATCGACTCTAAATTAGACCTTCGGGCCATTAGAGAAGGGAGCGGGGGTCTTTGAAAACCAGGGGGTGCTCTAGCATTCATATGCGGCACATTTAATGGGTTTGGAATAGACCAACAGGAGAAATTCAGATGATTCTTCCAACCTGGATTGTATGTACTAGAGTAAGGGTCATTGGCCGGTCTCGGGTTGAAGTTTTAAACATAATTAACTTCACTAGGGTCTTGGGAAAAAGGGATCCCAACTCGACAATTCAAAGTTACATGCTCAATAGAACCACAAATTTCACAAGGGGAAGGGGCACTGGAATTCGGAACATTGATATTCATTCGGTCTAGTCTTTGAGTCGTAGCATTTACTTTAGCAGAAACTAAAGTAAGTGCATCAACTTCAAGCTTACCTGCAACCCATTTGAGTTGGCCTTATTCGCTGGACCAGCGAAAATTATTAAGTGACACGTCCTTAAACATATAATAGGCCTCATCCTCGGTTTCGTTCATCAAAGTGCCTCTTCCTGCTTCATCGATAGTGGACCTCACATCTTGGGTCACATCATTATAAAAGGCTTGGATAATCATCCAATGCTGAAGACCATGATTGGGGCATAAGCATGCCAAATCTTTAAATTGCTCCCAGGCTTCGTAGTGCGTCTCTTCATTTTTTTGCATGAAGTTGGCGATTTGATTTCTCAAGCTTCCTGTTTTGGTCAGGGGGAAAAACTTGGCGAGGAAGGCTGTTCTCGACTTATCCGAAGTGCTAATGCATCCAAAAGACAATGAGTGTAACCAAGCCCTTACTTTATCCGCCAATGAGAAAGGAAATAGGAGCATGCAAATCGCATCTTCAGAAGGCGTTTCTCCGAACTGGTATTATTGCACCATCGATATGAGTGCTGGTTTGAGCTCGAAATTATTTGCATCAACAGTTGGTCAAGTGGTGCTTGAGGCGATCCCTTGAACTGCAGGGGTAACAAAATCTCGAAGTGTTTTTCTTTGGTCACCTCTTCCTCCCGCCATGTTTCTTGGATTCCTTCTAGCCTTGCATCTTTTTTCTCGAACCCTTTGCTTCTCCCTCCGTAGGCGGAAAGCCCTTTCAATCTTAGGATGGGGTTCATACAGGATTGGACTTCGCATAAACAAGAAGAACTCCTGCAAGCACTATCACGAACACTAACAATGCAATTTAAATAAGAAAAGAAAATGACAATAAAAGACAATAAAATACTTAGTCCCTTTTTGCAAGACTAAGTCAATAGTTAACAGTTTAGTTTCTAGCAGTGTCGCCAAAAATGTGACCCCTATCGCAAGCGCATGGATAAACGTAGTATAGATAAAAGATATCGTTCCTCGGGGATTAATGTAACCTATCGAGTCTTGTCTGTCACAAGACGCTAAGTAAAATTCTAATTCAAAGGGTTCGATTTAACAACTTCTAATCCACTAGTTTTAAAATCAATTAAGGGAACACGATTGGAATTTATGTAGTTATGAAAAGTGAGTGGATCAAAAAGACAAACATGTGCTTTTTCTCTAATCGGTTAATCTCAAGGAATTGGAACCTATCTAAAAACTTGGCCTATTCTTTCGAAATCAACTAAAGTTTGCCTCAACTAAGCAAAAGTCATACTTTTGAACTAATTTGTATTAATTGAAGTTAAAAGATCTTCGATTGCTTTCTACTCCTCCTGACATGCGGATCTCCCTTTTCAGATGAAGTTGCGCTAGTTTTTATCAAGTTGTCCAACAACCAAACGTCACCTTTCAATTTTTCACCTGATTGTTTCAAGTGTACAAACAAATTTTTGCCAAAAAATCTACTCACAACATAAGAAACACTTGATACAACGAAATGAAACCAATCATGAAAATAAGCGCAATTCTTTAAAGTTAAAATATAATCCAACAATACTTCCATAAACTACTGAATCCCTATACAAAAACTAAACTACTTACACATGATTAAGAATTAAACAACTAACAAAGGTTTTGCGAAATATGAGTGAAAGGGCCTGACTGAGAATAGCCTTCAACCTAAGGGCTTCAAAGCGGCGTCAAGATGAAACACTCACACTCAAGGATTTTCATGAATACAAATACCAAACTAGGACTCTGAAAACAAAATTTTGAGAAAGATAAACCAATGCTTTTCTTGCTTGCTAAGCATCTTCTTGCCCTCATTTGCTGCTGTATAAACGAGGCCTTTTATGGGAAAACTCATATCATTTCAGCTACACAGCCAAGGGAAAACGAAGAGGCAAAAATTTCACCTCTCACCACTATTCATCGCAGGGACCACGGTCCGACCGTGGTTTGGGCTGGAACCGGTTTTTTGCTCTTTTGTTGGTCCACGAATGTGGTTATGGGGATCTGGTCGCGGTGGCTAATGCTTTGTGCAAAGCTTTCTGTTTTCCTTTCTTTCTTTCTTCGTTTTTTTTTTTATTTTTTTTTTCACATACTAAAAAAATAGTAAAAAGGAAAGCTAAGGGAAGAAGAGGGAAAAGGAGCTTAGGTTGCCTCCCAAGAAGCGCTCTATTAAGCTCAAGAGCTTGACCCTTCTTGTGTGCTTGGCCTGGATCAGATAGTGTATAGACATTGACTTTATCATGGATCGCAAAGTCAAATTTCCTCAGTCAAATGTTCCATCTTAGAAGTTCTAGTTGAAGATCCTTCATTTTCATGACGTGACACCATACTGTACTGTCGGCGTAGAAAACAAAATGCACTCGTACCCTATCAGGCTGGTCACCATCAACTTGTTCAACCCATAATCAAAATCTACATGAAATTCATCCATAGGGGCACTGAGAGAACAGCTTGGGCGAACCAACAATAGTCGCTCATAGAGGACTTCGTTAGGGACAGGGAAGGTGTTAGGTGGAATAGGAGCAGGAAACTCCACCTTAACATACCTTTGGTCAGGGTCCTCATATGAAATGCAGACAGAATCTGGAGGATCTTCACAATTCAAGACATACTCT
Organism: Selenicereus undatus; assembly: GCA_017589665.1. NCBI lineage: Eukaryota > Viridiplantae > Streptophyta > Magnoliopsida > Caryophyllales > Cactaceae > Selenicereus > Selenicereus undatus. Next base: position 33,521,394 of record JACYFF010019584.1, read on the forward strand.
GTATCAATCTCAGGAAAAATGGGTAATGCATCCAATAAAGAAGAACTAGGAAAAACCACGTATTGTTTGATGACAAAACAAAGCACAGCTCCCTTCTACCTCAAATGTAATATGTCCCGTTCTTACATCAATGGGCCGACCTAGGATAGTTTGAGTCTCATTGGTCCCATGGGTATAAACTATAATAAAGTCCCCAAAATACCCAATTATCTCCTATATTGACTAGCACATCGTCCAATCTGCACATGGGTCTTGTCTCAATACCGTCAGCTAACTGTAATGAAAAGGGTGCAGCTAGTAATGGTCCAAGGTGAAGCTTACGAAACAAAGAATATGGCATGATGCTGACGCTCGCACCGAGATCACATAAAGCTCTCTTAATTTCTATCGTTCCCCCAATACAGGGGATAGATAGAATACTTGGGATAGGGAGTTAGGTGGAATAACTCTTGAGATCTCTATACTGTCATTCTTAAGCAATGTGGCAGTCTTTCCAAATTTGTTTCTCTCCTTACTTCCAACCATGATTATTTCTCTACCCTTTTCCATTGGCATATACTCTAGGTCAGTTAAGTCCTCCACTTCTTCCTTAAAGGTGACATAGTTAATATACCCACAAGGGTTAGGTTTGGGCTGGCTAGGAAGTCCATCTGGGAACGTAAATGAAAAACTAGTTTGGAAAGACTTTCCGTAAAAGATGAAGAGGGTCTGTACAGGGGCTTGCCATTTCCTTTTTGGCAGCTTTCTTTTTGGAATTAGTTTTGGCATTAAGCCGGTTCAAATGCTCACCCATCGTATACAGAACGGCGTTTG
>JACYFF010019584.1:33614493-33627555 GCA_017589665.1 Selenicereus undatus
TGAGGGTCACACTCAACCTTTTTTGTATTCAATTGGCTCCGACCCTTGAATTGAGGGTACTTGACTATGATGAGGTTATTCGGACTCACGTAGAGATGTTGACCTTTGACTCGACCCACTGACCTTCGCTTCTTCAAAAAAAATTAAAATTTAAATTCAAAATAAAAATACTTTGGATTAGATTTGTTCAAAGGCTTTTGGCTTTCTACTTTCTTGTCTTCCCTTAACCTTACGCCTTAGCTACTTCTCCAAATCTCGCTGGTGCTCAATCTTTTCACACTCTCTTTCATATGTTTGGAGTATTCTTTTACTGAACTAATCGTTTTAGCCACTACATTACACATTAAAATGTTTCTAATTACGATGCATCTCAATGACTTATTATATTGTCGCCTGATCTTTTTATTATTGGCATATTTAGTATTGAACTTTATAACAGAAGTGCAACTTAGTGAAATCTTCATTTTCTACATACGAAAGTTTGAGGGTCGACTGATTGAACGATCCCAGTATACCCTCAGAGTTAAGATCAGGCTTTAGGATATGCCAATCCGCATACGAGTCGAGTAGGGTTAACTAAGGTCTAGAAAACTGTGTTTGCCAGCCCTAATGATCCAACCCTCAACTCATATCTGAACCTCAATTTGATCAGGTCTAAACTAAAGTCCTCGTCACCAAAAAGGGCGTTTGTGCATTGCAATGTGGGAGCAGTTGGGGTTTTTACTTTTTAGAATCCCAGAACATGCAAACCAAACTGAAATCAAGGAAAATGACAAATCGACCACCCCAGCATTAACAAAAATTAAGTTAAAGGGTACAAGAATGGGAAGACAATAGGAGACACTAGCATCCACGCTCATGCTACAAAGTGATTATTTTAAAATAAATGAAAAAAATGCTAATCCATGGTCAATAACTACAAACTGTGTATCTCAAACTAACGTAGACTTTATTAATGGCCCCTGACCCGAGCCAACCTGACCTAAAAAAATGAGGGTCACACTTAACTTTTTTTGTATTGAATTTGCACCGACCCTTAAATTATGGGCACCCGACTATGATGAGGTTATTCGGACTCACGTAGAGATGTTGACCTTTGACTCGACCCACTGACCTTCGCTTCTTCAAGAAAAATTTAAATTTAAATTCAAAATAAAAATACTTTGGATTAGATTTGTTCAAAGGCTTTTGGCTTTCTACTTTCTTTTCTTCCCTTAAGCTTCCGCCTTAGTTACTTCTCCAAATCCCGCTGGTGCTCAATCTTTTCGCACTCTCTTTCAATGTTTGGAGTATTCTTTTACTAAACTAATCGTTTTAGCCACTACATTACACATTAAAATGTTTCTAATTACGATGCATCTCATTGAATTATTATATTGTCGCCTGATCTTTTTATTAGTGGCATATTTAGTATTGAACTTTATAATAGAAGCGCAACTTAGTGAAATCTTCATTTTCTACGTACGGAAGTTTGATGGTCGACTGATTGAATGATCCCAGTATACCCTCAGAGTTAAGATCAAGCTTTAGTATATGCCAATCCGCATACGAGTCGAGTAGCGTTAACTAAGGTCTAGAAAACTTTGTTTGCCAGCCCTAATGATCCGACCCTCAACTCATATCTGAACCTCAATTTGATCAGGTCTAAACTAAAGTCCTCGTCACCAAAAAGGGTGTTTGTGCATTGCAAAGTGGGAGTAGTTGGGGTTTTACTTTTTAGAATCCCAGAACATGCAAACCAAACTAAAATCAAGGAAGATGACCAATCGACCACCCCAGCATTAACAAAAACTAAGTTAAAGTGTACAAGAATGGGAAGAGAATAGGAGACACTAGCCTCCAAGCTCATGCTACACAACGATTCTTTTAAAATAAAGGAAAAAAATAATAACGCATGGTCAATAACTAAAAAGTGCGTATCTCAATTTAACGTAGACTTTATTAATGGCCCTCGACCCGAGCGATCCTGACGTAAAAAAATGAGGGTCACACTCAACCTTTTTTGTATTAAATTTGCTCCGACCCTTAAATTGAGGGTACTCGACTATGATGACGTTATTCGGACTCACGTAGAGATGTTGACCTTTGACTCGACCCATTGACCTTCGCTTCTTCAAAAAAAATTAAAATTTAAATTCAAAATAAAAATACTTTGGATTAGATTTGTTCAAAGGCTTTTGGCTTTCTACTTTCTTGTCTTCCGTTAAGCTTCCGCCTTAGTTACTTCTCCAAATCCCGTTGGTGCTCAATCTTTTCGCACTCGCTTTCAACGTTTGGTGGATTCTTTTACTAAACTAATCGTTTTAGCCACTACATTAGACATTAAAATGTTTCTAATTACGATGCATCTCATTGAATTATTATATTGTTGCCTGATCTTTTTATTAGTGGCATATTTAGTATTGAAATTTATAATAGAAGTGCAACTTACTGAAATTTTCATTTTCTACATACAAAAGTTTGAGGGTCAACGGATTGAATGATCCCAGTATACCCTAAGAGTTAAGATCAGGCTTTAGGATATGCCAATCTGCATACGAGTCGAGTAGGGTTAACTAAGGTCTAGGAAACTGTGTTTGCCAGCCCTAATGATCCAACCCCCAACTCATATCTGACCCTCAATTTGATCAGGTCTAAACTAAAGTCCTCGTCACCAAAAATGGCGTTTGTGCATTGCAATGAGGGAGTAGTTGGCGTTTTACTTTTTAGAATCCCATAACACGCAAACCAAACTAAAATCAAGGAAGATGACCAATCGACCACCCCAGCATTAACAAAAATTAAGTTAAAGGGTACAAGAATGGGAAGAGAATAGGAGACACTAGCCTCCAAGCTCATGCTACACAGGGATTCTTTTAAAATAAAGGAAAAAAATAATAACGCAAGGTCAACAACAAAAAAGTGCGTATCTCAAACTAACGTAGAATTTATTAATGGCCCCCGACCCGAGCCAACCTGACGTAAAAAAATGAGGGTCACACTCAACCTTTTCTGTATTCAATTTGCTCCGACCCTTAAATTGAGGGTACTCGACTATGATGAGGTTATTCGGACTCACGTAGAGATGTTGACCTTTGGCTCGACCCACTGACCTACGCTTCTTAAAAAAAATTAAAATTTAAATTCAAAATAAAAATACTTTGGATTAGATTTGTTCAAAAGGCTTTTGGCTTTCTACTTTCTTCTCTTCCCTTAACCTTCCGCCTTAGTTACTTCTCCAAATCTTGCTGGTGCTCGATCTTTTCACACTCTCTTTCATATGTTTGGAGTATTCTTTTACTAAACTAATTGTTTTAGCCACTACATTACACATTAAAATGTTTCTAATTACGATGCATCTCATTGAATTATTATATTGTCGCCTGATCTTTTTATTAGTGGCATATTTAGTGTTGAACTTTATAATAGAAGCGCAACTTAGTGAAATCTTCATTTTCTACGTACGAAAGTTTGAGGGTCGACTGATTGAATGATCCCAGTATAGCATCAGAGTTAAGATCAGGCTTTAGTGTATGCCAATCCGCATACAAGTCGAGTAGGGTTAACTAAGGTCTAGAAAACCCTGTTTGCCAGCCCTAACGATCCAACCCTCAACTCATATCTGACCCTCCATTTGATCAGGTCTAAACTAAAGTCCTCATCACCAAAAAGGGCGTTTGTGCATTGCAATGTGGGAGTAGTTGGGGTTTTACTTTTTAGAATCCCAGAACATGCAAGCCAAACTGAAATCAAGAAAGATGACCAATCGACCACCCCAACATTTTTTGTATTCAATTTGCTCCGACTCATAAATTGAGGGTGCCCGACTATGATCTGCTTATTCGGACTCACGTAGAGATATAAACACAGTGGAGTAGGGTTAACTAAGGTCAAGAAAACTCTGCTTGGCAGCCCTAATGATCGAACCCTCAACTCATCCCTAACCGTCAATTTGATTAGGTCTAAACTAAAGTCCTCGTCAACAAAAAGGGCATTAGTGCATTGCAATGTGGGAGTAGTTGGGGTTTTACTTTTTAGAATCCGAGAACATGAAAACCAAATTGAAATCAAGGGAGATGACCAATCGACCACCCCAGCATTAAAAAAAATTAAGTTAAAGGGTACAAGAATGGGAAGAGAATAGGAGACACTAGCCTCCAAGCTCATGCTACACACCGATTCTTTTAAAATAAAGGAAAAAAATAATAACGCATGGTCAATAACTAAAAAGTGCGTATCTCAAACTAACGTAGACTTTACTAATGGCCCCTGACCCGAGCCAACCTGACGTAAAAAAATGAGGGTCACACTCAACCTTTTTCGTGTTCAATTTTGCTCTGGCCCTTATATTGAGGGTACCCGACTATGATGAGGTTATTCGGACTCACGTAGGGATCTTGACCTTTGACTTGACCCACTGACCTTCGCTTCTTTAAAAAAAATTAAAATTTAAAATCAAAATAAAAATACTTTGGATTCGATTTGTCCAAAGGCTTTTGGCTTTCTACTTTCCTGTCTTCCCTTAACCTTCCGCCTTAGTTACTTCTGCAAATCTCGCTGGTGCTCAATCTTTTCGCACTCTCTTTCGGATGTTTGGACTTTTCTTTTACTGAACTAATCGTTTTAGCCACTACGTTACACATTAAAATGTTTCTAATTACGATGCATGTCATTGAATAATTATATTGTCGCCTGATCTTTTTATTAGTGGCATATTTAGTATTGCACTTTATAATAAAAGCGCAACTTAGTGAAATCTTCATTTTCTACGTACGAAAGTTTGAGGGTCGACTGATTGAATGATCCCAATATACCCTCAGAGTTAAGATCAGGCTTTAAGATATGTATTAATGGCCCCCGACCCAAGCCAACCTGACCTAAAAAAATGAGGGTCACACTCAACATTTTTTGTATTGAATTTGCTCCGACCCTTAAATTGAGGGTAACCGACTATGATGTGGTTATTCGGACTCACGTAGAGATATTAAACTTTGAATCGACCCACTGACCTTCTCTTCTTTAAAAAAAATTAAAATTTAAAATCAAAATAAAAATACTTTGGATTAGATTTGTTCAAAGGCTTTTGGCTTTCTACATTCATGTCTTCCCTTAACCTTCCGCCTTACTTACTTCTGCAAATCACGCTGGTACTCAATCTTTTCGCACTCTCTTTCGGATGTTTGGACTTTTCTTTTACAGAACTAATCGTTTCAGCCACTACGTTACAGATTAAAATATTTCTAATTACGATGCGTGTCATTGAATTATTATATTGTCGCTTGATCTTTTTATTAGTGGCATATTTAGTACTGAACTTTATAATAAAAATGAAACTTAGTGAAATCTTCATTTTCTACATACGAAAGATTGAGGGTCGACTGATTGAATGATCCCAGTATACCCTCGTAGTTAAGATCAGGCTTTAGGATATGTCAATCCGCATACGAGTCGAGCAGGGTTAACTAAGGTCTAGAAAACTCTGTTTGCCAGCCCTAATGATTCAACCCTCAACTCATATCTGACCCTCAATTTTATCAGGTCTAAACTAAAGTCCTCGTCACCAAAAAGGGCGTTTGTGCATTGCAATGTGGGAGTAGGTGGGGTTTTACTTTTTAGAATCCCAGAACATGCAAACAAAACTAAAATCAAGGAAAATGACCAATCGACCACCCCAGCATTAACAAAAATTAAGTTAAAGGGTGCAGGAATGGGAAGAGAATAGGAAACACTAGCCTCCAAGCTCATGCTACACAGCGATTCTTTTAAAATAAAAGAAAAAAATAATAACGCGTGGTCAATAACTAAAAAGTGCGTATCTCAAACTAACGTAGACTTTATTAATGGCCCCCGACCCGAGCCAATCTGACCTAAAAAAATGAGGGTCACACTCAACATTTTTCGTATCGAATTTGCTCCGACCCTTAAATTGAGGGTACCCGACTATGATGTGGTTACTCGGACTCACGTAGAGATATTAAACTTTGACTCGACCCACTCACCTTCGCTTCTTTAAAAACAATTAAAATTTAAAATCAAAATAAAAATACCTTGGATTAGATTTGTTCAAAGGCTTTTGACTTTCTACATTCTTGTCTTCCCTTAACCTTCCACCTTACTTACTTCTCCAAATCTTGCTGGTGCTCAATCTTTTTGCACTCTCTTTCGGATGTTTGGAGTATTCTTTCATTGAACTAATCGTTTTAGCCACTGCATTACAAATTAAAATGTTTCTAATTACGATGCATGTCATTGAATTATTATATTATCGCTTGATCTTTTGTTTAGTGGCATATTTAGTACTGAATTTTATAATAGAAATGAAACTTAGTGAAATCTTCATTTTCTACATACAAAAGATTGAGGGTCGACTGATTCAGTGATCCCAAAATATGCTCAGAGTTAAGATCAAGCTTTAGAATATGCCAATCCGCATACGAGTCAAGTAGGGTTAACTATGGTCAAGAAAACTCTGTTTGGCAGCCCTAATGATCAAACCGTCAACTCATCCCTAACCCTCAATTTGATTAGGTCTAAACTAAAGTCCTCGTCAACAAAAAGGGCATTAGTGCATTGCAATGTGGGAGTAGTTGGGGTTTTACTTTTTAGAATCCCAGAACATGCAAACCAAACTGAAATCAAGGAAGATGACCAATCGACCACCCCAGCATTAACAAAAATTAAGTTAAAGGGTACAAGAAAGGGAAGAGAATAGGAGACACTAGCCTCCAAGCTCATGCTACACAGCGATTCTTTTAAAATAAAGGAAAAAAATAATAACGCATGGTCAATAACTAAAAAGTGCGTATCTCAAACTAACGTACACTTTATTAATGGCCCCTGACCCGAGCCAACCTGACGTAAAAAAATGAGGGTCACACTCAACGTTTTTTGTGTTCAATTTTGCTCCGACCCTTAAATTGAGGGTACGCGACTATGATGGGGTTATTCGGACTCACGTATAGATGTTGACCTTTGACTCGACCCACTGACCTTCGCTTCTTTAAAAAAAATTAAAATTTAAAATCAAAATAAAAATACTTTGGATTAGATTTGTTCAAAGGCTTTTGGCTTTCTACATTCCTGCCTTCCCTTAACCTTCCTCCTTACTTACTTCTGCAAATGTCGCTGGTGTTCAATCTTTTCGCACTCTCTTTTCGATGTTTGGACTTTTCTTTTACTGAACTAATCATTTTAGCCACTACGTTACACATTAAAATGTTTCTAATTACGATGCATGTCATTGAATAATTATATTGTCGCCTGATCTTCTTATTAGTGGCATATTTAGTATTGAACTTTATAATAGAAGCACAACTTAGTGAAATCTTCATTTTCTACGTACGAAAATTTGAGGGTCGACTGATTGAATGATCCCTATAAACCCTCAGAGTTAAGATCAGGCTTTAGGATATGCCAATACGCATAGGAGTCGAGTAGGGTTAACTAAGGTCAAGAAAACTCTGTTTGCCTGAGCTAATGATCGAACCCTCAACTCATATCTGACCCTCAATTTTACCAGGTCTAAACTAAAGTCCTCGTCACCAAAAAGGGCATTTGTGCATTGCAATGTGGGAGTAGTTGGGGTTTTACTTTTTAGAATCCCAGAACATGCAAACCAAACTAAAATCAAGGAAGATGACCAATCAACCACCCCAGCATTAACAAAAATTAAGTTAAAGGGTACAAGAATGGGAAGAGAATAGGAGACACTAGCCTCCAAGCTCATGCTACACAGCGCTTCTTTTAAAATAAAGGAAAAAAATAATAACGCATGGTCAATAACTAAAAAGTGCGTATCTCAAACTAACGTAGACTTTATTAATGGCCCCCGACCCGAGCCAACCTGACCTAAAAAAATGAGGGTCACACACAATATTTTTTGTATTGAATTTGCTCCGACCCTTAAATTGAGGGTACCCGACTATGATGTGGTTATTCGGACTCACGTAGAGATATTAAACTTTGACTCGACCCACTCACCTTCGCTTCTTTAAAAGCAACTAAAATTTAAAATCAAAATAAAAATACCTTGGATTAGATTTGTTCAAAGGTTTTTGGCTTTCTACATTCTTGTCTTCCCTTAACCTTCCACCTTACTTATTTCTCCAAATCTCGCTGGTGCTCAATCTTTTTGCACTCCCTTTCGAATGTTTGGAGTATTCTTTCACTGAACTAATCGTTTTAGCCACTGCATTACAAATTAAAAGGTTTCTAATTACGATGCCTGTCATTGAATTATTATATTGTCGCTTGATCTTTTGTTTAGTGGCATATTTAGTACTGAACTTTATAATGGAAATGAAACTTAGTGAAATCTTCATTTTCAACATACGAAAGATTAAGGGTCGACTGATTCAGTGATCCCAAAATACCCTCAGAGTTAAGATCAAGCTTTAGGATATGCCAATCCGCATACGAGTCGAGTAGGGTTAACTAAGGTCAAGAAAACTCTGTTTGCCTGCCCTAATGATCGAACCCTCAACTCATCCCTAACCCTCAATTTGATTAGGTCTAAACTAAAGACCTCATCAACAAAAATGGCATTAATGCATTGCAATGTGGGAGTAGTTGGGGTTTTACTTTTTAGAATCCCAGAACATGCAAACCAAGCTAAAATCATGGAAGATGACCAATCGACCACCCCAGCATTAACAAAAATTAAGTTAAAGGGTACAAGAATGGGAAGAGAATAGGAGACACCAGCCTCCAAGCTCATGCTACACAGCGATTCTTTTAAAATAAAGGAAAAAAATAATAACGCATGGTCAATAACTAAAAAGTGCGTATCTCAAACTAACGTAGACTTTATTAATGGCCCCCGACCCGAGCCAACCTGACGTAAAAAAATAAGGGTCACACTCAACCTTTTTTGTATTCAATTTGCTCTGCCCCTTAAATTGAGGGTACCCGACTATGATGAGGTTATTCGGACTCACGTAGAGATGTTGACCTTTGACTCGACCCACTGACCTTCGCTTCTTTAAAAAAAATTAAAATTTTAAATCAAAATAAAAATACTTTGGATTCGATTTGTTCAAAGGCTTTTGGCGTTCTACATTCCTGGCATCCCTTAACCTTCCGCCTTACTTACTTCTGCAATTCTCGCTGGTGCTCAATCTTTTCGCACTCTCTTTTGGATGCTTGGACTTTTCTTTTACTGAACTAATCGTTTTAGCCACTACGTTACACATTAAAATGTTTCTAATTACGATGCATGTCATTGAATAATTATATTGTCGCCTGATCTTTTTATTAGTGGCATATTTAGTATTGAACTTTATAATAGAAGTGCAACTTAGTGAAATCTTCATTTTCTACGTACGAAAGTTTCAGGGTCGACTGATTGAATGATCCTAGTATACCCTCAGAGTTAAGATCAGTCTTTAGGATATGCCAATCCGCATAAGAGTCGAGTAGCGTTAACTAAGGTCTAGAAAACTCTGTTTGCCAGCCCTAATGATCCAACCCTCAACTCATATCTGACCCTCAATTTGATCAGGTCTAAACTAAAGTCCTCGTCACCAAAAAGGGCGTTTGTGCATTGCAATGTGGTAGTAGTTGGGGTTTTACTTTTTAGAATCCCAGAACATGCAAACCAAACTAAAATCAAGGAAGATGACCAATCGACCACCCCAGTATTGACGTTCGACTCGACCCACTGACCTTCGCTTCTTTAAAAAAACTTAAAATTTAAAATCAAAATAAAAATACTTTGGATTAGATTTGTTCAAAGGCTTTTGGCTTTCTACATTCCTGGCTTCCCTTAACCTTCCGCCTTACTTACTTCTGCAAATCTCGCTGGTTCCCAATCTGTTTGCACTCTCTTTCGGATGTTTGGAGTTTTCTTTTACTGAACTAATCGCTTTAGCCACTACGTTACACATTAAAATGTTTCTAATTACGATGCATGTCATTGAATTATCATATTGTCTCTTGATCTTTTGTATAGTGGCATATTTAGTATTGAACTTTATAATAGAAATGCGACTTAGTGAAATCTTCATTTTCTACATACGAAAATTTTGAGGGTCGACTAATTCAATTATCCCAGTATACCCGCAGAGTTAAGATCAGGTTTTATGATAAACCAATCCGCATACGAGTCGAGTAGGGTTAACTAAGGTCTACAAAACTCTGTTTGATAGCCCTAATGATCCAACCGTCAACTCGCCCCCAACCCTCAATTTTATAAGGCTAACCTAAAGTCCTCGTCACCAAAAAGGGAATTAGTGCATTGCAATGTAGGAGTAGTTGGGGTTTTACTTTTTAGAATCCCAGAACAAGCAAACCAAACTGAAATCAAGGAAGATGACAAATCGACCACCCCACAGTTAACAAAAATGAAGTTAACGGGTACAAGAATGGGAAGACAATAGGAGACACTGGCATCCAAGCTCAAGCTACACAGTGATTATTTTAAAATAAAAGAAAAAAATGCTAATCCATGCTCAATAACTACAAACTGTGTATCTCAAACTAACGTAGACTTTACTAATGGCCCCCGACCCGAGCCAACCTGACCTAAAAAATTGACGGTCACACTTAACTTTTTTTGTATTCAATTTGCTCAGACCCTTAAATTGAGGGTACCCGACTATGATGTGGTTATTCGGACTCACGTAGAGATATTGACCTTTGACTCGACCCACTCACATTCGCTTCTTTAAAAAAATTTAAAATTTAAAATCAAAATAAAAATACTTTGGATTAGATTTCTTCAAAGGCTTTCGGCTTTCTACATTCTTGTCTTCCCTTAACCTTCCGCCTTACTTACTTCTCCAAATCTCGCTGGTGCTCAATCTTTTCGCACTCTCTTTCGGATGTTTGGAGTATTCTTTTACTGAACTAATCGTTTTAGCCACTACATTACACATCAAAATGTTTCTAATTACGATGCATGTCATTCAATTATTATATTGTCGCTCGATCTTTTGTTTAGCGGCATATTTAGTACCGCACTTTATAATAGAAATGCAACTTAGTGAAATATTCATTTTCTACATACGAAAGATTGAGGGTCGACTGATTCAATGATCCCAGAATACCCTTGGAGTTAAGATCAGGCTTTAGGATATGCCAATCCGCATACGAGTCGAGTAGGGTTGACTAAGGTCAAGAAAACTCTGTTTGGCAGCCCTAATGATCGAACCCTCAACTCATCCCTAACCCTCAATTTGATCAGGTCTAAACTAAAGTCCTCGTCACCAAAAAGGGCATTTGTGCATTGCAATGTGGGTGTAGTTGGGGTTTTACTTTTTAGAATCGCAGAACATGCAAACCAAACTTAAATCAAGGAAGATGACCAATCGACCACCCCAGCATTAACAAAAATTAAGTTAAAGGTTACAAGAATGCCAAGCGAATAGGAGACACTATTCTACAAGCACATGCTACACAGTGATTATTTTAAAATTAAAGAAAAAAATAATAATGGATGGTCAATAACTACAAAGTGTGTATCTAAAACTAACGTATACTTTATTAATGGCCCCGGCCCTAGCCAAACTGACCTAAAAAAATGAAGGCCACACTCAACTTTTTTTGTATTCAATTTGCTCGGACCCTTAAATTGAGGGTACCCGACTATGATGACGTTATTCGGACTCACGTGGAGATATTGACCTTTGACTTGACCCACTGACCTTCGCTGCTTAAAAAAAAATTAAACTTTAAAATCAAAATAAAAATAATTTGGGTTAGATTTGTTCAAAGGCTTTCGGCTTTCCACATTCTTGTCTTCCCTTAACTTTCCGCCTTACTTACTTCTTCAAATCTCGCTAGTGCTCAATCTTTTCGCACTCTGTTTCGGATGTTTGGAGTATTCTTTCACTAAACTATTCGTTTTAGCCACTACATTGCACATTAAAATAATTCTAATTACGATGCATGTCATTGAATTATTATATTGTCGCTTGATCTTTTTATTAGTGGCCTATTTAGTATTGAACTTTATAATAGAAATGCAACTTAGTGAAATCTTCATTTTCTAGGTACGAAACTTTGAGGGTCGACTGATTGAATCATCCCAGTATACCCTCAGAGTTAAGATCAGGCTTTAGGATATGCCAATCCGCATAAGAGTCGAGTAGGGTTAACTAAGGTTAAGAAAACTCTGTTTGCTAGACCTAATGATCCAGCCCTCAACTCATATCTGACCCTCAATTTGATCAGGTCTAAACTAAAGTACTCGTCACCAAAAAGGGCATTAGTGCATTGCAACGTGGAAGTAGTTGGGGTTTTACTTGTTAGAATCCCATAACATGCAAACCAAACAGAAATCAAGGAAGACGACCAATCGACCACCCCAACATTAATAAAAATTAAGTTAAAGGGTACAAGAATGGCAAGAGAATCGGAGACGCTATTCTCCAAGCTCATGCTACACAGTGATTATTTTAAAATTAAAGAAAAAAATAATAATACATGGTCAATAACTACAAAGTGTGTATCTAAAACTAACGTAGACTTTATTAATGGCCCCTGACCCTAGCCAACCTGACCTAAAAAAATGAAGGCCACACTCAACTTTTTTTGTATTCAATTTGCTCGGACCCTTAAATTGAGGGTACCCGACTATGATGACGTTATTCGGACTCACATGGGGATATTGACCTTTGACATGACCCACTAACCTTCGCTTCTTCAAAAAAAATTAAAATTAAAATTCAAAATAAAAATACTTCGGATTAGATTTGTTCAAAGGCTTTTGGCTTTCTACTTTCTTGTCTTCCCTTAACCTTCCGCCTTACTTGCTTCTCCAAATCTCGCTGGTGCTCAATCTTTTCGCATTCTCTTTCTATTGTTTAGAGTATTCTTTTACTAAACTAATCGTTTTAGCCACTACATTACACATTAAAATGTTTCTAATTACGATGCATCTCATTGAATTATTATGTTGTCGCCTGATCTTTTTGTTAGTGGCATATTTAGTACTGAAATTTACAATAGAAATGCAACTTAGTGAAATCTTCATTTTCTACGTACGAAAGTTTCAGGGCCGGCTAATTGAATGATCCCAGTATACCCTCAGAGTTAAGATCAGGCTTTAGGATATGCCAATCCGCACACGAGTCGAGTAGGGTT
>JACYFF010019584.1:33632794-33662214 GCA_017589665.1 Selenicereus undatus
GTTAACTAAGGTCTAGAAAACTCTGTTTGCCAGCCCTAACCGTGCAATCCTAAACTCATCCCTGACCCTCAACTTGATCAGGTCTAAACTAAAGTCCTCGTCACCAAAAAGGGCATTAGTGCATTGCAATGTGGGTGTAGTTGGGGTTTTACTTTTTAGAATCGCAGAACATGCAAACCAAACTGAAATCAAGGAAGATGACCAATCGACCACCCCAGCATTAACAAAAATTATGTTAAAGGGTATAAGAATGGGAAGAGAATAGGAGACACTAGCCTCCAAGCTCGTGCTACACAGTGATTATTTTAATATAAAAGAAAAAAATAATAATGCATGGCCAATAACTACAAAGTGTGTATCTCAAACTAACGTAGACTTTATTAATTGCCCCCGACCCGAGCGACCCTGACCTAAAAAAATGAGGGTCACACTCATCTTTTTTTGTGTTCAATTTGCTCTGACCCTTAAATTGAGGGTACCCGACTATGATGAGGTTATTCGGACTCACGTAGAGATATTAACCTTTGACTCGAACCACTGACCTTCGCTTCTTTAAAAAAAATTAAAATTTGAAATCAAAATAAAAATACTTTGGATTAGATTTGTTCAAAGGCTTTTGGCTTTCTACATGTTTGTCTTCCCTTAACCTTCTGCCATACTTACTTCTCCAAATCTCGCCGGAGCTCAATCTTTTTGCACTCTCTTTCGGATGTTCGTAGTATTCTTTCACTGAACTAATCGTTTTGGCCACTACATTACACACTAAAATGTTTCCAATTAAGATGCATGTCATTGAATTATTATATTGCCGCTTGATCTTTTGTTTAGTGGCATATTTAGTATTGAACTTTACAATCGAAATGCAACTTAGTGAAATCTTCATTTTCTACATATGAAAGTTTGAGGGTCGACTGACTCAATGCTACCAGTATACCCGCAGAGTTAAGATCAGGCTTTAGGATATGCCAATCTGCATACGAGTCGAGTAGGGTTAACTAAGGTCTAGAAAACTCTGTTTGCCAGCCCTAATCGTGCAACCCTAAACTCATCCCTGACCCTCAACTTGATCAGGTCTAAACTAAAGTCCTCGTCACCAAAAAGGGCATTAGTGCATTGCAATGTGGGTGTAGTTGGGGTTTTACTTTTTAGAATTGCAGAACATGCAAACCAAACTGAAATCAAGGAAGATGACCAATCGACCACCCCAGAATTAACAAAAATTATGTTAAAGGGTACAAGAATGGGAAGAGAATAGGAGACACTAGCCTCCAACCTCGTGCTACACAGTGATTATTTTAATATAAAAGAAAAAAAAAAATAATGCATGGCCAATAACTACAAAGTGTGTATCTCAAACTAACGTAGACTTTATTAATTGCCCCTGACCCGAGCGACCCTGACCTAAAAAAATGAGGGCCACACTCATCTTTTTTTGTATTCAATTTGCTCCGACCCTTAAATTGAGGGTACCCGACTATGATGAGGTTGTTCGGACTCACGTAGAGATATTGACCTTTGACTCGAACCACTGACCTTCGCTTCTTTAAAAAAATTTGAAATTTGAAATCAAAATAAAAATACTTTGGATTAGATTTGTTCAAAGGCTTTTGGCTTTCTACATTTTTGTCTTCCCTTAACCTTACGCCTTACTTACTTCTCCAAATCTCGCCGGAGCTCAATCTTTTTGCACCCTCTTTCGGATATTCGTAGTATTCTTTCACTGAACTAATCGTTTTAGCCACTACATTACACACTAAAATGTTTCCAATTACGATGCATGTCATTGAATTATTATATTGTCGCTTGATCTTTTGTTTAGTGGCATATTTAGTATTGAACTTTACAGTAGAAATGCAACTTAGTGAAATCTTCATTTTCTACATACGAAAGTTTGAGGGTCGACTGATTCAATGGTACCAGTATACCCGCAGAGTTAAGATCAGGCTTTAGCATATGCCAATCTGCATACGAGTCGAGTAGGGTTAACTAACGTCTAGAAAACTCTGTTTGCCAGCCCTAATCGTGCAACCCTAAACTCATCCCTGACCCTCAATTTGATCAGGTCTAAACTAATGTCCTCGTCACCAAAAAGGGCATTAGTGCATTGCAATGTGGGTGTAGTTGGGGTTTTACTTTTTAGAATCGCAGAACATGCAAACCAAACTGAAATCAACGAAGATGACCAATCGACCACCCCAGAATTAACAAAAATTAAGTTAAAGGGTACAAGAATGGGAAGAGAATAGGAGACACTAGCCTCCAAGCTCGTGCTACACAGTGATTATTTTAATATAAAAGAAAAAAATAATAATGCATGGTCAATAACTACAAAGTGTGTATCTCAAACTAATGTAGACTTTATTAATTGCCCCCGACCCGAGCGACCCTGACCTAAAAAAATGAGGGTCACACTCATCTTTTTTTGTATTCAATTTGCTCCGACCCTTAAATTGAGGGTACCCGACTATGACGAGGTTATTCGGACTCACGTAGAGATATTGACCTTTGACTCGACCGACTCACATTCGCTTCTTTAAAAAAAATTAAAATTTAAAATCAAAATAAAAATACTTTGGATTAGACTTCTTCAAAGGCTTTCGGCTTTCTACATTCTTGCCTTCCCTTAACCTTCCGCCTTACTTACTTCTCCAAATCTCGCTAGTGCTCAATGTTTTCGCACTCTCTTCCGGATGTTTAGAGTATTCTTTTACTGAACTAATCGTTTTTGCCACTACATTACACATTAAAATGTTTCTAATTACGATGCATGTCATTGAATTATTGTATTGTCGCTTGACCTTTTGTTTAGTAGCATATTCAGTGTTGAACTTTGTAATAGAAATGCAACTTAGTGAAGTCTTCATTTTCTACACACGAAAGTTTGAGGGTCGACTGATTCAATGATCCCAGAATACCCGCAGAGTTAAGATCAGGCTTTAGGATATGCCAATCCGCATACGAGTCGAGTAGGGTCAACTAAGGTCTAGAAAACTCTGTTTGCCAGCCCTAATGATCCAACCCTCAACTCGTCCCTGACCCTCTATTTGATCAGGTCCAAACTAAAGTCCTCCTCACCAAAAGGGGCATTAGTGCATTGTAATGTGGGAGTAGTTGGGGTTTTACTTTTTAGAGTCCCAGAACATACAAACGAAACTGAAATCAAGGAAGATGACCAATCGACCACCCCAGCATTAACAAAAATGAAGTTAAAGGGTACAATAATGGGAAGAGAATAGGAGACACTAGCCTCCAAGCTCGTGCCACACAGTGATTATTTTAATATAAAAGAAAAAAATAATAATGCATGGTCAATAACTACAAAGTGTGTATCGCAAACTAACGTAGACTTTATTAATGGCCCCCTACCCAAGCCAACTTGACCTTAAAAAATGAGGGTCACACTTAACTTTTTTTATATTCGATTTGCTCCGACCCTCAAATTGAGGGTACCCGACCATGACGAGGTTATTCGGACTAACGTAGAGATATTGACCTTTGACTCGACCGACTCACATTCGCTTCTTTAAAAAAAATTAAAATTTAAAATCAAAATAAAAATACTTTGGATTAGATTTCTTCAAAGGCTTTCGGCTTTCTACATTCTTGCCTTCCTTTAACCTTCCGCCTTACTTACTTCTCCCAATCTCGCTGGTGCTCAATCTTTTCGCACTCTCTTCCGGATGTTTAGAGTAATCTTTTACTGAACTAATCGTTTTAGCCACTACATTACACATTGAAATGTTTCTAATTACGATGCGTGTCATTGAATTATTATATTGTCGCTTGACCTTTTGTTTAGTAGCATATTCAGTGTTGAACTTTGTAATACAAATGCAACTTAGTGAAGTCTTCATTTTCTACGCACGAAAGTTTGAGGGTCGACTGATTCAATGATCCTAGAGTACCCGCAGAGTTAAGATCTGGCTTTAGGATATGCCAATCCACATACGAGTCGAGTAGGGTTAACTAAGGTCCAGAAAACTGTGTTTGCCAGCTCTAATGATCCAACCCTCAACTCGTCCCTGACCCTCAATTTGATCAAGTCCAAACTAAAGTCCTCCTCACCAAAAAGGGCATTAGTGCACTGTAATGTGGGAGTAGTTGGGGTTTTACTTTTTAGAGTCCCAGAACACGCAAACCAAACTCAAATCAAGGAAGATGACCAATCGACCGCCCCAGCATTAACAAAAATTAAGTGAAAGGGTACAAGAATGGGAAGAAAATAGGCGACAGTATCGTCCAAGCTCATGCTACACAGTGATTCTTTTAAAATAAAAGAAAAAAATAATAATGCATGGTCAATAGCTACAAAGTGTGTATCTCCAACTAACGTAGACTTTACTAATGGCCCCCGATCCGAGCCAACCTGGCCTAAAAAAATGAGGGTCACACTCAACTTTTTTTGTATTCAATTTGCTCTGACCCTTAAATAGAGGGTACCCGACTATGATGAGGTTATTCGGACTCACGTAGAGATATTGACCTTTGACTCGACCCACTGACCTTAGCTTGTTAAAAAAAAAAAAATAAATAAAAAAAAATGCTTTGGATTAGATTTGTTCAAAGGCTTTTGGCTTTCTACATTCTTGCCTTCCCTTAACCTTCCACCTTACTTACTTCTCCAAATCTCGTTGTTGCTCATTCTTTTCGCACTCTCTTTTGGTTGTTTGGAGTATTCTTTTACTGAACTAATCGTTTTAGCCACTACATTACTCATTAAAATGTTTCTAATTATGATGCATGTAATTGAATTATTACATTGTCACTTGATCTTTTGTTTAGAGGCATATTTAGTATTGAACTTTATAATAGAAATATAACGTAGTGAAATCTTCATTTTCTAGATACGAAAGTTTGAGGATCAACTGATTCAATGATCCCAGTATACCCGCAGAGTTACGATCAGGCTTTTGGATATGCCAATCCACGTACGAGTCGAGTAGGGTTAACTAAGGTCTAGAAAACACTGTTTGCCAGCCCTAATGATCCAACCCTCAACTCATCCCTTACCCTCAAGTTGATCAGGTCTAAACTAAAGTCCTCATCACCAAAAAGGGCATTAGTGCATTGCGATGCGGGAGTAGTTGGGGTTTTACTTTTTAGAGTCCCAGAACATGCAAACCATACTGAAATCAAGGAAGATGATAAATTGACCACCCCAGCATTAACAAAAATTAAGTTAAAGGGTACAAGAAGGGGAAGAGAATTGGAGACACTAGCCTCCAAGCTCATGCTACACAATGATAATTTTAAAATAAAAGAAAAAAATAATAATGCATGGTCAATAACTACAAAGTGTGTATCTCAAACTAACGTAGACTTTGTTAACGGCCCCCAACCCGAGCGACCCTGACCTAAAAAAATGAGGGTCACACTCAACTTTTTTGGTATTCAATTTGCTGCGACCCTTTAATTGAGGGTACCTGACTATGATGAGGTTATTCGGACTCACCTAGAGATATTGACATTTGACTCGACCCACTGACCTTCGCTTCTTTAAAAAAAATTAAAATTTAAAATCAAAATAAAAATACTTTGGATTAGATTTGTTCAAAGGCTTTTGGTTTTCTACATTCTTGTCTTCCCTTAACCTTCTGCCTTACCTACTTCTCCAAATCTCACTGGTGCTCAATCTTTTCGCACTCTCTTTCGGATGTTTGGAGTATTCTTTTGCTGAACTAATCATTTTAGCCACTACATTACACATTAAAATGTTTCTAATTACGATGCATGTCATTGAATTATTATATTGTCGCTTTATTTTTTGTTTAGTAGCATATTCAGTATTGAACTTTATAATAAAAATGCAACTGTAGAAAGCAAAAATTATGCAACCAATCAAATGATGCCACGTGTAAAAAATGGACCAACCATAAAGTGTCGTGTGTCATGTTGACTTTGGTGGACCCGCTTGGTCAAAATTAAGTGCAGCCAATCAAAAGCCGCCACATGTCATTGATGATGCAGAAATTAGTAATTATTTTCTTTATTTAAAAATAAGAAAATAATTACTGGGCCTAGGCCCAAAATATGGCTCTAACCCTAGCCGACAGAGCCTATAAATAGGGGTCCTCTCCTTTCATTTGGATCATTCAGCATTTTGCAGAATTCAGAGCTCAGAGGGCAAGAAGTATCCAGCTACCAAGCGATAAGGATCAAGACTTGCAGAGTTTCAGAAACCATAATCAGCCACTTGCAGATCAAAATCAAGAACAACCTTCAGAGTTCTTCAGCTGATTTGCATCAACCGAGATCAAGCATCAAGCCCTTGGAATACTCAAGTCATTAGGAGATCGAATCAGATGATCATTTTTATTTTATTAAATTCAGAGATTGTAGCTACACACTACATCAATACAAAATTAAATTTGTTTCTGAATTTGTTGTCTTTATTTATTTTAGACTTGAAATTTTGTGTTTACAAATTTTTGGCACGCTCGGTTGGACAACTCTGCCTCTCATCTCTTTCTCCTAACAGCAAACAATACATTCCTTTGAAGATAACATGGCCCCTAAGAACGCTATTAACCAATCTTCAAGGAAAGCTATCTGATCTGCATCGCATGGATCAACAATTGCTAGTGCTGCATCTGGTAGTGTCATGACCAGAAGTATGACAAAAGCTGCTACCACTATCATCGGAGAGCAATCAATTGTGGCTGCACCATCACAGTCACATAAGATCCAAAACCTCGGCTCCAAGGTATCCGATGGAGTCAATCAAATCGCTTCAAATGTTCTAAAGCAAAAGTTTATTGTCGGCTTTATCATGCCACAAACAATTCTGTGTGGGATGGAGGAACTCCAAACCCGCACCAACCCTGCTTTCCAACCCTTCAATTCTGAAGATGATGGTTATTCAAGCAGTGATTCCTCTTTGGCATCCTCAAAGGGATCACTTTCCTCGCATACTGAAGCCGAATCATCTGACACTGTCGTCATGCCAGTTATGGCGACAGGGGCTACTAACTTTGAAGAACAAATGGCGAGCATGAAGGCTACCTTGGATAGGCTCTCTAAAGAGAGTGCAGAAAAGGACACCCAAATCAAACGCCAGAACGATCAGATTGCTGAGCTGATGAAGAAGTTGGAAAAGAAGTCCTTTGAAGATTCCAACAAAGGTTCAGGCGCCGAAGACTCTGATAAAGAGTCCATCCACAGCGAAGAATTTGAGGACGAGCAAAAGGCAAGAAAGGACCGCTCTTTAGGCTCGATGTCTGTTGAGCAAATTCAGAGCTTAATAGCAAATGCGGTTAAGGCTCAGTTGGGAGGAGGATCTCACAAGACCCACCTATATACAAAGCCTTATACGAAGAGGATTGATGCTCTTCGCATGCCACATGGCTATCAGCCTCCTAAGTTCAACCAGTTCGATGGCAAGGGCAACCCCAAACAGCATATTGACCACTTCATTGAGACGTGCAATAATGCTGGCACAGAGGGGGACCGGCTGGTGAAACAGTTTGTTCGTACTCTAAAAGGGATGGAATTCGATTGGTACACAGACTTGGAGCCAGAGTTCATTGACAGCTAGGAACAAATGGAGCATGAGTTCCTGAATCGATTCTACAGCACTCAACGTGTTGTTAGTATGATAGAGCTAACAAGCACCAGACAATGGAAGGACGAGCCGGTTCTTGATTACATTAATCACTGGAGGTCCCTAAGTCTCGAGTGCAAGGACCGTCTATCAGAAGCTTCAGCCGTTGAAATGTGTGCTCAGGGTATGGAGTGGGATTTACTATACGTCTTGCAGATGAGTAAGCCAAGGACCTTCCAGGAATTGGCAACGAAAGCTCATGATATGGAGATAACGATCGCAAGTCGTCGTGGTAAGTCTTCTTCCTCGTTTGACGCTAGAAAGGACAAGGGTGAATTCAAGAAAAATTCCAAGTCCACTAAGTCCTCAAACAAAGAAGCCATGGCTGTTTCGATTGGGGAGCCGGTTCGAATCTTCGGAAAGCCCAAGTATGAAAACAAGAAGGGTGCATTCTCCAAGGACTATGGAAAGAAGCGTCCTACATTGAAGGAACTGCAGGAAAAGAAATACCCATTCCCTGACTCAGACCTGTCAGGAATGCTTGATGATCTCCTTGAAAACGGGGTTATCCAACTTCCCGAACCAAAACGGCCCGAAGAAGCTGGAAGGGTTACCGACCCAAAATATTGTCGGTATCATAGGGTGGTTAGTCACCCTCTTGAGAAATGTATTACACTCAAAGAGCGTATTATGCAACTTGCCACGGAAGGGAAGATAATACTGGATTTGGATGACACTATTGAGACAAATCATATCTCCACTCAGCTAGAGTGTTCCTCATCGCCCTAGAAGCCAAAGCATACTCAACCTCGTGGTAGAGTAAACACTGAATTGATTTCCTCAATTGGAAAGAAATTAATTACAATTCAATTTAGAAGTTTGGAGCCTGTGCTAGTTCCAATTCAATCCAAAGGACCCTTAACAGAGACTGACCCTTTTGTGGATGTCTCTGATAAAGCTGATGTTGATGAAGAGGGATGGACTCTTGTCACTCGCCGGAGGCAAAGAAAACAAAGCCAAGTGCAATCACTGCCTCTCTGCCGCAGGAAGAAACAAGGAAGAAAAAGGAGCCCTCGTCATTGAAAAGGAAAAAAGAAGACCAAGGACGTTAAAAGCCACGAAATTCTGCCTATTGACCTACTTGAGCAGGAGCCGCTTGTCCCTGTCACACTCGAAGAGTTTTTCCCAACATGCTTCTTTGAGAAAGTTACAGTCAACATGACTTCATGTTCTGAGCTTGAAGAAGAGGAAGACGAAGGAAGTGACGGAGAAGAGGAGTCTCCTAGAGTAGCTGATAAGACCTTAACTGTCTTAGAGGCTTTGCCAGCTCACATGGGCTGGGAACAAATATTTTGTCTGCCTGATGAGATGCGCCAGCATGTTGTTACTGCCTTACGACATCCAGAACTTTATGCTGATAAAATCAAGGAAGCAGGAGCATCAACAGAAGACCCTGTTCAGTGTGCCTATTGCAACACCGCAATCACTTTCACTGACAATGATTTGTTGTTGGGATCTAAGCCCCATAATCGTCCTTTGTTTGTGACTGGTTACATTAAGGAGCAGAAAGTCAGACGCATTCTCGTGGATGGAGGGTCAGCCGTCAACATCATGCCCAAGTCTACAATGAACGACTTAGGAATCACAGTGGAAGAACTGTCTAAGAGTCGAACGATGATTCAAGGCTTTAACCTTGAAGGCCAACGTGCAATCGACATGATTCGTGTTGAACTAATAATGGGAGATTTGACGACGTCCTCCATCTTCCATGTAATCGATGCTAAGACTTCCTACAGGTTAATACTTGGGCGACCATGGCTTCATGAGCATGGGATAGTGGCTTCCACTTTACACCAATGCCTTAAGTACTACCGTGATGGAGAGAAGAAAATAAACAGGGATGTCAAGCCATTCACTAAGGCTGAGTCTCATTTTGCAGATGCAAGGTTCTTTGCAAAGGCAAGGTGTTGCACCTAAAGAGACCATGCCATCAACCATTTCTTCCACAAGCAAAGGTGTCGCAAAGAAGGCCCCTCGAGCAACAAAAGATGGTTCTCCTAAGCAGCAGCTCGAGAAAGAAGAAGGCAAGCAAGGTAGCACCACTTCTTATATTAAGCAAGTTGCTAAACAAGCTGTCGCGTCAACAGGATCAATGCCACCAGTCTTAAGGTACATACCTAGGTCTCGCCGTAAGGAGGGCGAATCACCCTTCAGTGAGCGCACAAGCAGAAGCATTGAGACTAAAGCTACTAAAAAGGATGATGAAACTAGCAGAATCACCTTAAAAGGAAGTGCAATAATTCCAACGCTAAAAATGTGGCAGGCTAAGGTGAGTAGGCCCCCTATTTTCGGGTTTGTCGTGTCTTCTAAAGAAGGTGATGACTTGCCAAGTGTACGGACTAGGGAGGGATTTGATCCTAATGCATACAAGCTTATGGAGAGGGCTGGTTACGACTTTCAAAATCCAGCTGCCTTAGGAAAGGTGGTCGAAGCCAAGCCTCATGGCCTTATTGAAACTCAGAGAAAGATTCAAGAGCAGGAATTGGCACGCTGGACCTTGTTATGTGTTCTGTAAGGTTGAACCAATAGCGAGCTACGTCCTGTAAGGTGCCCTCTCGATCATTCATTCGTGGCTCACTTAGTACATCTTGATAGAAGCCAAATTGTCGCCCAAACTTGCCTCAGCTTCTTGGCGAATGTTTGCAAGATCGTCTTCTGTCTTTGGGATGAAATTTTTCAACTATTGCTGAAAGCGTTGCTTGACACTCAAGACCAGATCGTTAAACACGCCATAAGCAATTCTCCCAGGAAAGTAGGTTGCAACAGAAGCAGTAGGTGATTGACAGCGCTCTGCTCGCTTCACTGGCGACGACATTATGTTAATAGAATCGTCCTCAGTTGACTTGGCATGCGGCACAGTCAAGGTGGCTTCACTATCTTTGTCACCAAATGCGGCCTTATGTGTGTCTCCAATTTCGACGGTATGTCCCTACATTAAAAGGAGGATTAAGTCCCAAAAAAAAGGAGCGAAAAGGGGGCAGGATAACAAGATGCACCTCTCCCTTTGCTTTGTTCTCTGATTTCAGTGAGCTCATGGCACTGTTAGACTTGTTCTTGGATTTAGGCAGCTTGGTCGCAACGTCTGGTCTGCTCTTCGAGCGTGACAAATTCTTCGCTCCACTAATAGAAGACCTAACACTCAAACCTCTCAAAGCTTCAATCTTCTCTTTCCAAGGCAAACAACTTCTACTTCTCTGAGGAGATGTGTTTGCCCCCAACGAGAAACTATCGCCTCCCTCTTTTCTAAGCTCAGCAGGGGATAAGGCGTGTTCGTCATGTGGCTGCATGATTGGCTTATGTGCGCTCACTTTACCGGAAGTGACGACCAAGGCGGATGCATCATCAGCAACTCTCGCTTTAGAAGCTCTTCGTGTTTGCACAACCTCGCCTCTAGGATATTTAGGTCCTTAAGAGAAAAGATCGCCCCGCGAAGATCGCCACCAATTGCCATATGTGATAGTGACTAGTGTAGACTTCTTATCAGGAGGAGCAGGAATTGTCACGCTGCACCTTGTTATGTGTTCTGTAAGGTTGAACCAATAGCGGGCTACGTCCTGTAAGGTGCCCTCTCGGTCATTCATTCGTGGCTCACTTAGTACATCTTGATAGAAGCCAAATTGTCGCCCAAACTTGCAAGGGAAGTATGGTTCAATCACAATTGTTCATCCTTGTCGCAAGGTCAAAAACCCGGAGCGAAGGCAAATCATATATGCTTTCCAGCTTTAGGATAAATTCTGGGTGTCAATCAAGGTGATCGATGTATCCTTCATAAGAGCATGGGAATACATGACAGACGGATCCTTGCATTTCAATAGCTCTCGAGCTTCTTGTACGTCAGGAGTCCGATTCATCTTTTCACCAGAGAACCTCACCATCTTAGGATGATCGTGCTGATGATGGGGATGATCAAGGTAAGTTTGGAAGTAAGTCCCTAACCATCCATAAACGTAGTGAATGGGGAAAATTACTTCCAACTTATTCAGGCTTCGAGTCGTGGAAATTCTATTCAACCCCCGATAAATGCTAGCAAAAGCAGGAATTGCTCGGTTTAGACATTCCCTGTGAGCCAGTTTGCTTGCAGCTACAAACACAGCTGGGCAAATAAGGCACACCGCTTCAGTTGGTAGCACAAAGGAGCACAACCAACAGGAAATAAGGGCTGCAAGGTAGGTCTCTTCGATTAGGGCCTCAGGGATGTTGAGCGTCACAAAAGGATCTTTCTCTCTCTTCGTTCGCCCTGTGCGAGGAGCAATCAAGCCAGATGGACATGAAGTGTTTGTTGGAGCTTTAACTCGCTTTCTGTTGTCGCGGCTGGGAGGAGGTGTGTAAATCTGTCGCCCTCTATACCAGAAGCGTATCCATTCAGAAGCAGAAAGTTGAACAATGCCATGAACATCTTGGCATTGTCTATGGAATGCAGAAAAGAGGAACGTGCAAGTCGCTGGAATATAATTATCCCCACGTCCAGCAGAAAGGAGTTCTCTGGCGGATGGAACGACTTCTTCGTAGTAAGCACCGTCAGCTGGAAGTCCACCTATAGTCCATCAATCCCATAAGGAGATTGACATATCGCCGCTCTCTGTGCAAAAGGTGTTGGTAGTGTGGCACCACAGTTCGCAGAATGCTTTGAAGACGGTAAGACTCATGTCATAAGAGAATAAGGATGCATACAGTCCGTCGTAAAGCCTCCATTCCTTAAGTCTGTCTTTGTTGCGACCAAGAACGTCTTCAAGCCATTCCCAATAGCACGGTATGAAGAAGTTGTCGGAGAAACAAGGTGAAAATCTGCCCCAGGATAGTGTCCCATCCATGATACGATGTCGAAGTAAGGGTGTTGCTCCTTGAGAAAGGGTTGAATATGCAAATAAGGGCTTGCTAAGCTTCAAGACTCTCAAAGTTGAGATGACTCCGTCTGATCTTTGTATTTCGCGGGTAGATTCCACAGTCCAGCATGAATCCGCGAGGTAGTTATGGAGTAAAGAGCGTCTGGACGGTAGCGGTGTTGGCACATCTACACGGAGAGTCACACCTTCTTCAATTGGATCGTCTTCTCTGTCCAGGATGGTAAGAGTTGCCTTCTTGGGATCGGATGACGAGTCCAGGAAATGCAACATGGTGAAGGAAGAAATTCAAGTCGACCCCAATTAGATTAAAGTGAGGGAGTCGTCTGCGAAGAATCGAATCTACGGGGAGGAACGATTCCTCGTCTTAGAAGTCGACCTCACTTTGCGATCTAATCGGAGGAGTCACGGCTGGAAGAAAGAATGGCAAGTCGACCCCAATTAGATTAAAGTGAGGGAGTCGTCTGCGAAGAATCGAATCTACGGGGAGAAACGATTCCTCGTCTTTGAAGTCGACCTCACTTCACGATCTAATCGGAGGAGTCACAGCTGGAAGAAAGAATGGCAAGTCGACCCCAATTAGATTAAGTGAGGGAGTCGTCTGCGAAGAATCGAATCTACGGGGAGAAACGATTCCTCGTCTTAGAAGTCGACCTCACTTTGTAATCTAATTGGGAGAATCACGATTAATCCAACAGCTTCCTGAAAAAAAAAAAAGAGAATATAAATTGAAGTTCTCTAACAAAAAAAGGATCACCCGAAAAAATAAATAAATAAATCACCAAAAAAAAGAGAAGGGAAGTTTGCATGTTCTCGGCAAAAAAAAAAACCAAAAAAAAGGGGGAGATTGCATGCGCTCGGCAACAACCAAAAAAAAAGCATATGAAACTACGATGAGGTGTTAGTCTCATCGGGACCAACACTCTAAGGTAATTGACACTAATTTGTTAAACTTCGGAAACACGGCACACGCTACTGCTTCCTCTTCTTTCTCTCTCTTCCCCTTCTTTGACCCCACTAGTGTCTCTCACTCTCTCTCCTCCTAACCCAGAAAACCAGAGCACCAAATCCATGACCATGACCATGACCCGACCCTTCATCAAGGACTACGAGGTCTTGGAGGAGATTGGGTGGGGCAAATTCGGTGTCATTTCGAGGTGCATTTCACACGCCACCGGCGAACAGTTTTCCTTCAAAGTCATCGACAAGTCTCTCTTCGCCGGCGACCCCATTGACAACGAGTCTCTCAAGACCGAGCCCAAGGTGCTGCACTTGCTTTCTCTCTCATCGTCGTCTTCTTCGACCTACATCACGCGCATCCACGACGCATATGATTCAGCCACCCATCTGCACCTCGCGCTTGACCTGTTCCCCTTTCCCTCGTTATTCTCTCTCCTTCTAACCCAGACAATTCAGAACAATTGAGTACCAAGCAGCAAAAAGATTGTTATCCCAGATGCAAAGGTGGGTGTTATTGGAAGAGAAGGAGATATGATAAAAAAAAAATTCAACAACGATCTGGGGCTAGAATCCAGATTACGCGAGATGCAGATGCTGATCCCGCATCTTTCACAGGGGATGTCGAATTAATGGGTACACAGGAGCAGATTAGCAGAGCATATGAGAATAAAAAGAAAAAAAAACCAAAAATATATGAGAAGACGTAGCAAAACCTGCAAACGAAAAAAAAAATTGTCGTAGGTTGCAAGATGCTGAAGTGAGAACAAATTGATGAATTAGAGATGCCTGGAGGTGAATTTATAAAGCAATCGGCCATTCAGATTTCTCGCTCCTACTCTAATTCAAATATCAGCAGTTTGTATTTCTCTGAGTCACTGATAAATTCTATCTAGAGTTGTTGATAGAATTTTATCACAAATTATCAACTGAAAGTTATCACAAGTTAAAAAAATATATATAATAATAAAAAAAACCCCAAATATGGAAACGTGTTGTACTTCCATCCAAAAATCTCAATTCTTTTTTTTTTATTTTTTTTATTTTTTACCAAAAAAAGAAGGGAGGGCAGCCAAAAAAAAATATATGTTTGGGGGCTTCTGTTTTTGTCCCTACATTTATGCTTGGGGCTTGTCAAACAGGGCTCAAGTTGGTTATATCCATTCTGTAAAAAATATATATATAAATAAAATAAAAAAATTCGGGCAAATGCCAAGTCAAAAAAAAATCAAATTACTTGGCAAATAAAAAAAAAATTGACCCGTCAAATTCTTGATCATTTGCATCAATTAAGAATTCGAGACCCGACCGCTTCAAAAAAAAAAAAAAGAAGCATGCTCCAAGTTTATATGCACGGCCGACTCTCGAGGGGGCATTTGTAGACGGCAAAAATTATGCAACCAATCAAATGATGCCACGTGTAAAAACTCGACCAACCATAAAGTGTCGCGTGTCATGTTGACTTTGGTGGACCCACTTGGTCAAAATTAAGTGCAGCCAATCAAAAGCCGCCACGTGTCGTCGACGATGCAGAAATTAGTAATTATTTTCTTTATTTAAAAATAAGAAAATAATTACTGGGCTTAAGCCCAAAATATGGCTCTAACCCTAGCCGACAGAGCCTATAAATAGGGGTCCTCTCCTTTCATTTGGATCATTCAACATTTTGCAGAATTCAGAGCTCAGACGGCAAGAACCATCCAGCTACCAAGCGATAAGGATCAAGACTTGCAGAGTTTCAAAAACCATAATCAGCCACTTGCAGATCAAAATCAAAAACAACCTTCAGAGTTCTTCAATTGATTTGCATCAACCGATATCAAGCATCAAGCCCTCGGAATACTCAAGTCATTAGGAGATCGAATCAGATGATCATTTTTATTCTATTAAATTCAGAGATTGTACCTACACACTACATCAATACAAAATTAAATTTGTTTCTGAATTTCTTGTCTTTATTTATTTTAGACTTGAAATTTTGTGTTTACAGCAACTTAGTGAAATCTGCATTTTCTACATACGAAAGTTTGACGGTCGGCAGATTCAATGATCCCAGAATACCTGCAGAGTTAACATCAGGCTTTAGGATATGCGAATCCGAATACGAGTCGAGAAGGGTTAACTAAGGTCTAGAAAACTCTGTTTGCCAGCCGTAACGATCCAACCCTCAATTCTTCCCTGACCCTCAATTTGATCAGGTCTAAACTAAAGTCCTCGTCAGCAAAACGGGCATTACTGCATTGCAATGCGGGAGTAGTTGGGGTTTTACTGTTTAGAATCCCAGAACATGCAAACCAAACTGAAATCAAGGAAGATGACCAATCGACCACCCCAGCATTAACCAAAATTAAGTTAAAGGGTACAAGAATGGGAAGAGAATAGGAGACACTAGCCTCCAAGCTCATGCTACACAGTGATTATTTTAAAATAAAAGGAAAAAATAATAATGCATGGTCAATAACTACAAAGTGTGTATCTCAAACTAACGTAGACTTTGTTAACGGCCCCCGACCCGAGCGACCCTGGCCTAAAAAAATGAGGGTCACACTCAACATTTTTTGTATTCAATTTGCTCCAACACTTAAGTTGAGGGTACTCGACTATGATGAGGTTATTCAGACTCAGGTAGAGATATTGACCTTCGACTTGACCCACTAACCTTCGCTTCTTTAAAAAAAAAAAAATCAAAATAAAAATACTTTGGATTAGATTTGTTCAAAGGTTTTGGCTTTCTACATTTTTGTCTTCCCTTAACCTTCGGCCTTACTTACTTCCCCAAATCTCGCTGGTGCTCAATCTTTTTGCACTCTCTTCCGAATGTTTGAAGTATTCTTTTGCTGAAGTAATTGCTTTATCCATCACATTACACATTAAAATGTTTTTAATTACGACGCATGTCATTCAATTCTTATATTGTCGCTTGATCTTTTGTTTAGTAGCATATTCAGTATTGAAATTTAGAATAAAAATGCAACTTAGTAAAATCTTCGTTTTCTACATATG
Organism: Selenicereus undatus; assembly: GCA_017589665.1. Taxonomy (NCBI): domain Eukaryota; kingdom Viridiplantae; phylum Streptophyta; class Magnoliopsida; order Caryophyllales; family Cactaceae; genus Selenicereus; species Selenicereus undatus. The sequence continues at coordinate 33,649,196 of JACYFF010019584.1, forward strand.
AATGTTTGAGGGTCGACTAATTCAATGATCGCAGTATACCCGCAGAGTTAAGAATAGGCTTTAGGATATGCCAATCTACCTACGAGTCGAGTAGGGTTAACTAAGGTCTAGAAAACTATGTTTGCCAGCCCTAACGATCCAACCCTCAACTCATCCCTGACCCTCAATTTGATCAGGTCTAAACTAAAGTCCTCGTCACCAAAAAGGGCATTAGTGCAGTGCAATGGGGGAGTAGTTGGGGTTTTACTTTTTAGAATCCCAGAACATGCAAACCAAACTGAAATCAAGGAAGATGACAAAACGACCACCCCAGCATTAACAAAAATTAAGTTAAAGGGTACAAGAATGGTAAGAGAATAGGAGACACTAGCCTCCAAGCTCATGCTACACAGTGATTATTTTAAAATAAAAGAAAAAAATAATAATGCATGGTCAATAACTACAAATTCTGTATTTCAAACTAACGCAGACTTTGTTAATGGCCCTTGACCCGAGCCAACCTAACCTATAAAAATGAGGGCCACACTCAACTTTTTTTGTATTCAATTTGCTCCGACCCTTGAATTGAGGGAACCCGACTATGATGAGGTTATTCGGACTCACGTAGAGATATTGACCTTTGACTCGACCCACAGACCTTTGCTTCTTTAAAAAAAATTAAAATTTAAAATAAAAATAAAAATACTTTGGATTAGATTTGTCCAATGGCTTTTGGCTTTCTACATTCTTGCCTACCCTTAACCTTCCGCCTTACTTACTTCTCCAAATGTCGCTAGTGCTCAATCTTTTCGCACTCTCTTTCGGATGTTTGGAGTATTCTTTTACTCTACTAATCGTTTTAGCCACTACATTACACATTAAAATGTTTGTAATTACGATGCATGTCGTTGAATTATTATATTGTCGCTTGATCTTTTGTTTGGTGGCATATTTATCGTTGAACTTTATAATAGAAATGCAACTTAGTGAAATCTTGATTTTCTACATACGAAAATTTGAGGGTGGACTGATTCAATGATCCTAGTATAGCCGTAGAGTTATGATCAGGCTTTAGGATATGCCAATCTGCATACGAGTCGAGTAGGGTTAACTAAGGTCTAGAAAACTCTGTTTGCCAGCCCTAATGATCCAACCCTCAACTCATCCCTGACTATAAAATAAAAGAAAAAAATAATAATGCATGGTCAATAACTACAAAGTGTGTATCTCAAACTAACGTAGACTTTGTTAACGGCCCCCGACCCGAGCGACCCTGACCTAAAAAAATGAGGGTCAAACTCAACTTTTTTTGTATTCAATTTGCTCCGACCCTTAAAATGACGGTACCCGATTATGATGAGGTTATTCGGACTCATGTAGAGATATTGACATTTGACTCGACCCACTGACCTTCGCTTCTTTAAAAAAATTAAAATTTAAAATCAAAATAAAAATACTTTGGATTAGATTTGTTCAAAGGCTTTTGGCTTTCTACATTCTTGTCTTCCCTTAACCTTCTGCCTTACTTACTTCTCCAAATCTCGCTGGTGCTCAATCTTTTCGCACTCTCTTTCGGATGTTTGGAGTATTCTTTTGATGAACTAATCGTTTTAGCCACTACATTACACATTAAAATGTTTCTAATTACGATGCATGTCATTGAATTATTATATTGTCGCTTGATCTTTTGTTTAGTAGCATATTCAGTATTGAACTTTATAATAAAAATGCAACATAGTGAAATCTTCATTTTCTACATACGAAAGTTTGACGGTCTGCAGATTGAATGATCCCAGAACACCTGCAGAGTTAAGATCAGGCTTTAGGATATGCCAATCCGCATATGAGTCGAGTAGGGTTAACTAAGGTCTAGAAAACTTTGTTTGCCAGCACGAACGATCCAACCTTCAACTCATCCCTGACCCTCAATTTAATCAGGTATAACTAAAGTCCTCGTTAGCAAAAAGGGCATTACTGCATTGCAATGCGGGAGTAGTTGGGGTTTTACTTTTTAGAATTCCAGAACAAGCAAACCAAACTGAAATCAAGGAAGATGACCAATCGATGACCCCAGCATTAACCAAAATTAAGTTAAAGCGTACAAGAATGGGAAGAGAGTAGAAGACACTAGCTTCCAAGTTCATGCTACACAGTGATTATTTTAAAATAAAAGAAAAAAAAAACAATGCGTGGTCAATAACTACATAGTGTGCATCTCAAACTAATGTAGACTTTATCAATGGCCCCCGACCCGAGCCAACCTGACCTAAAAAAATGAGGGTCACACACAACTTTTTTTGTATTCAATTTGCTCCGACCCTTCAATTGAGGGTACTCGAGTATGATGAGGTTATTCGGACTCACGTAGAGGTATTGAGCTTCGACTCGACCCACTCACCTTCGCTTCTTTAAAAAAAAATCAAATTTAAAATCAAAGTAAAAAAACTTTGGATTAGATTTGTCTTCCCTTAACCTTCCGCCTTACTTACTTCTCCAAATCTCGCTGGTGCTCAATCTTTTTGCACTCTCTTTCGGATCTTTGGAGTATTCTTTTGCTGAACTAATCGTTTTAGCCACTACACTGCACATTAAAATGTTTCTAATTACGATGCACGTCATTAAATTATTATATTGTCGCTTGATCTTTTGTTTAGTAGCATATTTAGTATTGAACTTTACAATAGAAATGCAACTTAGTGAAATCTTCATTTTCTACATACGAAAGTTTGAGGGTCGACTAATTCAATGACCCTAGAATACAAGCAGAGTTAAGGTCAGGCGTTAGGATATGCCAATCCGCATACGAGTCGAGTAGGTTTAACTAAGGTCAAGAAAACTCTGTTGCCAGCCCTAATGATTCAACCCTCAACTCATCCCTGACCCTCAATTTGATCAGGTCTAAACTAAAGTCCTCCTCACCAAAAAGGGCATTAGTGCATTGCAATGTGGGAGTAGTTGGGGTTCTACTTTTTAGGATCGCAGAACATGCAAACCAAACTAAAATCAAGGAAGATTACCAATCGACCACCCCAGCATTAACAAAAATTAAGTTAAAGGGTACAAGAATTGGAAGAAAATAGGAGACACTAGCTTCCAAGCTCATGCTACACAGTGATTATTTTAAAATAAAAGAAAAAAATAATAATGCGTGGTCAATAACTACAAAATGTGTATCTCAAACTAACGCAGACTTTATTAATGGCCCCCGACCCGAGCCAACCTAACCTAAAAAAATGAGGGGCACACTCAACTTTTTTTGTATTCAATTTGCTCCGACCCTTAAATTGGGGGAACCCGACTATGATGAGGTTATTCGGACTCATGCAGAGATATTGACCTCCGACTTGACCCACTAACCTTCGCTTCTTTAAAAAAAAATAAAAAAAAATACTTTGGATTAGATTTGTTCAAAGGCATTTGGCTTTCTACATTCTTGTCTTCCCTTAACCTTCCGCCTTACTTACTTCTCCAAATCTCGCTGGTGCTCAATCTTTTTGCACTCTCTTCCGGATGTTCGAAGTATTCTTTTACTGAACTAATTGTTTTATCCATCACATTACACATTAAAATGTTTCAAATTATGATGCATGTCATTGAATTCTTATATAGTCGCTTGATCTTTTGTTTAGTAGCATATTCAGTACTGAAATTTATAATAAAAATGCAACCTAGTGAAATCTTCATTTTTTACATTCAAAAGTTTGACAGTCGACTGATTCAATGATCCCAGAATACCTGTAGAGTTAAGAACAAGCTTTAGGATATGCCAATCCGCATACGAGTCGAGAAGGGTTAACTAAGGGCTAGAAAACTCTGTTTGCCATCCCTAATGATCCAACCCTCAACTCATCCCTGACCCTCAATTTGATCAGGTCTAAACTAAAGTCCTCGTCACCAAAAAGGGCATTAGTGCTTTGCAATGTGGGAGTGGTTGGGGTTTTACTTTTTAGAATCCTAGAACATGCAAACCAAACTGAAATCAAGGAAGATGACAAATCGACAACCAGCATTAACAAAAAATTAAGTTAAAGGGTATAAGAATGGGAAGAGAATAGCAGACACTAGCTTCCAAGCTCATCCTACACAGTGATTATTCTAAAATAAAATTAAAAAATAACAATGCATGGTCAATAACTACAAAGTGTGTATCTCAAACTAACGCAGACTTTATTAATGGCCCCCGACCCGAGCCAACCTAACCTAAAAAAATGAGGGCCACACTCAACTTTTTTTGAATTCAATTTGCTCCGACCCTTAAATTGAGGGTACCCGACTATGATGAGGTTATTCAGACTCATGTAGAGATTTTGACCTTCGACTTGACCCACTAACCTTCGCTTCTTTAAAAAAAATTAAAATATAAAATCAAAATAAAAAACTTTTGATTAGATTTGTTCAAAGGCATTTGGCTTTCTACATTCTTGTATTCCCTTAACCTTCCGCCTTACTTACTTCTCCAAATCTCGCTGGTGGTCAATCTTTTTGTACTCTCTTCTGGATGTTCGAAGTATTCTTTTACTGGACTAATCGTTTTATCCACCACATTACACGTTAAAATGTTTCTAATTATGATGCATGTCACTGAATTATTATATTGCCGCTTGATCTTTTGTTTAGTAGCATATTCAGTATTGAAAATTATAATAAAAAAGCAACTTAGTAAAATACTCATTTTCGACATACGAAAGTTTGACGGTAGACTGATTCAATGATCCCAGAATACCTGCAGAGTTAAGTTCAGGCTTTAGGGTATGCCAATCCGCATACGAGTCGAGAAGGGTTAACTAAGGTCTAGAAAACTCTATTTGCCATCCCTAATGATCCAACCCTCAACTCATCCCTGACCCTCAATTTGATGAGGTCTAAACTAAAGTCCTCGTCACCAAAAAGGGCATTAGTGCATTGCAATGTGGGAGTGGTTAGGGTTTTACTTTTTAGAATCCCAGAACATGCAAACCAAACTGAAATCAAGGAAGATGACAAATCGACCACCCCAGCATTAACCAAAACTAAGTTAAAGGGTACAAGAATGGGAAGAGAATAGGAGACACTAGCCTCCAAGCTCCTGCTGCACAGTGATTATTTTAAAATAAAAGAAAAAAATAACAATGCATGGTCAATAACTACAAAGTGTGTATCTCAAACTAACGTAGACTTTATCAATGGCCCCCGACCCGAGCCAACCTGACCTAGAAAAATAAGGGCCACACTCAACTTTTTTTGTATTCAATTTGCTCTGACGCTTAAATTAAGGGTACTCGATTATGATGAGGTCATTCGGACTCACGTACAGATATTGACCTTTGACTCGACCCACTGACCTTTGCTCCTTTAAAAAAAAATTAAAATTTAAAATCAACATAAAAATACTTTGCATTAGATTTGTTCCAAGGTTTTTGGCTTTCTACATTCTTGCCTTCACTTAACCTTCCGCCTTACTTACTTCTCCAAATCTCGCTGGTGCTCAATCTTTTCGCACTCTCTTTCGGATGTTTGGAGTATTCTTTTACTGAACTAATCGTTTTACCCACTACATTACATATTAAAATGTTTCTAATTACAATCCATGTCATTGAATTATTATATTGTCGCTTGATCTTTTGTTTAGTGGCATATTCAGTGTTGAACCTCATAATAAAAATGCAACTTAGTGAAATCTTCATTTTCTACATACGAAAGTTTGACGTTCGACTGATTTAATGATCCTAGTATAGCCGCAGAGTTATGATCAGGCTTGAGGATATGCCAATCCGCAGACGAGTCGAGTAGGGTTACCTAAGGTCTAGAAAACTCTATTTGCCAGCCCTAATGATCCAACCCTCAACTCATTCCTGACCCTCAATTTGACCAGGTCTAAACTAAAGTCCCCGTCACCAAAAAGGGCATTAGTGGATTGCAATGTGGGAGTAGTGGGGGTTTTACTTTTTAGAATCCTAGAACATGCAAACCAAACTGAAATCAAGGAAGATGACCAATCGACCACCCCACCATTAACAAAAATTAAGTTAAGCGTACAAGAATGGGAAGAGAATAGGAGACACTAGCCTCCAAGCTCATGCTACACAGTGATTCATGTAAAATAAAAGAAAAAAATAATAATGCATGGTCAATAACTACAAAGTGTGTATCTCAAACTAACGTAAACTTTATTAATGGCCCCCGACCCGAGCCAACGTGACCTAAAAAAATGAGGGTCACAGTCAACTTTTTTTGTATTGAATTTGCTCCGACCCTTAAATTGAGGGTACAATACTATGATGAGGTTATTTGAACTCACGTAGAGATATTGACCTTTGACTCGACCCACTGACCTTCGTTTCTTTAAAAAAATCAAAATTTAAAACGAAAATAAGAATACTTTGGATTACATTTGTTCAAAGGCTTTTGGCTTTCTACATTCTTGTCTTCCCTTAACCTTCCGCCTTACTTACTTCTCCAAATCTCGCTGGTGCTCAATTTTTTTGCACGCTCTTCTGGATGTTCAGAGTATTCTTTTACTGAACTAATCGTTTGAGCCACCACACTACACATTAAAATCTTTCTAATTACGATGCATTTCATTGAATTATTATATTGTCGCTTGATCTTTTGTTTGGCGGCATATTTAGTATTGAACTTTATAATAGAAATGCAACTTAGTGAAATCTTCATTTTCTACATACGAAAGTTTGCGGGTTGACTGATTCAATGATCCAAGTATACGCGCAGAGTTAAGATCAGGCTTTAGGATATGCCAATCCGCATACGAGTCGAGTAGGGTTAACCAGGGTCTAGAAAACTCTGTTTGCCAGCCCTAAAGGTCCAACCCTCAAATCATCCCTGACCCTCAATTTGATCGGGTCTAAACTAAAGTCCTCGTCACCAAAAAGGGCATTAGTGCATTGCAATGTGGGAGTAGTTGGGGTTTTACTTTTTAGAATCCCAGAACATGCAAACCAAACTGAAATCAAGGAAGATGACAAATCGACCACCCCAGCATTAACAAAAATTAAGTTAAAGGGTACAAGAATGGGAAGAGAATAGGAGACACTAGCCTCCATGCTCATGCTACACAGTGATTATTTTAAAATAAAAGAAAAAAATAATAATCGAGGGTCAATAACTACAAAGTGTGTATCTGAAACTAACTTAGACTTTATTAATGGCCCTCGACCCGTGCCAACCTGACCTAAAAAAATGACGGTCACAGTCAACTTTTTTTGTATTGAATTTGCTCCGACCCTTAAATTGAGGGTGCCCTACTATCACGAGGTTATTCAAACTCACGTAGAGGTATTGACCTTTGACTCGACATACTCACCTTCGCTTCTTTAAGAAAAATTAAAATTTAAAATAAAAATAAAAATACTTTGGATTAGATTTGTTCAAAGGCTTTTGGCTTTCTACATTCTTGTCTTCCATTAACCTTCCACCTTACTTACTTCTCGAAATCTCGTCGGTGCTTAATCTTTTCGCACACTCTTTCGGATGTTTGGAGTATTCTTTTACTGAACTAATCGTTTTAGCCACTACATTATACATTAAGATGTTTCTAATTACGATTCATGTCATTGAATTATTATATTGTCGCTTGATCTTTTGTTTAGTGGCATATTCAGTATTAAACTTTATAATAAAAATGCAACTTAGTGAAATCTTCATTTTCTGCATACGAAAGTTTGACGGTCGACTGATTCAATGATAACAGAATACATGCAGAGTTAACATCAGGCTTTAGGATATGCCAAACCGCATACGAGTTGAGTAGGGTTAACAAAGGTCTAGAAAACTCTGTTTGCCAGCCCTAATGATCCAACTCTCAACTCATCCCTGACCCTCAATTTGATCAGGCCTAAACTATAGTCCCCGTCACCAAAAAGGGCATTAGTGTATTGCAATGTGGGAGTAGTTGGGGTTTTACTTTTTAGAATCCCAGAACATGCAAACCAAAATGAAATCAAGGAAGATGACAAATCGACGACCTCAGCATTAACCAAAATTAAGTTAAAGGGTACAAGAATGGGAAGAGAATAGGAAACACTAGCCTCCAAGCTCATGCTACACAGTGATTATTTTAAAATAAAAGAAAAAAATAATAATCCATGGTCAATAACTACAAAGTGTGTATTTCAAACTAACGTAGACTTTATTAATGGCCTCCGACCCGAGCCAACCTGACCTAAACAATGAGAGTCACGCTCAACTTTTTTTGTACTCAATTTGCTCCGACCCCTAAATTTGGGGTACACGACTATGATGAGGTTATTCGGACTCACGTGGAGAAAATAACCTTTGACTCGACCCACTCACCTTCGCTTCTTTAAAAAAAATTCAAATTTAAAATCAAAGTAAAAATACTTTGGATTAGAATTGTTCAAAGGCTTTTGGTTTTCTACATTCTTCTCTTCCCTTAACCTTCCGCCTTACTTACTTCTCCAAATCTCGCTGGTGCTTAATCTTTTCGCACTCTCTTTCGGATCTTTGGAGTATTCTTTTACTGAACTAATCATTTTAGCCACTACAGTACACATTAAAATTTTTCTAATTACGACGCATGTCATTGAATTATTATATTGTCGCTTGATCTTTTGTTTAGTCGCATATTCAATATTGAACTTTACAATAAAAATGCAACTTAGTGAAATCTTCATTTTCTACGTACGAAAGTTTGACGGTTGACTGATTCAATGATCCCAGAATACATGCAGAGTCAACATCAGGCTTTAGGATATGCCAAACCGCATACGAGTCGAGTAGGGTTAACAAAGGTCTAGAAAACTCTGTTTGCTAGCCCAAATGATCCAACCCTCAACTCATCCCCGACCCTCAATTTGATCAGGTCTAAACTAATGTCCTCGTCAGCAAAAAGGGAATTAGTGCATTGCAATGTGGGAGTAGTTGGGGTTTTACTTTTTAGAATCCCTGAACATGCAAACCAAACTGAAATCAACGAAGATGACCAATCGACCACCCCAGCATTAACCAAAATTAAGTTAAAGGGTACAAGAATGGGAAGAGAATAGGAGACACTAGCCTCCAAGCTCATGCTACAAAGTGATTATTTTAAAATAAAAGAAAAAAATAACAATGCATGGTCAATAACTACAAAGTGTGTATCTCAAACTAACGAGGACTTTATCAATGGCCCCCGACCCGAGCCAACCTGACCTAAAAAAATGAGAGTCACACTTAACTTTTTTTGTATTCAATTTGGTCCGACCCTTAAATTGAGGGTACTCGACTATGATGAGGTTATTCGAACTCACGCAGAGATATTGACCTTCGACTCGACCCACTCACCTTCGCTTCTTTAAAAAAAGTTAAAATTTAAAATCAAAATAAAAATACTTTGGATTAGATTTGTTCAAAGGCTTTTGGCTTTTTACATTCTTGTCTTCCCTTAACCTTCTGCCTTACTTACTTCTCCAAATCTCGCTCGTGCTCAATCTTTTCGCACTCTCTTTCGGATGTTTGGAGTATTCTTTTGCTGAACTAATTGTCTTAGCCACAACATTACACATTAAAATGTTTCTAATTACGATGCATGTCATTGAATTATTATATTGTCGGTTGATCTTTTCTTTAGTAGCATATTTAGTATTGAACTTTATAATAGGAATGCAACTTAGTGAAATCTTCATTTTCTACATATGAAACTTTGACGGTCGACTGATTCAATGATCCCAGACTACCTGCAGAGTTAAGATTAGGCTTTAGGATATGCCAATCCGCATACGGGTCGAGTAGGGTTAACTAAGGTCTAGAAAACTCTGTTCGCCAGCCCTAATGATCCAACCCTCAACTCATCCCTGACCACCAACTTTATCAGGTCTAAACTAAAGTCCTCGTCACCAACAAGGGCATTAGTGCATTGCAATGTGGGAGTAGTTGTGGTTTTACTTTTTAGTATCCCAGAACATGCAAACCAAACTAAAATCAAGGAAGATGACCAATCGACCACCCCACCATTAACAAAAATTAAGTTAAAGGTTACAAGAATAGGAAGAGAATAGGAGACACTCCCTTCCAAGCTCATGCTACACAGTGATTATTTTAAAATAAAAGAAAAAAACAATAATCCATGGTCAATAACTAAAAACTGTGTATTTAACACTAACGTAGACTTTATTAATGGCCCCCGACCCGAGCCAACCTGACCTAAAAAAACGAGGGTCACACTCAACTTTTTTTGTATTCAATTTGCTCCGACCCTTAAATTCAGGGTACACGACTATGAAGAGGTTATTCGGACTCACGTACAGATATTGACCTTTGACTGGACCCACCCACATTCGCTTCTTTAAAAAAAAATTAAAATTTAAAATCAAAAGAAAAATACTTTGGATTAGATTTTTTCAAAGGCCTTTGGCTTTCTACATTCTCGTCTTCCTTTAACCTTCGGCCTTACTTACTTCTCCAAATCTCGCCGGTGCATAATCTTTTCGCACTCCCTTTCGGATGTTTGGAGTATTCTTTTACTGAACTAATCGTTTTAGCCACTACAGTACACATTAAAATGTTTCCAATTACGATGCATGTCATTGAATTATTATATTTTCACTTGATGTTTTGTTTAGTAGCATATTTAGTATTGAACTTTATAATAGAAATGCAACTTAGTGAAATCTTCATTTTCTACATACGAAAGTTTGAGGGTCAACTGATTCAATGATCCCAGAATACCCGCAGAGTTAAGATCAGGCCTTAGGATATGCCAATCTGCGTACGAGACGAGTAGGGTTCACTAAGGTCTAGAAAACTCTGTTTGCCAGCTCTGATGATGCAACCCTCAACTCATCCCTGACCCTCAACTTGATCGGGTCTAAACTAAAGTCCTCATCACCAAAAAGCGCGTTAGTGCTTTGCAATGTGGGAGTAGTTGGGGTTTTACTTTTTAGAATCCTAGAACATGCAAACCAAACTGAAATCAAGGAAGATGACCAATCGACCACCCCAGCATTAACAAAAATTAAGTTAAAGGGTACAAGAATGGGAAGAGAATAGGAGACACTAACCTCCAAGCTCATGCTACACAGTGATTATTTTAAAATAAAAGAAAAAGATAGCAATCCATGGTCAATAACTACAAAGTGTGTATTTCAAACTAACGTAGACTTTATTAATGGCCCCCGACCCGAGCCAACATAACCTAGAAAAATGAGGGCCACACTCAACGTTTTTTGTATACAATTTGCTCCCACCCTTAAATTGAGGGTACCCGACTATGATGAGGTTATTCGGACTCACGTAGAGATATTGACCTTCGACTCGACCCACTCACCTTCGCTTCTTTAAAAAAAAAATTTAAAATAAAAAAAAATACTTTGGATTAGATTTGTTCAAAGGCTTTTGGCTTTCTACATTCCTGTCTTCCCTTAACCTCCGCCTTACTTACTTCTCCAAATCTCGCTGGTGCTCAATCGTTTTGCACTTTCTTCCGGATGTTCGGACTATTCTTTTACTGCACTAATCATTTGTAGCCACAACATTACACATTAAAATGTTTCTAATTATGATGCATGTCTTTGAATTATTATATTGTCGCTTGATCCTTTGTTTGGTGGCAAATTTAGTATTGAACTTTATAATAGAAACGCAACTTAGTGAAATCTTCATTTCCTACATACGGAAGTTTGCGGGTCGACTGATTCAATGATCCAAGTATACCCGCAGAGTTAAGATTAGGCTTTAGGATATGCCAATCCGCATACGAGTCGAGTAGGGTTAACTAGGGTCTAGAGAACTCTGCTTGCCAGCCCTAATCGTGCAACCCTCAACTCATCCCTGACCCTCAATTTGATCAGGTCTAAACTAAAGTCCTCGTCACCTAAAAGGGCATTAGTGCATTGCAATGTGGGAGTAGTTGGGGTTTTACTTTTTAGAATCACAGAACATGCAAACCAAACTGAAATAAAGGAAGATGACCAATCGACCACCCCAGCATTAACAAAAATTTAGTTAAAGGTACAAGAATGGGAAGAGAATAGGAGACACTGGCCTCCAAGCTCATGCTACACAGTGATTATTTTAAAATAAAAGAAAAATATAATAATCCATGGTCAATAACTACAATGTGTGTATCTGAAACTAACGTACACTTTATTAATGGCCCCCGACCCGAGCCAACCTGACCTAAAAAAAAGAGGGTCACACTCAACGTTTTTTGTATTCAATTTGCTCCGACCCTTAAATTGAGGGTACCCGACTATGATGAGGATAATCGGACTCACGTAGAGATATTGACGTTTGACTCGACCCACTCACCTTCGCTTCTTTAAAAAAAATCAAATTTAAAATCAAAGTAAAAGAACTTTGGATTAGATTTGTTCAAAGGCTTTTGGCTTTCTACTTTCTTGTCTTCCCTTAACCTTCCGCCTTACTTACTTCTCCAAATCTCGCTGGTGCTCAATCTTTTTGCACTCTGTTTCGGATCTTTGGAGTATTCTTTTGCTGAACTAATCGTTTTAGCCACTACACTGCACATTAAAATGTTTCTAATTACGATGCATGTCATTGAATTATTATATTGTCGGTTGATCTTTTGTTTAGTAGCATATTTAGTATTGAACTTTACAATAGAAATGCAACTTAGTGAAATCTTCAATTTCTACATACGAAAGTTTGAGGGTCGATTGATTCAATTACCCTAGAATACCCGCAGAGTTAAGGTCAGGCGCTAGGATATGCCAATCCGCATACGAGTCAAGTAGGTTTAAGTAAGGTCTAGAAAACTCTGTTGCCAGCCCTAATGATTCAACCCTCAACTCATCCCTGACCCTCAATTTGATCAGGTCTAAACTAAAGTCCTCCTCACCAAAAAGGGCATTAGTGCATTGCAATGTGGGAGTAGTTGGGGTTCTACTTTTTAGAATCGCAGAACATGCAAACCAAACTGAAATCAAGGAAGATGACCAATCGACCACCCCAGCATTAACAAAAATTAAGTTAAAGGGTACAAGAATGGGAAGAGAATAGGAGACACTAGCCTCCAAGCTCATGCTACACAGTGATTACTTTAAAATAAAAGAAAAAATTAATAATCCATGGTCAATAACTACAAA
>JACYFF010019584.1:33663960-33675847 GCA_017589665.1 Selenicereus undatus
TCAGTAGCATATTCAGTATTGAACTTTATAATAAAAATGCAACTTAGCGAAATCCTCATTTTCTACATACGAAAGTTTGACGGTCGACTGATTCAATGATCCCAGAATACCCGCAGAGGTAAGATCAGGGTTTAGGATAAGCCAATCCGCATACGAGTCGAGTAGGGTTAACTAAGGTCTAGACAACTCTGTTTGCCAACCCTAATGATCTAACCCTCAATTTGATCAGGTCTAAACTAAAGTCCTCGTTACCAAAAAGGGCAGTAGTGCATTGCAATGTGGGAGTAGTCGGGGGTTTACTTTTTAAAATCCCAGAACACGCAAACCAAACTGAAATCAAGGAAGATAACCAATCGACCAACCCAGCATTAACCAAAATTAAATTAAAGGGTATAAGAATGGGAAGAGAATAGGAGACACTAGCCTCCAAGCTCAAGCTACACAGTGATGATTTTAAAATAAAAGAAAAAAATAATAATGCATGGTCAATAACTACAAAGTGTGTATCTCAACTTAATGTAGACTTTATTAATGGCCCCCGACCCGAGCCAACCTGACCTAAAAAAACCGGGTCACACTCAACGTTTTTTGTATTCAATTTGCTCCGACCCTTAAAATGAGGTTTGACTCGACCCACTGACCTTCGCTTGTTTAAAAAAAATTAAACTTTAAAATCAAAATAAAAATACTTTGGATTAGATTTGTTCAAAGGCTTTTGGCTTTCTACTTTGTTGTCTTCCCTTAACCTTCCGCCTTACTTACTTCTCCAAATCTCGCTAGTGCTCAATCTTTTCGCACTCTCTTTCGGATCTTTGGAGTATTCTTTTACTGAACAAATCGTTTTAGCCACTACATTGCACATTAAAATGTTTCTAATTACGATGCATGTCATTGAATTATTGTATTCTCGCTTGATCTTTTGTTTACTAGCATATTCAGAATTGAACTTTTCAATAGAAATCCAACTTAGTGAAATCATCATTTTCTACATACGAAAGTTTGACAGTCGACTGATCCAATGATCCCAGAATACCCGCAGAGTTAAGATCAGGCTTTAGGATATGCCAATCCGCATACGAGTCGAGTAGGGTTAACTAAGGTCTAGAAAACTCTGTTTGCCACCACTAATGATCCAAACCTCAACTCATCCCTGACCCTCAATTTGATCAGGTCTAAACTAAAGTCCTCGTCACCAAAAATGGCATTAGTGCATTGCAATGTGGGAGTAGTTGGGGTTTTACTTTTCAGAATCCCATAACATGCAAACCAAACTGAAATCAAGAATGATGACCAATCGACCACCCCAGCATTAACAAAAATTAAGTTAAAGGCTACAAGAAAGGGAAGAGAATAGGAGACACTAGCTTCCAAGGTCATGTTACACAGTGATTATTTTAAAATTAAACAAAAAAAATAATGCATGGTCAATAACTACAAAGTGTGTATCTCAAACTAACGCAGACTTTATTAATGGCCCCCGACCCGAGCCAACTTAACCTAAAAAAATGAGGGCCACACTAAACTTTTTTGTATTCAATTCGCTCCGATCCTGAAATTGACTGTACCCGACTATGATGAGGTTATTCGAACTCATGTAGAGATATTGACCTTCGACTTGACCCACTAACCTTCACTTCTTTAAAAAAAATTAAAATATAAAATCAAAATAAAAATACTTTGGATTAGATTTGTTCAAAGGCTTTTGGCTCTCTTTCGGATGTTTGGAGTATTCTTTTACTGAACTAATCGTTTTAGCCACCACATTACACATTAAAATCTTTCTAATTACAATACATGTCATTGGATTAGTATATTGTCGCTTGATCTATTGTTTGGTGGCATATTTAGTACTGAACTTTATAGTAGAAATGCAACTTAGTGAAATCTTCATTTTCTACATACGAAAGTTTGAGGGTCGACTGATTCAATGATCCCAGTATACCCGCAGAGTTAAGCTCAGGCTTTAGGATATGCCAATCCGCATACGAGTCGAGTAGGGTTAACTAAGGTCTAGAAAACTCTGTTTGCCAGCTCTAATGATCCAACCCTCAACTCATCCCTAACCCTCAACTTGATCGGGTCTAAACTAAAGTTCTCGTCTCAAAAAGAGCGTTAGTGCTTTGGAATGTGGGAGTAGTTGTGGTATTACTTTTTCGTATCCCAGAACATGCAAACCAAACTAAAATCAAGGATGATGACCAATCGACCACCCCAGCATTAACAAAAATTAAGTTAAAGAGTACAAGAATGGGAAGAGAATAGGAGACACTAGCTTCCAAGCTCATGCTACACAGCGATTATTTTAAAATAAAAGAAAAAAATAATAATCTTTGGTCAATAACTACAAAGTGTGCATCTCAAACTAACGTAGACTTTATTAATGGCCCCCGACCCGAGCCAACCTGACCTAACAAAATGAGGGTCACACTCAACCTTTTTTGTATTCAATTTGCTCCGACCCTTAACTTGAGGGTACCTGACTATCATGAGGTTATTCGGACTAGCGTAGAGATATTGACCTTTGACTCGACCCACTAACCTTCGTTTCTTTAAAAAAAAATAATGTTTAAAATCAAAATAAAAATACTTGGGATTAGATTTGCTCAAAGGCTTTTGGCTTTCTACATTCTTGTCTTCCCTTACCCTTCCGCCTTACTTACTTCTCCAATTCTCGCTGGTGCTCAATCTTTTTGCGCTCTCTTTCGGATTTTTGGAGTATTCTTTTACTGAACTAATCGTTTTAGCCACTACATTACACATTAAAATGTTTCTAATTACGATGCATGTCATTGAATTATTATATTGTCGCTTGATCTTTTGTTTAGTGGCATATTTAGTGTTGAACTTTATTGTTGACTTTCTCTTTATCCTTTAATATGATATTGTTATGTTGTTTTGATGAAAGACAAAAAGGAAGCTTAGATATTGATATTGTTTATTGATTTGAAATATATGTGGTCTTGCCTAAATTGATGGTTGTCTCCTAAACAAATCTTGGATTTTGAATTATCTAAATATGGCCACAATATTTTCAATATCTCTTCCTAATATCTTGGATGGCCTAATTTAAGTAAATAGACAATTTTGGAGATGTATATGCAGAAAATCTAGTAACTAGCCGTTGGAGGAGATCAAAATAGCCGTTGGAAGAAATCAGCTGAAAATCATCCAGTTCAAGGCCTTGAAGACGCAGTTCAGTGCCTTGAAGTTCAATGTGAAGATCAACTTCCTATATTTAGGTGTAACAGCTAGCTCAAACTCAAGGGGCCTATAAAAGGGAGACAAAGCAGCAAGAGGAATAACAAGAGAGCCAGCACACAATTGGCATACTACTTCCTCAAGCAAGAAGAGCATTCATTGGCATACTCATGCTCTCAATTATTGTACTCATTGAGCTTCAAATTGCTATTACTCTTTGCCTTCTTCAAGTAGTGATTAGGTGGGATTATAGAGTTGAAAGGTCAACTCTACCAAGCCTTGTTGAAGGTGTCAACTTGGGACATGGAACTTACAGTAGGTGTAATCTAGAGTTGTGTAATCAATCCTCCTAATAAAAGTTCAGGTTAATCCTAGATTTAGGGAACTCTAGGCGGAGATTAAGCCTTTTGAGGCCCAACCTCGTTAGAAAATTGATCGTGTTTTGTCCCGATTTACTTTTTCGCATTTACATTTTGATTGTTTAGCAACCTTGATTATCACCCTATTCACCCCCCTCTCGGGTGATCTTATAGCCTTTGATTCTTCATTTATAATAGAAATACAACTTAGCGAAATCTTCATTTTCTATATACGAAAGTTTGAGGGTCGACTGATTCAATGATCCCAGTATACCCGCAGAGTTATGATCAGGCTTCAGGATATGCCAATCCGCAGACGAGTCGAGTAGGGTAAGCTAAGGTCTAGAAAACTCTGTTTGCCAGCCCTAATGATCCAACCCTCAACTCATCCCTAACCCTTAATTCGATCAGGTCTAAACTAAAGTCCTCGCCACCAAAAATGGCATTAGCGCATTGCAATATGGGAGTAGTTGGGGTTTTACGTTTTAGAATCCCAGAACATGCAAACTAAACTGAAATCAAGGAAGATGACCAATCGACCACCCCAGCATTAACAAAAATTAACTTAAAGGGTAGAAGAAAGGGAAGAGAATAGGAGACACTAGCCTTCAAGCTCATGCTACACAGTGATTATTTTAAAATAAAAGAAAAAAATAATAACCCATGGTCAGTAACTACAAAGAGTTTATCTCAAACTAACGTAGACTTTATTAATGGCCCCCGACCCGAGCCGACCTGACCAAAAAAAATGAGGGTCACACTCAACTTTTTTTCTATTCAATTTGCTTCGACCCTAAAATTGAGGGTACCCGACTACCATGAGGTTATTCGGACTCACGTAGAGATATTGACCTTTGACTCGACCCACTCACCTTCAGTTCTTTAAAAAAAATTAAAATTTAAAATCAAAATAAAAATACTTTGGATTAGATTTGTTCAAAGGCTTTTGGCTTTCTACTTTCTTGTCTTCCCTTAACCTTCTGCCTTACTTACTTCTCCAAATCTCCCCGGTGCTCAATCTTTTCGCACTCTCTTTCGGATCTTTGGAGTATTCCTTTACTAAACTAATCGTTTTAGCCACAACACTGCACATTAAAATGCTTCTAATTACGATGCATGTCATGGAATTATTATATTGTCGCTTAATCTTTTGTTGAGTAACATATTTAGTGTTGAACAGTATAATAAAAATGCAACTTAGTAAAATCTTCATTTTGTACATATGAAAGTTTGACGGTCGACTAATTCAATGATCCCAGAATACCCGCAGAGTTAAGATAAGGCTTTAGGATACGCCAATTCGCAGACGAGTCGACTAGGGTTAACTAAGGTCGAGAAAACTCTGTTTGCCAACCCTAATCATCCAACCCTCAACTCGACCCTGACCCTAAATTTGATCAGGTCTAAACTAAAGACCTCGTCACCAAAAAGAGCATTAGTGCATTGCAATGTGGGAGTAGTTGTGGTTTTACTTTTTAGTATCCCAGAACATGTAAACCAAACCGAAATCGAGGAAGATGGCAAATCGACCACCCCAGCATTAACAAAAATTAAGTTAAAGGGCACAAGAATGGGAAGATAATAGGAGACACTAGCTTCCAAGCTCATGCTACACAGTGATTATTTTAAATCAAAAGAAAAAGATAATAATCCATGGTCAATAACTACAAAGTGTGTGTTTTAAACTAACGTAGACTTTATAAATGGACGCCGAATCGGGCCAACCTAACCTAAAAAAATGAGGGTCACACTCAACCTTTTTGGTATACAATTTGCTCCGGCCCTTAAATTCAGGGCACCCGACTATGATGAGGTTATTCGGACTCATGCAGAGATATTGACCTTTGACACGACCCACTGACCTTCGCTTCTTTAAAAAAAATTAAAATTTAAAATCAAACTAAAAATACTTTGGATTAGATTTGTTCAAAGGCTTTTGGATTTCTACATTCATGTCTTCCCTTAACCTTCCGCCTTACTTACTTCTCCAAATCTCGCTCGTGCTCAATCTTTTCGCACTCTCTTTTTGATGTTCGGAGTATTCTTTAACTGAACTAATCGTTTTAGCCACCACATTACACATTAAAATGTTTCTAATTACGATGCATGTCATTGAATTATTATATTGTCGCTTGATCTTTTGTTTAGTGGCATATTTAGTATTGAACTTTATAATAGAAATGCAACTTTGTGAAATCTTCATTTTCTATGTACGAAATTTTGAGGGTCGACTGATTCAATGATCCCAGTATACCCGCAGAGTTATGATCAGGCTTTAGGATATGCCAATCTCCAGACGTGTCGGGTAGGGTTAACTAAGGTCTAGAAAACTCTGTTTGCCAGCCCTAATGATCCACAACCCTCAACTCATCCCTGACCCTAAATTTGATCGGGTCTAAACTAAAGTCCTCGTCACCAAAAAGGGCATTAGTGCGTTGCAATGTGGGAGTAGTTGGGGTTTTACTTTTTAGAATCCCAGAACATGCAAACCAAACAGAAACCAAGGAAGATGACCAATCGACCACCCCAGAATTAACAAAAATGAAGTTAAAGGGTACAAGAATGGGAAGAGAATAGGAGACACTAGCCTCCAAGCTCATGCTACACAGTGATTGTTTTAAAATAAAAGAAAAAAATAATAATCCATGGTCAATTACTACAAAGTGTGCGTCTCAAACTAACGTAGACTTTATTAATGGCCCCCGACCCGAGCCAACCTGACCTAAAAAAATGAGGGTCACACTCAACCTGTTTTGTATTCAATTTGCTCTGACCCTTAAATTGAGGGTACCCGACTAAGATTAGGTTATTCGGACTCACATAAAGATATTGACCTTTAACTGGACAAGCTGACTTTCACATCTTTAAAAAAACTTCAAATTTAAAATCAAAACAAAAATACTTTGGATTAGATTTGTTCAAAGGCTTTTGGCTTTCTACATTCTTGTCTTCCCTTAACCTTCCGCCTTACTTACTTCTCCAAATCTCGCTGCTGCTCAATCTTTTCGCACTCTCTTTCGGAAGTTCGGAGCATTCTTTTACTGAACTAATCGTTTTAGCCACCACATTACACATTAAAATGTTTCTAATTACGATGCATGTCATTGAATTATTATATTGTCGCTTGATCTTTTGTTTAGTGGCATATTTAGTATTGAACTTTATAATAGAAAAGCAACTTAGTGAAATCTTCATTGTCTACATATGAAAGTTTTAGGGTCGGCTGATTCAATGATCCCTGTATACCCGCAGAGTTAAGATCAAGCTTTAGGATATGCCAATCCGCATACGAGTCGAGTAGGGTTAACCAAGGTCTAGAAAACTCTGTTTGCCAGCCCTAACGATCCAACCCTCAACTCATCCCTAACCCTCAATTTGATCAGGTCTAAACTAAAGTCCTCGTCACGAAGAAGGGCATTAGTGCATTGCAATGTGGGAGTAGTTGTGGTTTTACTTTTTAGTATCCCAGTACATGCAAACCAAACTGAAATCAAGGAAGATGACCAATCGACCACCCCAGCGTTAACAAAATTAAGTTAAAGGGTATAAGAATGGGAAAAGAACAGGAGACACTAGCTTCCAAGCTCATGCTACACAGTGATTATTTTAAAATAAAAGAAAAAGATAACAATCAATTGTCAATAACTACAAAGTGAGTATTTCAAACTAACGTAGACTTTATTAATGGCCCCCGACCCAAGCCAACCTGACCTAAAAAAATGTAGGTCACACTCAACCCTTTTTGTATACAATTTGCTCCGACCCTTAAATTCAGGGTACACGACTATGATGAGGTTACTCAGACTCACATGGAGATATTGACCATTGACTCAACCCACTGACCTTGGCTTCTTTAAAGAAAATTGAAATTTAAATAAAAATAAAAACACTTTGGATTAGATTTGTTCAAAGGCTTTTGGCTTTCTACATTCTGGTCTTCCCTTAACCTTCCGCCTTACTTACTTCTCCAAATCTCGCTGGAGCTCAATCTTTTCACACTCTCTTTCGGATGTTCGGAGTATTCTTTTACTGAACTAATCGTTTTAGCCACCACATTACACATTAAAATGTTTCTAATTACGATGCATGTCATTGAATTATTATATTGTCGCTTGATCTTTTGTTTAGTGGCATATTTAGTATTGAACTTTATAATAGAAATGCAACTTAGTGAAATCTTCATTTTCTACATACGAAAGTTTGAGGGTCGACTGATTCAATGATCCCAGTAAACCCGCAGAGTTTAGATCAGGCTTTAGGATATGCCAATCTGCATACGAGTCGAGTAGGGTTAACTAAGGTCTAGAGAACTCTGTTTGCCAGCCCTAATGATCTGACCCTCAACTCATCCCTGACCTTCAATTTGTCGGGTCTAAACTAAAGTCCTCGTCACCCAAAAGGGTGTTAGTGCATTGCAATGTGGGAGTAGTTGGCGTTTTACTTTTCAGAATTTAGAACATGCAAACCAAACTGAAATCAAGGAAGATGACCAATCGACCACCCCAACATTAACAAAAATTAAGTTGAAGGGTATAAGAATGGGAAGACAATAGGAGACACTAGCTTCCAAGCTCATGCTACACAGTGATTGTTTTAAAATAAAAGAAAAAGATAACAATCCATTGTCAATAAGTACAAAGTGTGTATTTCAAACTAACGTTAGACTTTATTAATGGCCCCCGACCCAAGCTAACCTGACCAAAAAAAATGAGGGTCACACTCAACCTTTTTTGTGTACAATTTGCTCCGACCCTTAAATTGAGGGTACCCGACTATGATGAGGTTACTCAGACTCACGTAGAGATATTGACCTTTGACTCAACCCACTGACCTTGGCTTCTTTAAAAAAAATTAAAATTTAAAATCAAAATAAAAATACTTTGGATTAGATTTGTTCAAACGCTTTTGGCGTTCTGCATTCTTGTCTTCCCTTAACCTTCCGCCTTACTTACTTCTCCAAATCTCGCTGGTGCTCCATCTTTTTGCACGCTCTTCCAGATGTTCAGAGTATTCTTTTACTAAACTAATCGTTTGAGCCACCACATTACACATTAAAATGTTTCTAATTACGATGCATGTCATTGAATTATTATATTGTCGCTTGATCTTTTGTTTAGTGGCATATTTAGTATTGAACTTTATAATAGAAATGCAACTTAGTGAAATCTTCATTGTCTACATACGAAAGTTTGAGGGTCGACTGATTCAATGATCCCAGTAAACCCGCAGAGTTTAGATCAGGCTTTAGGATATGCCAATCTGCATACGAGTAGAGTAGGGTTAACTAAGGTTTAGAAAACTCTGTTTGCCAGCCCTAATGATCCGACCCTCAACTCATCCCTGACCTTCAATTTGGTCGGGTCTAAACTAAAGTCCTCGTCACGAAAAAGGGCATTAGTGCATTGCAATGTGGGTGTAGTTGTGCTTTTACTTTTTAGTATCCCAAAACATGCAAACCAAACTGAAATCAAGGAAGATGACCAATCGACCACCCCAACATTAACAAAAATTAAGTTAAAGGGTACAAGAATGGGAAGAGAATAGGAGACAGTAGCTTCCAAGCTCATGCTACACTGTGATTATTTTAAAATAAAAGAAAGAAATAACAATCTATGGTTAATAACTACAAAGTGTTTATCTCAAACTAACGTAGACTATATTAATGGCCACCGACCTGAGCCAACCTGACCTAACAAAATGAGGGTCACACTCAACCTTTTTTATATTCAATTTGCTCCGACCCATAAATTTAGGGTACCCGACTATCATGAGGTTATTCGGACTCACGTAGAGATATTGACCTTTGACTCGACCCACTCACCTTCGCTTCTTTAAAAAAAAAATATATTGTTTAAAATCAAAATAAAAATACTTTGGATTAGATTTGCTCAAAGGCTTTTGGCTTTCCACATTCTTGTCCTCCCTTAACCTTCCACCTTACTTACTTCCCCAAATCTCGCTGGTGCTCAATCTTTTTTCACTCTCTTCCGGATGTTCTGTGTATTCTTTTATTAAACTAATCGTTTTAGCCAGCACATTACACGTTAAAATGTTTCTAATTACGATACATGTCATTTAATTATTATATTGTCGCTTGATCTTTTATTTGGTGGCATATTTAGTATTGAACTTTATAATAGAAATGCAACTTATTGAAATCTTCATTTTCTACATACGAAAGTTTGAGGGTCGACTGATTCAACGATCCCAGTATACCCGCAGAGTCAAGATCAGGCTTTAGGATATGCCAATCCGCATACGAGTCGAGTAGGGTTAACTAAGGTCTAGAAAACTCCGTTTGCCAGCTCTACTGATCCAACCCTCAACTCATCCCTGACCCTCAACTTGATCGGGTCTAAACTAAAGTCCTCGTCACCAAAAAGGGCGTTAGTGCATTGCAATGTGGGAGTAGTTGGGGTTTTACTTTTTGGAATCCCATAACACGCAAACCAAACTGAAATCAAGGAAGATGACCAATCAACCACCCCAGCATTAACAAAAATTAAGTTAAAGGGTATAAGAATGGGAAAAGAATAGGAGAAACTAGCCTCCAAGCTCATGCTACACAGTGATTATTTTAAAAGAAAAGTAAAAAATAATAATCCATGGTCAATAACTACAAAGTGTTTATCTCAAACTAACGTAGACTTTATTAATGGCCTCCGACCCGAGCCAACCTAAGCTAAAAAAATGAGGGTCACACTAATCTTTTTTTGTATTCAATTTGGTCAGACCCTTAAATTGAGGGTACCCGACTATGATGAGGTTATTCGGACTCACGTAGAGATATTGACCTTTGACTCGATCCACTCACCTTCGCTTCTTTAAAAAAAATTAAAATTTAAAATCAAAATAAAAATACTTTGGATTAGATTTGTTCAAAGGCTTTTGGCTTTCTACATTCTTGTCTTCCCTTAACCTTCCGCCTTACTTACTTCTCCAAATCTCGCAGGTGCTCAATCTTTTCGCACTCTCTTTCGGATATTTGGAGTATTCTTTCACTGAACAAATCGTTTTAGCCACTACATTAAACGTTAAAATATTTCTAATTACAATGCATGTCATTGAATTATTATATTGTCACTTGATCTTTTGTTTAGTGACATATTTAATATTGAACTTTATAATAAAAATGCAACTTAGTGAAATCTTCATTTTCTACATACGAAAGTTTGACGGTCGACTGATTCATTGATCCCAGAATACCTGCAGAGTTAAGATCATGCTTTAAGATATGCCAATCCGCACACGAGTCTAGTAGGGTTAACTAAGGTCTAGAAAACTCTATTTGCCAGCACTAATGATCCAACCCTGAACTCATCCCTGACCCTCAATTTTATCAGGTCTAAAGTAAAGTCCTCATCACCAAAAAGGGCAATAGTGTGTTGCAACGTGGGAGTGGTTGTGGTTTTACTTTTTAGTATCCCAGAACATGCAGACCAAACTGAAATCAAGGAAGATGACCAATCGACCACCCCAGCATTAACAAAAATTAAGTTAAAGGGTACAAGAATGGGAAGAGAATAGGAGACACTAGCTTCCAAGCTCATGCTACACAGTGATTATTTTAAAATAAAAGAAAAAAATAATAATCCATGGTAAATAACTACAAAGTGTGTATCTCAAACTAACGTAGACTTTATTAATGGCCCCCGACCTGACCCAACTTGATCTAAAAAAATGAGCGTCACACTCAACCTTTTATTTATTCAATTTGCCCCGACCCTTAAATTGAGGGTACCCGACTATGATGAGGTTGTTAAGACTCACGTAGAGATATTGACCTTTGACTCGACCCACTGACCTTTGCTTCTTAAAAAAAAAAATATTTAAAATCAAAATAAAAATACTTTGGATTAGATTTGCTCAAAGGCTTTTGGCTTTCTACATTCTTGTCTTCCCTCAACCTTCCGCCTTACTTACTTCTCTAAATCTCGTTGGTGCTCAATCTTTTTGCACTCTCTTCCGGATGTTTCGAGTACTCTTTTACTGAACTAATGGTTTTAGCCACTACATTACACATTAAAATGTTTCTAATTACAATGCATGTCATTGAATTAATATATTGTTGCTTGATCTTTTGTTTAGTGGCATATTTAGTATTGAACTTTATAACAGAAATGCAACTAAGCGAAATCTTCATTTTCTAGATAAGAAAGTTTGAGGGTCGACTGATTCAATGATCCCAGTATACCCACATAGTTAAGATCCGGCTTTAGGCTGTCAATACGCATACGAGTCGAGTAAGGTTAACTAAGGTCTAGAAAACTCTGTTTGCCAGCCTGTTGAGTTATTATATTTAAGTTTTGATGATAACAAATCCAAGTGTA
>JACYFF010019584.1:33705847-33747931 GCA_017589665.1 Selenicereus undatus
CCACAATTCACCCCCCCTCTTGTGGTAGGATACTCTAAGATCTAACACAGCCCTAATGATCCAACCCTCAACTCATCCCTGACCCTCAATTTGATCAACTCTAAACTAAAGTCGTCACCAAAAAGGGCATTAGTGCATTGCAATGTGGGAGTAGTTGTGGTTTTACTTTTTAGTATCCCAGAACTTGCAAACCAAACTGAAATCAAGGAAGATGACCAATCGACCACCCCAGCATTAACAAAAATTAAGCTAAAGGGTAAAACAATCAGAAGAGAATAGGAGACACTAGCTTCCAAGCTCATGGTACACAGTGATTATTTTAAAATAAAAGAAAAAGATAACAATCCATTGTCAATAACTACAAAGTGTGTATTTCAAACAAACGTAGACTTTATTAATGGCCCCCGACCCGAGCCAACCTGACCTAAAAAAATAAGGGTCACACTCAACCTTGTTTGCATACAATTTGCTCCGACCCTTAAATTGAGGGTACCCAACCATGATGAGGTTATTTAGACTCACGTAGAGATATTGACCTTAGACTCAACCTACTGATCTTCACTTCTGTAAAAAACATTAAAATTTAAAATCAAAATAAAAATGCTTTGGATTAGATTTGTTCAAAGGCTTTTGGCCTTCTACATTCTTGTCTTCCCTTAACCGTCCGCCTTACTTACTTCTCCAAATCTCACTGGTGCTCAATCTTTTTGCACTCTCTTCCGGATGTTCGGAGTATTCTTTCACTGAAGAAATCGTTTTAGCCACTACATTACACATTAAAATGTTTCTAATTACGATGCATATCATTGAATTATTATATTGTCGCTTGATCTTTTGTTTAGTCGCATATTCAATATTGAAATTTACAATAAAAATGCAACTTAGTGAAATCTTCATTTTCGACAAACGAAGGTTTGACGATCGACTGATTCAATGATCCCAGAATACCCGCAGCGTTAAGATCAAGCTTTAGGATATGCCAATTGGCATAAGAGTCGAGTAGGGTTAGCTAAGATCTAGAAAACTCTGTTTGCCAGCCCTAATGATCCAACCCTCAACTCATCCCTGACCCTCAATTTGATCAAGTCTAAACTAAAGTCCTCATCACCAAAAAGGGCATTAGTGCATTGCAATGTGGGAGTAGTTGGGGTTTTACTTTTTAGAATCCCACATCATGCAAACCAAACTGAAATCAAGGAAGATGACCAACCGACCACCTCAACATTAACCAAAATTAAGTTAAAGGGTACAAGAATAGGAAGAGAATAGGAGACACTAGCCTCCAAGCTCATGCTACACAATGACTATTTCAAAATAAAAGAAAAAAAAATAATGCATGGTCAATAACTACAAAGTGTGTATCTCAAACTAACGTAGACTTTATTAATCGCCCCTGACCCGAGCCAACCTGACCTAAAAAAAAGAGGGTCACACTCAACTTTTTTTGTATTCAATTTGCTCCGACCATTAAATTGACAGTACCCGACTACGATGAGGTTATTCAGACTCACGTAGAGATATTGAACTTTGACTCGACCCACTGACCTTCGATTCTTTAAAAAAAATTAAAAATTAAAATCAAAATAAAAATACTTCGGATTAGATTTGTTCAAAGGCTTTTGGCTTTCTACTTTCTTGTCTTCCCTTAACCTTCCGCCTTACTTAATTCTCCAAATCTCGCTGGTGCTCAATCTTGTCGCACTCTCTTTTGGATGTTTTGAGTATTCTTTTACTGAACTAATCGTTTTAGCAACTACATTACACATTAAAATGTTTCTAATTACGATGCATGTCATTGAATTATTATATTGTCGCTTGATCTTTTGTTTAGTAGCATATTCAGTATTGAACTTTATAATAAAAATGCAACTTAGTGAAATCTTCATTGTCCACGTACGAAAGTTTCATGGTTGATTGATTCAATGATCCCATAGTACCCGCAGAGTTAAGATCAGGTTTTAGGATATGCCAATCCGCATACGAGTCGAGTAGGGTTAACTAAGGTCTATAAAACTCTAATTGCCAGCCCTAATGATCTGACCCTCAACTCGTCCCTAACCCTCAATTTGGTCGGGTCTAAACTAAAGTCCTCGTCACCAAAAAGGGCGTTAGTGCATTGCAATGTGGGAGTAGTTGGGGTTTTACTTTGTAGAATCCCAGAACATGCAAACCAAACTGAAATCAAGGAAGATGACCAATCGACCACCCCAGCATTAACAAAAATTAAGTTAAAGGGTACAAGAATGGGAAGAGAATAGGAGACACTAGCCCCCAAGCTCATGATACATAGTGAATATTTTAAAATAAAAGAAAAAAATAATAATCCATGGTCTATAACTACAAAGTGTGTAACTCAAACCAACGTAGACTTTATTAATCGCCCCGAGCCGGGCCAACCTGACCTAAAACAATCAGGATCACACTCAAATTTTTTTGTATTCAATTTGCTCCGACACATAAATTTAGGGTACCCGACTATGATGAGGTTATTCGAACTCACGTTGAGATATTGACCATTGACTCGACCCACTAACCTTCACTTCTTTAAAAAAAGTTAAAATTTAAAATCAAAATAAAAATACTTTGGATTAGATTTGTCCAAAGGCTTTTGGCTTTCTACATTTTTGTCTTCCCTTCACCTTCCGCCTTGCTTGCTTCTCCAAATCTCGCTGGTGCTCAATCTTTTCGCATCTCTTTCGCATGTTTGGAGTATTCTTTTACTGAAATAATCGTTTTAGCCACTACATTACACATTAAAATGTTTCTAATTACGATGCATGTCATTGAATTATTATATTGTCGCTTGATCTTTTGTTTAGTAGCATATTTAGTATTGAACTTTATAATAAAAATCCAACTTAGTGAAATCTTCATTTTCTACGTACGAAAGTTTGAGGGTCGACTGATTCAATGATCCCAGAATACCCGTAGAGTTAAGATCAGGCTTTAGCATACGCCAATTCCCATCCGAGTCGTGTAGGGTTAACTAAGGTCTTGAAAACTCTGTTTGCCAACCCTAACGATCCAACCCTCAACTCATCCCTGACCCTCAATTTGATGAGGTCTAAACTAAAGTCCTCGTCACCAAAAAGGGCATTAGTGCATTACAATATGGGAGTAGTTGGGGTTTTACTGTTTAGAATCCCAGAACATGCAAACCAAACTGAAATCAAGGAAGATGACCAATCGACCACCCCAACCTTAACAAAAATTAAGTTAAAGGGTACAAGAATGGGAAGGGAATAGGAGACACTAGCCTCTAAGCTCATGCTACACAGTGATTATTTTAAAATAAAAGAAAAAAATAATAATCCATGGTCAATAACTACAAAGTGTGCATCTCAGGCTAGCGTAGACTTTATTAATGGCCCCCGACCCGAGCCAACCTGACCTAAAAAAATGAGGGTCACACTCAACTTTTTTTGTGTTCAATTTGCTCCGAGACCTAAATTGAGGGTGCCCGACTATGATGAGGTTATTCGGACTCACGTAGAGATATTGACCTTTGACACGACCCACTGACCTTCGCTTATTTCAAAAAAAATAAGATTTAAAATCAACATAAAAATACTTTTGATTAGATTTGTTCAAAGGCTTTTGGCTTTCTACATTCTTGTCTTCCCTTAACCTTCCGCCTTACTTACTTCTCCAAATGTCACTGGTGCTCAATCTTTTCGCACTCTGTTTCGGATGTTTGGAGTATTCTTTTACTGAACTAATCGTTTTAGCCACTACATTACACATTAAAATGTTCCTAATTACGATGCATGTCATTGAATTATTATATTGTCGCTTGATCTTTTGTTTATTAGCATATTTAGTATTGAACTTTATAATAAAAATGCAACTTAGTGAAATCTTCATTTTCTACAAATGAAAGTTTGAGGGTCAACTGATTCAATGATCCTAGAATACCCGCAGAGTTAAGATCAGGTTTTAGGATATGCCCATCTACATACGAGTCGAGTAGGGTTAACTAAGGTCTAGAAAACTCTGTTTGCCCGCCTTAATGATCCAACCCTCAACTCATCCCTTACCCTCAATTTGATCAGGTCTAAACTAAAGTCCTCGTCACCAAAAAGGGCATTAGTGCGTTGCAATGCGGGTGTAGTTGGGGTTTTACTTTTTAGAATCCCAGAACATGCAAACCAAACTGAAATCAAGGAAGATGACCAATCGACCACCCCAGCATTAACAAAAATTAAGTTAAAGGGTACAAGAATGGAAAGAGAATAGGAGACACTAGCCTCCAAGCTCATTCTACACAGTGATTATTTTAATATATTATTCAAAAGATTTTTGGAGATATTATAATCAATTTTATAATTTGACTTTTTAGAAATAATACTATTAACATATCAATAATTTATTTCCTTTTTTCTTCATAGAAGTAGTTCAAAAGTCACTCTTTATTATGATGACTTTAGAGCACCTATTGTTTTAATATTTATTTTTATGTAAAGTCTTAATAAATATTCAAGAAATGCATGTCATAACTACCACACTGAGTTTTATATATAAAATTATAAATATATTATAAGAAATTTAACTTTTGCTTTTAGCACTTTCTGGTTTTTCTGAGGATGACGTGGAACGAGAGTGGGGTTACGTGATGGCACATCTAGAATGCCTGACAATCCCTTCCTCGAGCACCGAACCTGCAAAAAGGGTAACCCCGGGTCAAGATCCGGGGAACGGCTCTCCAACGATGTAGTCAGTAGGGGGTTCCAAGAAAAGACAAAGTAGTAAGAGAATTTATGATATATAAGAGAATGTGCCCAAAAAGCAATTCCCTTTTCCAAGGTAGGTAGAGAGTATTTATAGTCCTTATAGCCAGGGCAAAGTAGTAATTTCATGTAGGACGTTTCCTTAAGGGGTCGTTAGATAGTTTTCCTCATTGGGCCTCTAGGTAAGGATCTTAGGGCCTCATAAAAGTTGGGTGTAATTGGCTTAGCTTGATCCGTAGACGCTTACGTAGGGCCCACTTTGAATCCCATCTTTTCTGGATTATTTAGCCCTCACATTTTACCTGCACGCTCAACCGGATGGGTAGTCAGGCGAAATATGGAGTGAGTCCGTGCCAAAGAGGTTATCTGCAGACCTTGGATGGAAGCCTTTCATCAGGGCGCCCTATCCCCAGGTGACATCTCGGTTTGGATTTCTGTGCTGAGGGATTTCCTAAGGTGTCCCAATTCCCAAGGTGTAATTTTTGCCTGGGAAGTCACCCACTTGTGATATATAAAATGGTGTTGCTTGAAGTTGTGGTCCATGTGCCAATTCCATTCCTGCGAGAGGTTTTTCTATCATGGTGTTCCCCTACGTACTTTCTTAGTACCGAGGAGATGGCCCTCCATGTTTCAGAGACTTCCAATTGGTACGTGAGAGGGGCCGCCTTCCATCCTCGGCCCCTCCCAAACGCTTACTAAGACCTGTGCCCGAATTTTGTCCTCACTGATGCTGAGGAGGCCGCCCAGGACTTCCTCCTTCCCGAAATAGTTTAGGTCATCCTCTATGCGATGGCGGTCAACGATGCCCTAGAATTAGAGGTACAGATTAGAGATTTGGCTTAGGACTTGAAGTCGACCCTTGTAGGCATGCGGTGAAGTACTTTTGAGGCCCAGCAGCAACACAACAAAGACAGTCTCTTACGGGCCCATTGCCAAGGGTCGGTCAATCCAAAAGCGAGGTCGGATCCCGTAAATGACAAGGAGGAGAGCTTTGGGTCTAACGAAGCACCTCCCCCACCTGGTGATGATGACAATGAGAAGTCTCTGGGCTCTACTATGGCCTTGATCACTTTCTCTCTAATAGGAAGAATTTGAGTTTTAAATTTATAACCCCAAGTGCAAGGTTTATCGTCGAGTACTCAGAGTGTCCTCCACTTGGAGTTAGGTTTCAAGTACCGAGATTAGCTAGAGCGATTCAATTTAGGCCAAGAACGAAGGAAATGAAAACAAGGCTAAACTAAGCTAATAAAAGCAAAAGAGGTGGCTTGAGAATATGCATTGACTAATTGACAAACTAAATAGTCAAGATGAGTCCTAACATACCCAACTCATACCCACAACTAGAGATGGTTGGTTGCGCCATCAAAGATCACCCAAGCCCTCCCTCAAGGGTCATGAGTTAGTCTAATTAGTGTAACCACCTATTTTCATGGGGTTAGCCCAATTAGACCACAAAATTAGCAACTCTCAGACCGAGCTAAGATCAGGACTACTTTCACATCCCGAACCTGGTTATCCCCTCTCCCACACTAGCTAATCGACCTCACCTCTCGGCATAAGTCAATAGTCCAAAAATATAGATGAAAGCTCTCTCAAGCATTTCATCGAACACTTGGCAGGCATGAGGGAAAACTCTACGTTCTAAGCATAAGTTGGTGTGGTTTGGACTAATCCTAGACTAATTAGCCATCAAGATGCTAATCACAATCCAAACCAATGAAAATTAATGACTAATCATCAACAAAACACGAAAACCCCAATTTAAACCAAAGGTAACAAATAACTCAACAAGCATGAACTAGAAGAATTAATCTAATCTAACAAGGATTGAAGCAACTAAAAAACACAAGATCATAATAAAAACTAAACAATTAAGCTAAATATAATCTACACGAACAACATCAAACAAGAAGAAACAACAACAAATATGAAATAAGAAGAGAGAGAAATGAGAAAACTTATGGATTACTTACATGAACTTGAATGTACAATGCTTGAATCCCAAAAACAACCCAATTAATCCTAATTCACCTACTTTATTCCCCCATAATGAGGCTTTTGAGGCTAAACCCTAAGCTAAACTAGCCTAAAAATTGCCCAAAAGAACCCCCCGAAAAGTCCTGAAGTAAGCCCCTTAAATAGGAGTCGCAGCGGGGCCAAGAAAAAGGAGCAATAGCCAAGTGGGGCGACGACCATCGCCTGGCCGACAGCCAGCCGTCATCAACCACGACTGTCCAACTATCGCCTGCTCTTGGCTGGCGAGTGCTACTGGATAGGGTGAGACTGGCAGTTGTGCAGTCGATCGGCCCCCCGTTGCGTTTTGCTTTGTCTTCTTCTTTTGTTCCTTTTTGCTCATTTTCATGACACTTGCTTGGTTGATCTTATTACCAACAAAATTAAATAGAACAAGTAAAAATCCTAAAGATCACGTTGTTATACGAGCTAAAATTAGGCGATAGAGACACGTAAAATACGACAAATTAGCACCTAACAAATGCCCCTACACCTATCTTTTGCTCGTCTTCGAGCAAAACAAAAGAGAGTCTAACCTAGGAACCTAACTCACTGTCGTAGGAATCACGGTTGCATTTAGCGCATTCAACAAGCTCTTTAAACCCCTTGGTTTCCCCAAGTGGATGAGTGAGGTCTCGTGAGGGTTTACAAAAGATATACCCACAAAATCTTTGAAGGATTCTTGGATTTTTTCAAAACAAAGAATATATACAAGGCGGAGGGAAAAATATGTACACATCTAGATCGACTATATACAAGTAAAACATGCATTCAAGATACACATAGGCTATAAATGCACCCCGACTCTCATTTTTCACCCCACGTAACACAATGACACGATTTGTATACCTTAGTGCTCCTTGCAAAGTGTATTGACTCCTAATGCTGGGCTAAAACCAGGTAAAAGGTCACCTCTACTTGGTTGATGACTCCCTTTATTTTTGCTCTTCGTTTTTTTCTTTCTTTTCTTCATTTTTTTTGCTTTTCTCCTTATACTCATTCGCCCAGATTGGTAGTTCTTGGCTTATTAGGCCTTGAACTCTTGTAGGAACAACTTATCACATATTTAGGCTTCTTCCCTAGTTAGGGGTTTTATTTGGATGTGCAAGGCACCTATTCAAACCCAAATAGAGGTACCGGAGTTAAGCTTACTTTTACACTTCTTGTTTTTCTCTTTGTTTTTCATAATGAAGCCAAAACTGGATGTCAATTAACCAAGTAGAATGCCCTAAATCGAAATGTCAACAACTAACACCAAAAGTTAATGGTTAAGTATACAAGGTAGGCATAAAACCGCACATGTATAATGCGGTTACTATAAAAAAACCAAATATCACATTGTAGACAAGTGTTTCATCTTGCATATTTAACCTATATACAAGCTAGCAATTAAGCAAACAAAGATCAAAAACTAATCACAACGGCACAAAAGTCTCCCAAAGCCAAAAAGAAAAACTATACAAAAGTGAAAATTTTTCACAAAAATATGAACAAAAGGGTATATGACTTCCCACCCCCACACCTAAATCTCATAATGTCCTCATTGGGGGCCAAGGAGTCACTACCACCACAAAAACAAGCAACAACAAAGAAAATGAAATCACACAACAACACTAAACCTACACACATATGCACAAGCTAACACAATCCCCCAAAATCACAATCTTACCAAATCAAGAACAGGACCACACATATATGCAAAACGAACACCACCAAAAACGACTATATACAAATCCAACAACACCACCAATCACAAAACACAAATATGCACAAAAAGAAACAAAGGTGATCATAGCCATCAATCGGCTCCACAATATTCAAACTACACCTCAAAGTTGATCACCAACAAAAACACAGCCTAATATCCACAACTAAAGAAAGGAAAAGGAAGGAAACTAAAAAGAAAAAGAAACACAAGCTAGTATCCACAACTAAACAAAAAGAGAAAAGAAGAAAATAAAATAAAAAGAAAGGAGAAGAGTTAGAACAAGTATACCAGGTAGGGTACTGATTGCACCCAAACTATGCCTCTCTGGGATGGTACTATAGAGGCGAGAGGAGCATCAGCCACTCCTCCTCATCACTTACGACTCGAGTCGTCAACTCAAATGCCATCAAAACTCATAAAAGCTTGTCATATGCCAATGCATGCATCTCAAAATGTTGTAGGTAAGAGAACACCAGTAAAGATATAGCAAATAAAGTTAGTGCCCTCTTAAACTTATCAAATGCCACAGAAAAGTCGAAAGCGTGATCAAAGAAAGTATTCCACGTGACTTTCCTAGGCAAGTTGTAAAGTCTGTCGAGAGCTACAAATTTAACTACTACTTCGGTTATTAAACACTTTTTATGGCATAGGAAAGTAGAGATCGATCCACGAGGAAAGATTGTTGTAAAAAGGCTAGCTTAATCCTAAATGATTTTACTAATCCAATTTATTAAGTCTAATCTTAATAATTCTAAAATAATTAATGAATAAAAATCAGGAAAAACACCCAAAGATGCTCCTAAATATTTTGGATTATATTCTGGAAAAAAAACAGTAAAAAGCTTTCCCAAATACTCTAGAAAAATAAAAACAGAATAGTAACTGAAATTCTAATTAAAAATAAAAACAGCAAATAATAATCAGAAAATAAATATTAAAAATGTAAAAAAGTATCCTAAAATATGATTCTTCAGGTATATAAGCTTATAACTCCTCAATTGTATCCAAATAATTTCAGAAAAACCAAATCAGAAAAATACCACAGAATATCAATGCAGAATATTAAATCTAAAATTAGAAATAGGATAATCTGCATAAATATAAATCCGAAAATAATCAAGAAAATTACCCTAATTCTAGGACACAATTTTCTGGACTTAACAATACCTAATAATCATGAATTAAAATTTAAAGTCGAAATTTTCAGAATTAATAACCTAAAAACCTGCACATAACAATTTCACAAAATAATTCTGAAAAATTATCAAATAATTTCCAAAAACTGTGAAATTAAATATGGGAAGACTAGGACACTATATAAACTCTAGGAACTTATAAAAATCGAAAAATAACAAAAATAACTATTTTTAGTCTAATTTCTAACAACCTGGCAATTAAATACTAAAACTGAATATAAATCAATCTAAAATTATAACCACTCTAAAAATCAAAATCTAAACTATCTGAACTTAACTAGACACTCCTAAAAGACTATACTTTTGTTGGGGGGTCGATTGAAATTATATTGAAGCTAATATAAATAGAACAAAATTTAACAAACTAATCCAATTTACTCTACGCAACAAATAATGATCAAAAGTTGTTAAATTTATGAAGGATACTTAGTATAATCTCAATCCACCATGCAAATTAATATTTATCATTAACACACAAGTTAATTTCATTCATGCGTTAAACTGTAGAAGACATACACCAGCGGTTCTTCCCCATTTTTCCTTAGATTTTGGTTTAATTAGGTCCAGCCCTAATGTAAACCCTACTAATTTGATAATCTTTACACCAACGTAAAAAATTAATCAAACTAGAGCATTACGTATTAGAAAAATATCATTTAACACTTTGTAACCAATTTACCAGCAAATTAATTTAACAAAGATCTAAAGCGATTACCTAATTAAAAGAGATGGGTTTGAGCCATCCATGATTAATTAGGGTGATACCTAAGCATAAAAGACTATAACTTTTATGTATTATAGTCTTCTAAACTATTAATCGAAATCGCATTAAACCAACTAGCCTGCATTCTAATTAGTTTAACACGAATATCATAAACGATAAACGCTAATCGCTATAGAATCATGAATATGAATCAACTAGACAATAAAGTATAAGACTTGTTTCAAAATAGTAAATTTAGCATGGCTTCAAGAAGATTATACTGAGCATAAAAAAAATTACTCACTCATATTAAAAGTAACATCACAATAATTAACCAAATAATTCATGGTTAATAATATAAAGAATTTAAACTAATTAAACAAAATAAAAATATCTAATAAAACAAATAAATTTGACAAAATAACAGGCGTGGGGCAGAAGGGTTGATCACGATGATGATGATTAAGATGATTATGGTGAAGGAGAGAGGAAGGTGTGAGGGTGGCGTGATATGGTGTGGTTGATGAAGATTATGGTGAGTTTGAGGAATAAGTTGATGAAGAAGGGTTGATGATGATGCGTGAGGATGAGGTGTGTCGTGGGTTCGGAGATGGGCTGAAGCTGCCGTGAGTTATGATAGATGATGATGATGATGATGATGATGATGATGATGATGATGATGACGATGATGATGATGATGATGAGATGATGATGGTGATCGTGATGAAGGGCAGGCGTGGGGTGTGGGTTGTGGAGATGAGGGATGTGTCATGGGTTTACATATAGGGAGTGAGGGAGGTTAGGTTTAGTATATTAGGGTTTCCTTCCTCTCTTCCTTAGACTTCTTCTTCCTCAAGACTTCTAACTTTTCACTAACTCTTGAAACCCTAGCCCAATTAAATAATTGTGGAAATAATATTCTCCATAATTATTATTTTTGGACAGTCTTTGTAGTCAAGCGTGTAAAACCCGAGCTTCGACGTCCTCTCTTCTCCTCTTTATTAAATTAATACTAAGCCTGAAAAATATATAAAATAAAACAAATCAGACGAAATAATATATATAATATAATCAAAATAATTATAAAAATTATACATGATTTTTGGCTTAACACAAGTCCTCAAGGTATGCACAATATGGATCAAATGAGGGTTGAGAACCGCTAATGTCACCAAGGGAGTCTTGAAATGCATGCAAGGGAGAGGGGGTGGTGGGAAGGATGGGGGATGAAATGGGGACTAAATTAAGTGACTCCGCGCAAATGGGGTCAATATGTTTAATGCTAGGAGCGGCACCAACCTTCACATCATCACTATGATACTCCTCAAAAGAACGCTCTAACAATGCAATACCGCCTGACCAATCAAGCGAATCATCCTCAACACAACTAGATCACCCCTAAGAAACTCACCCATCTCTAACCCCATGCACTTAGCTAAAGAGGGGAGAAGAAAATAAGCATAAGACACCCTCAGTAGTGTCTCTATGTGTGCTAGGTAAGGATGGAGAGACGAATGGTAAAGATGTCAAGGGAGGATCAATCATTTCCTCTATGCCCGTCAGAGGTGAATCAACCACAAAATCAGGCTCTAAGGGAAGGGAAGACATGCAATTATCATAGAGACTAACCTCAAGTCTAGGGGAAGATGGACTAGGTCGGTCTCATGCAATAGACCACACTCCCTCATCTTAACAACAAAATACTCATGTTGCTCATTTGTTGTCTCTATTACAGAATTAAGTCTAGCATAGCAGTCATTAGAAATATCATAATAGGGACAAGAACTCGCATCACAGTCAGAAGATTGACAATAAGAGCACACAACAGGAGAACATGCGTGGAAATCATAGGAAATGGGGGAAGGGCACACAAAAGACTCACTAATAATCTCATGGTGCCATTGATACCAAGCCAAGGACTCAAACAGGTCCCACATGTCATCAATATCTAAAGAACACAAACCACCATAACACATGGACTCAAGGGTGGCTTGGGTCACATGTGTTATCCCCTTAAGCACAACATTGCATACTTCCCATTTTTCAAACATGAAATGCACATATTGAG
This sequence comes from Selenicereus undatus, assembly GCA_017589665.1. Classification (NCBI taxonomy): domain Eukaryota; kingdom Viridiplantae; phylum Streptophyta; class Magnoliopsida; order Caryophyllales; family Cactaceae; genus Selenicereus; species Selenicereus undatus. The sequence goes on from JACYFF010019584.1 coordinate 33,718,263, forward strand.
CACAATAATCCTTCAATCTAGACAATTACTGCCCAAAAAGGTTCATGATCAAATTGAGGGAAATGAAAATTAGTCATTTTGATTTTTTTAAAATTTTTTATTTTTTGATTTTTTTGGATTTTCTAAAGGCCTAGCCTCGAATGCTCAAGGAAATCCCGACATTGAAAAGCTCCAACTACCCGGCAACGGCGCCAAAAACTTGATAGGAAGAATTCGAGTTTTAAATTTATAACCCCAAGTATAAGGTTTATCGTCGAGTACTCGGAGTGTCATCCACTGGGAATTAGGTTTCAAGTACTGAGATTAGCTAGAGCAACTCAATCTAGGCCAAGAACGAAGGAAATGAAAACAAGGCTAAACTAAGCTAATAAAAGCAAAAGAGGTGGCTTGAGACTATGATTTGACCAATTGATGAACTAAATAGTCGAGATGAGTCCTAACCTACCTGACTCATGCCCACAACTAGAGATGGTCGGTTGCGCAATCAAAGATCACCCAAACCCTCTCTCAAGGGCCATGAGCTAGCCTAATTAGTCTAACCACATATTTTTATGGGGTTAGCCCAAGTAGACCACAAAATTAGCAACCCTTGGACCTATATGGGATCGAGACTATTTTCATGTCCCGAACCCGGCTATCCCCTCTCCCACACTAGCTAATCAACCTCACCTCTTGACATAATTCAATTGTCCAAAAATATAGATGAAAGCTCTCTCAAGCATTTCATCAAACACTTGGCGGGCGTGAGGGAAAACTCTACGTTCTAAGCATAAGTTGGTGTGGTTTCGACTAATCCTAGACTAATTATCCATCAAGAGGCTAATCACAATCCAAACCAACCAAAATTAACAACTAATCATCAACAAAACACAAAAACCCCAATTTAAACTAAGCTAACAAATAACTCAACAAGCATGAACTAGGAGAATTCATCTAATCTAACAAGGACTAAATCAACTAATGAACATAAAATCATAATAAAAACTAAACATTTATGCTAAATATAATCTAAACCAACAAGATCAAACAAGAGGAAACAAGAACAAACATGAAATAAGAAGAGAGAGAGAGAGAAAAGAGAAAACTTATGGATTACTTGGATGAACTTGAATGTACAATGCTTGAATCCTAAAAACAACCCAATGAATCCTAATCTGCCTACTTTATTTCCTCCTAATGAGGTTTTTGAGGCTAAACTCTAAGCTAAACTAGCCTAAAAATCGCCGAAAAGAACCCCCTGAAAAGTCCCAAAGCAAGCCCCTCAAATAGGAATTGCAGAGGACCAAGAAAGAAATGCAGTAGCCGGGAGGGGACAGCCGGCTAGCCATTGCCAGGGCAACTGCCATTGCTAGCTCTTGGCTTGCGGCTGCTGTTGGCTAGGGTACAACGCACCGTCGCGCGGTCAACCAACACCCCGTCGCGCATTGCTTTGTCTTCTTCTTTTGTTCCTTTTTGTTTCTTTTCGCGGCACTTGCTTAGTTGATCTTATTTCCTACAAAAGTGAACCTAACATGTAAAAATCCTAAATATTACGTTATTATACGAGCTAAAATTAGGCGATGAAGGCACATAAAATATGACAAATTAGCGCCTAACAGTCTTTCCTCCTTTCTTTTTTTTTCCTCCATGTACTCGCTGATTGTGGTAGTGAAGTGTTGCCCCTTTGTTCAGTGATCTTGCCTTTGAAAACATGTTTTTGTCTGCTAGTTCAGCTGTAGACCAAGCCATGGGGAACCAGTCCCTCGATCCCGTCCCAGAGCCGTCTATCTTTTAGGGGCCAAGGGTAACAGATGTTTAGTCAAGCGTTGCGCTTATATGGCGACCGGCATCCAGAGCATACCATATCATCCTACAGTCCTTTAGGGGCTACAGGCTTAGTGGACAGCCCCTAAGCCGTGCTCTATAGTCTTTGGTCTCCTGAATGTTAGGGGCGTAGCGACCGATTCTTAGGTCGGGCTTTGAGACCTCTAACCCCTTAGAGCTAACGCTGTGAAGACCAGCCATTTGGCTGTACTTTTAAGTCCCTAGCCCCTTTGGGGAAAAAGGCATACCGACCGGGCCCAAGAGCCGTGATGTGAGATATTTGGCCCTTGGAGGGTTGGAAGTGTAGCAACCAATCCCAGAGATATGTTGCGGGACCCTTAGCCCTTTACGGGCTAAAGGTATAGCGAATGGGCCATAGGTCATGCTTTGGGCCCCTTAGCTCCTTGGAGGCTAAAGGTGTAACGACCAGCCCATAGGCCGTGCTTTTAGGACCCTTAGCCCCTTTGGGGCTAAAGGTGTTTCGATCAACCCCTAAGCCGTGTTGTGGGACCTATAGCCCCTTGGGGCTAAAGGTATAGTGATCGACCCCAAGGTCGTGCTGTGGAACCCTTAGCCCCTTGGGGGCTAAAGGTATAGCGACCTACCCCTAGGTTGTGCTCTTAGGCCCCTCAGTCTCTTGAGGCCATAGGCATCGCAACCAGCCCAAAAGGTCGTGCTGTAAGGCCCCGAACCCCTTGGAGGCCAAAGTGTTTTGAGAAAACCGTGAGTGTTTGGATGCCATGTGGCGTGGACTGAATGGCGTTATGGCTTTGTTCAAGCCTAGGGGTATGTCGTCCTTTCCTCTCCCCCCTCTCCTCTATATAAATGGAGTTGGATTCCTTAGGAGAGGTCATTTGATCACACCTTCAAACTTTCTAGAGAGAGAAGCAAGATTTTTAGAGAGACTCTGCCCCTTTCTTCATCCCTCTTCAAATTCACTATGGAGCCTTCAAACTTTTCCTTTGAATCTTCAAAGGGGTTGTGCTCATCTTCAACCTTTGCCTTCATCCCCATTTAATTCTCACAGGTACGCGCCTTCGTGCACCCCTTTGAAGGTTGTATTTGTATTGTATTAGTTGATTGTTTCATATCGTCCTCGTCCTCATCGAGTAGGATTGTCTCTGAGGGACCAGTCGGTCCCCAAATGGACAGACGTCACCCTCAGTTCCCAAACCTCCCAGCCCTAATTTATGGTTGGGTGGTAGTATGCATTCCCCTAAAGAATTAATTTAGGGAACCTGAGAAAATTCCCTATGTTTTACCGATATATGAGCCCTGCACTCCTTCTTGGTCTAGTTGCGAGTATTCCTCTACTCCTAGTATCCTTAGTATTGAGAAGGAGTTCGTTTACCCATGGGAAATTGACGTAGCTATTTCCCGTATGACTGATGTCCAGGAACGCAAGTTAGCAAGGACAAAGACCACTGTTTGTTTGAATACTCCCCAGCAGCTCATTACTGAAGGATACTCCGAAGGTAACTCCCACTCTGCCTTGGACTCCCGTAAATTGAGTGTTGAAGTTTGTAATACTAGCACTAGCACCTCCGCAAGACGCGGTGAGAGTCGTTCGTCTAGCTCCCGCTTGTCGGTCTCCACCTCTAAGAGAGGTCATGCACAGACGGAGCCAGTCCAAGAAGTTGTGGCCGAAGGGATGGTTTTCCCAAGGGCTCCTTCACGCTCGGACCCTTAAGACAGGTAGAACAACCATTTCCCCAACCTAAGGGTTGTCCGCACCGTTAGGAGGCCGACGTTGGCGGAGAAGTGCCTTCTTCCCGTCGGGTACAAGCTCATCATTCTGAACCCGACCCCACTGTAAATAAGTGGCCCCCTGGATGTATACCGATCTACCGAGCGGCCTTCTCCTATGGCCTAAGGTTTCCACTTTAGAAGGTCATCGTGGAGATCTTGAATAAGTATGAGCTAGTGCATGCACAAGTTGGGCCTACGTCCTAATGCAATGTTTGTTCTTTTAGTGCAATGTGTGAGTTACGTGGGCTATCTTGTACAGGTCGGGCCTTTGGGTTGGTTCATACCGTACAGAAGGCCCTGAGTGAGACCGAGGATACTAGTTGGTATAGCTTTAACAATATGAAGGGCTTCATGACGGCTATTGAAAACAAGTCCAAGTTAAAGAACTGGAAGTACGACTTCCTCTTCGTTGACCGTGCGACGAGTTGGGGTGACCTTCCTGATTGGAATAATGGGAAACCAGTCCGTAATCCGTTTAGGGACCCGACTGTGAAACAAACGAAGATTGCACATTATTTCTAATATCACGTACGAGAAGACGACTGTCCAAAGCCACTTCTATCCTCCATGTCCAAAATAGTGGATGCAGGGAAAGGGGCCGAGCATCGACGGTCCAAGTCGAGTGATAGGGAGCCCCTAAACTAGCTTCCTAAATGGTCGTACTTCAAGAATGACTTCTTTCTTGTTACCACCGACCTCCTTATACTTAAGAATTACTCACAAGGATACTTTGCGTCTTCACTTTGTGCTACTTTTTCGCTAATTCTGACCTGACTTTCTTTTATTTTATGCAAAGTAAGCTTGGGTAATGCTCTCGCCCTTCGAGAGTGGCAAGGCTACCGAGGAGGAGATAGAGGTCGAGAACACAGCGTCGTGAGGAGGAAAGGCGCAGCTGCATAGAGGCTCATGCGAAGAAGGTTCATCCCCATCGGCCATTCGATCGTTTGTTCCCTTTTCCTTTCAGTTTTTTATGAGTTTAACTATTGACTTAACATATTTGACAGGCACCGAGGATTGCGTTGTGCGGTCAAAAATCTCTAACTGTTTCGATGAGCCTTCCCCACGCGAATGCTTGCAAGTGCCCACGCCTAGAGGAGGGGCAAGAGGTGGCCGCAACTTCATCCCCTACCCCTATTAGGGCCAACCTGCCTCCCTCTAAGGGCACGTGGATCGAGGGGTCATCCTTGCAAAGGGCATCCAAGGAGCAGGCGGCCTCTGATAAGGCAATACGGTCTCCTTCTGACTCCTTGCAAGGATGACCACCAGTTGGTGAGGCCTCCGTGAATATGATGACTCAAGCCGTGGATTTCTTAGGGGCTGACCTCCCAGCAAAGTTAACCCTGGTAGAGCGTCCTGCCAAGTCATAGGACTTGGCCCCTTCTGACTCCTTGGACCCACCAAGGGTCACCGAGGAGCAGGTGGCCATTGCTGAAGTAAGGCTACGTCTCCTACTACTCATTTTCTTTTTTTGCCGTTTTTCTTCCTCTGGCTAACCATGTTATGTCGTTTTCTAGGCCTTCGCCCGAGCATTGAAGGCCGTAAGGTTGACATCGTCCGTCTCCATCTTGGAGAAGTGAATTCGTAACCTCCAGAGTTCCAATGCCCTACTGCAAGGGCAGATTGGGGACGTCCAGATGGAGCGACAAAAGTCGGAGGAGTCAGTGGCCAAGTACAAGCGCCACTGAGAGAAGCAAAAGAAAGAGAAGAAGGCCTGGGAGGCCGAGAAGGCAGAGGTACAACATCAGTTGGACGAGGCTTCTATGAAGATAGAGGCCGAAACCGTTGCTGGGAATAAAAAGTCAACCAAGGCTGAGCAGCAAGGCAACCGTTGCAGTCACGAGGACCGTACAAACTGCTTTTAGGAGTTCCTGTAGACCTTGGCCCCTGATGATTTTCACCAAGAGGGCTACTTCGAAGCGTACGTTAAGTACATCGAAGACCGCCACCAAGCTCGTGCCAAGGTCAAAAATCTTAAGCTGGTAGACTTTGCACTGCCCATATTCGATGAAGACGGTCTGGGTGATGTCGAGGATACCGCGACTCCTGATAGTGATGATGGTGAGGCCGCGGTGCATGAGGCCAGTATTGATGAGGACCCGAACGTCTAATGTAGAAGGGTCTTTGCTTGTTTCTATTTTTCTCCTTTACTTTTTATTTTCAGCTTCTTAATGCACATTGTTGTTTGTACTTTTGCTCTCATATTCAATGAAATCCCCGAGTTTTCTATTTACTTCTTCACTTGTTGTTTCACTTGTTACCGTCTACGCACTTGTCTTTGTATCTGTTTTGCAATCGTTGGTGCTCTATAAGGTTATGGCCCCTAAGGGAAACAATAAGTGAAGGAAGTTAGTTCTCTATCACGGTCATCCTATAAGGCTTATTAAGACGTTCGGCCCCTCGAAGGGGCTAAAGGTATAGCAACCGGCCCCTAGGTCGTGCTTTGGGACCTTAACCCCTTGGAGGTTAAAGATATAGCGACCGAGCCTAGGTCGTGCTGCAAGGACCCTCAGCTCCTTGGGGGCTAAAGGTGTAGCGACCGGCCCATAGGTCGTGCTTTGGGACCCTCAGCCCCTTTGGGGGGCTAAAGGTGTAAGGTAGCTAGATGAGCAAATAAGCACCATTGTGGTCGATGTATTTATTGGAAAAAACACATCAGTACATTGCATGAAGCTTTAAGGAAAAAAGCTGCTAGTGATAATACTTTCGCAGATTACTGTTATGCCATGTTCTGCGGATGGGAATGCCCTCGGGGGTTATAAGACGATGTGTGCTTGGTCATACCTACTCCGTCACCTTGTGAGATCCTTCGTAATTTGCTATGAGCTTACCGTGCTCATCTGCGCGCGCCATAGCTTCAGTTTGGTGGAGGACCAAGTCTCCTACCCTGATGGGATGGAGTTTAACCGTATGATCATGGATCCGTGCGACCCAGATTTTGTGAAATGCCTCTCTCAGGAGGGCATTGCCCAGAACAAAGGGTAGTAGATAGAGGGCCTCTCGGAGGGTTTTGTTGTTGAGTTCTTCTTGGAAGATGGTAAGAAAATGGGTGTGGAATGCTACTTTGATAGGAAGCACAGCTTATGACGCATACGCTAACATCAATGGTGTTTCCCTTATGGCCGTTTTTTCAGTCGTACGGATTGACCATGAGACGTCATGTAACTCATTGGCCCATTTACCCTTAGCGTTGTCGAGTTTCTTCTACAAGCCATGCAGGATGACTTTGTCTGTAGCCTCGGCTTTCCTATTTACCTAGGGATGGGCCACCACTGTTAACCGAGCTTGACACCCCAAGTTACTGAGGTAATCAGTGACCTTTGCCGTGTTGCACTGTCGCCCATTGTCGAAGATCACTACTCCAGACACACCAAAGCGAGTGATGATATTTTTCCAAATAAACTTCTAGACTTCGGTCGCAGTGATGGAATCGACGGCCTCAGCCTCTACCCATTTTATGAAGTAATCAACTACAACCAAGAGGTACTTCCGTTGACCCGTGGTTTTAGGGAAGGGTCCTAGTATGTCCATTCCCCAGATAGCGAACGGTAGGGCACTGATCATTGGAATCAGGGGGTGGTGGGCCGTTGCTGGATGGGGGCAAATTTCTGACACCAGTTGCAGGTTCGCACCAGATTCATAGCTTCTTCGGGTAAAGAAGGTCAATAGTAGCCAGTCCGTATTACAATGACCGTCAGGGCGCGCCTGCCAATATGAGAATTGTATACTCTTTCATGCAATTCTTCGAGGATCTTCTTCCCTATTTCAAGGGTCAAACAGCGTAGAAGTGGCGGGGTGTAGGACCGTTTGTATAAGATTCTGTCATACAATATGAACCAGTTTGCCTACCTTTTCACTCAATTAGCCTCGTTGGAGTCTGGGGGCAACATGTCGTCCGTCAAGTATGCACAAATGAGGTCTATCTAGGTGGAACTCCTATCCAGCCAAAGGATTTCACGAAGGTCAATGCTCCGCTCCATCAAGGTCTCCCATTGGATGCTTTTCGGCTTCTTGTCTTCTGAAAAGCTAGCCAGCTTCGATAGATCGCCAGCTTATCGATTTTCGGGCCGCGATATATGTGTTATCGAGAAATGCTTTAATAGCTGAGTGGCTTCCCATACCCGTCAGACATAGGCCACCATGGTGTCATCCTTCACTTCATATTCTCCATTGAGCTGATTGACAATGAGTTGGGAGTCTGAGAACATCCTAATTGAGTCTGGCCCTATCGTGTAACACAATTCCACTCCCACTATCAGGGCCTTACACTCAGCCTCATTATTAGATGCCTTGAACATGAATTCCAAGGCATGCTCCTGCCTCTCTCCCTGCGGGCTTTCGATGATCATGCCAGCACCACTACCGTCTTTAGCTTAGGAGTCGTCCACATAGAGGCTGCAAGAGGGGGAGGGTGTTGTCACCTTGGACGAAACGCCGGTGCTTTCAGCCAAGAAATTCGCTAAGGCCTAGGCCTTGATTGCTCGTCTCGCCTCGAAGATGAGGTCATACTACGATAGCTTTACCGCCCATTTTAAGAGCCTTTTGAAGGCTTCCAACCTTTGCAAAACATTTTTCAAAGGTTGATTGGTGAGGACGGCCACCTTATATGCTTCAAAATAAAGTCGTAGCTTTCGACTGGCCATCACCGGTGTGTAACCAAACTTCTCGATTAGAGGATAGTTTACTTCAGCCCCAGTTAGGGCATGGCTTACATGGTATACCGGGATCTATTCCTTGGCCCTCTTTACCACCAGGACCGTGCTCATGGTCTGTTCCGAGACGGCCGGGTAGATTAGGAGCATCTTTCCGAGGATGGGACTGGCTATTTTGGGTAAGTGAGCTAGGTATGCCTTTAACTCGTGGAATGCATCCACTTCTTTGTCCCACACGAAGTCATCCCGTCTCCAAAGTACACGAAAGAAAGGGTGACATTTGTCAGTGGATCTTGACATGAAGCGGCCTAAAGCCATGATACACCCAGTCAACCGCTGGTCCTCCTTGATGTTCCACGGGGGTTTCATGTCTAACACAGCCTTGAATTTGTCCAAGTTAGCCTCTATCCCGAACCTGCTGATCATGAATCCTAGGAACTTTCGTAACCGGACTCCAAACACACACTTCTTTGGGTTGAGCTTCATGTCGTATGTCCGAAGAATCTTGCACATCTTTCGCAAATCTTGGTCGTGCACGTCATCTACCATGCTTTTGAATATCATATCATCCACATATACATCCATTGTCTACCCGATAAGAGGTTCGAAAACTTTGTTTACCGGACGTTGGTAGGTAGCCCCCACGTTTTTTAGCCCGAAGGGCATTACCTTGTAGCAATGTAGCCCCCGATCGGTCACGAATGTAGTCTTTTCTTGATCATCAGGGCATAAGGGTATCTGGTGGCATCCACCAATTTGTCTATCTTCGGCAAGGGATAGCTGTCTTTCGGGCATGCCTGTACAGTCGACGCACATCCTCCAGGTCCTGTTGGGTTTTCCAACGAGTACTGCATTTGAAATCCACTCAGGATATTGGCACTCCCTAATGAAGCATGCCTCCCATAACTTCTCCTCGGGCTTATGGGCTGGATCCACCGTTTCTTCTCGGGATCAAAGGCAAAGATCCGCCGTTTCTTCTTAATCACTGGCTTATGGGCTGGATCCACATTCAGTCGATGCTCTATTACCATAAGGTCATTGTCGGGCATCTCCTCGGGACTGAAGGCAAAGATGTCCCGCTACTCCTACAGGAGGTTAACTAAGGAGCAAATGGTTGCAGCCTCCATCTCTCAGCCTAACTAAACTGTTCGATCAGGATGCCCTTCATCCAAGGAGATCTCTTCTATGCCGTTAACGACCTTAGGGCATGGTCGTTCAGGATCAGGCGAAGGTAGGGTGTGTATCACTAGGACTTCGACGGGAGGAGGAACTGCGGTCCCACTACTTTTTATCCTAAGGTGGAGGCCCCGCGGGTCTACGCTCGACCGAACGGTCCATTAGTGGTCGGATGCTGACAAGGTAGCATTCCCAAGCTATCTGCTGGTCTCTTTTCAATTTGCCAACACTCTAATCGTCTATGTCGAACTGAAGCTGAAGCAAGTATGAGGCAATGATAGCCTTCCCCTTATACAAAATTGGCCGCCCCAGAATGAGGTTATAGGCCGCTGGGACGACAACTACTGAGAAGTCTACATCTAGGTTCCTTGCCTTAACCTTGTCCCCGAAGCGTAGTAGGAGGTGAATTATTCCTGCGAGGTTTACTTCTTGTCCCCCAAAGCCCAAAATAGGGTGTACCAGATGGAGGATCTCTCTGCCAGGGTGTTTGAGCTTCTTCAAACAATCCCACGTGATGATATCTATAGAGCTCCCGGTATCAATCAAAATTCATCGGACAATGGTGCTAGCCATTTTCAGCTCAATCACCAGTGGGTCATTGTGAGGTGAGGTAAAGTACGGGCCCTCGTGTCCATTGAATACTATTGTGGGAACCATAACACGGTTCCCCTGTTCGACCGTAAGAACCTACCGCAACCCCCGCAGCTGAGCGTTCCTGGTGGACCGGGTAATGCCCTCCGCATACCCGCCTACGATGGCGGCTACTATTTATGTGGAACACTCCTCCTCTCAAGGCTCTAGTCGTGTGAGCCCACGTTCCTTGCAAAGGAATCTAGGTCCCTCTTCAAGAAGCGGTCAATCTACCCCTTGTCGGCCAGCTCATGAAGTAGCTTCCTCAACTCCCGACATTCAGTGGTGGTGTGCCCTTTTTGTTTGTGAAACTCACAATACTTCTGCACGTTGTGTGGTTTCGGTGCAGTGGTCATAGGTTGCGGTCTCTTCAGCATTGACTGTTCCTTCACCTCTATCAGTATGCTTCTGGGATCCGCAGTGAAGTGTGAGTCCATAACTTCAAGCCTCCCCCTCTTGTCTCCTCGCACTGCATTCCTATCGACCAGGATCTTGGCTTTCTTGGCGTCTGTGCTTTCCGCACAGATTTGTGTCACGGATAAAATCTACAACCTTCCTCAAAGCCTCAACTAGGGTGGTTTCCTTCTACCGGCTACAGAGAACTTAAATTTCCCACTCCTTAGGGTGTTCAGGAAAGAGGTGTCCATCTTCCAAATCAGGGATCAAGATCGCCTCCTATTGGAAACGCTTGACAAACTCTGCCAAGTACTCCAGCGGTCCCTACTTGATTTTGGATAAGTGGATGCTAGGCGGCCTCTCCTTACGGCTAGCAATGAATTGGCTGAGGAATCTGTTAGCCAAGTCTTGAAAGCAAGAAACACTTCTGGGAGTCAGGCCATTAAACCAAGACTGTGCTACCCCCTTTAAGGTGGTCGGGATGTAACGGCAATACGCAGCATCGTCAACATCTTGGATATACATCTGAGCCTTATACACCCCAAGGTGTTCTTTTGGGTCAGTGGTCCCATCGTATAGGTCTATAGTGGGCATCTTAACCTTCCAGCTAAAGCATTGATGATTTTCGCACTGAAAGGACTAGAGAAGGGGATGGGCTTCCCTCGGGTGGCCGTCCTAGATATCTTGATGGGAGTCTCAAGTCCCACCTCCACTATCGATGGGCTTCTTTGGGGGAGGCCAACCCTCGGGGGCATGTGCAAGGATCTACCGTGGTTACAGGAGCCCTGGCCGCATCCGCCTCTTGAGGGAGGACTACGAGTACGCTCCTGGCTGAATAATGCTCAGGGATGCATCAACCTCCCGAGGCTTCGAGGTCTGCTCCTTCTCCTCAAACCGGGCAGTACATTGAGAATGAGTAGCGTATGGTGTAAAATTCGCGGTTGATTTTGCAGGTCTTCTAGAGGTCGCCCTGCGGTCTTGCAGGGTGTCCACTCCGGCGGACCGATTGCGGTTTCCATCCCAAGATCGTCAATCCTTCTAAGGGCAAGCCATTTCTCGTACTTCGTCACTGCGATGATACGACCTAGCCAGAACGTGCCTGTGGGATCGCTCACATCCCGAGATAGGCACATAGTCAAAGGTACATAGAGGCCTCGCAGAGTTCGCGGCCTCTATAGCCTTCTTCTCCTGCTCGGTCACTTGTTGTAGTATTGTGTCGGTCATGGTGGACCTAAGGTTCTTGAGCGCAACCACCGTGACATATGCTTCCCGCTCGGGTGGGCGCTATCCCACCGAGCAGGGGCTCGCCCGAGAACTTTCTGAGGCATCTTGTACTTCGGGGGTTACCGGGGCTTCTGTCATAGGGGCCTTATCTCTCCTGGAACGTGCCCATGTTGCATCACTCACCACCATCATTCACCACTCTCTCCTCACAGACGGCACCAAATCTAGTTTAGGACTTTCTAGTTCTTCTGAGGATGACGTAGGACGAGAGTGAGCTTAAGTGATGGCATGTGCAGAACGCCTGACGATCCCTTCCTTGAGCGCCGAACCTGCAAAAAGGGCAATCCCGCGTCGAGATCTGGGGAACGTCTTTCTGACGATCAAGTCAGCAGGGGGCCCAAGAAAAGACAAAGCAGTAAGAGAATTTATGATATATGAGAGAGTGTGCCTAAAAAGTGATCCCCTTTTCCGAGGTAGGTAGGGGGTATTTATAGTCCTTATAGCCAAGGGCAAATAGTAATTTCATGTAGGATGTTTCCCTAAGGGACCGTTGGATCGTTTTCCTCATTGGGCCTCTAGGTAGCAATCTTTGGGCCTCATAAAAGCTAGGTGTAATCGGCTTAGCTTAGTCTATAAATGCTTGTGTGGGGCCCACTTGAAATCCCATACTTTTCTGGATCACTTCTTTTTGTACAAAAAAGAAGAAGAAAATTATCTCCACTGCAGAGGAGACCGGGGCTTTGTGCCAATTAATTAGGAATTAAATGTGTGCATATATTTAGAAAGATTTCTTTGACTAAACAAACATATCTCAACAACTTTAATTTATATAAGAAAACTCACAAAGCTCAAGTTCAAGGGAGCTTCTTCCTGGTTCCCACTCAGTGACTCACACTAATATTCTTTCTATAAACTACAAAGTTGGGATTTGCTCAGATGATTCTATGGAGCTCCATTGTCAGATTTGTTCTATGTTCATTTATTTTCTTCCTTTCCATGCACAACTACAAGTTTTTTTCTAAATCTGATCAGATAGTATCATAAGATAGTATAAAATCACCTACAATCAAACAACTAGTTTAAGTTTATGCATGTAATTAGACTTTAACATAAGCCAATTCATTTTCAATTTAAAATTGAATTAGCCTCATTTAAGTTGGGTGGTTTTAGAATTCTTGACTAGTATTTTATAATATTTTGGTTGAATTTATAAGGGTAACTAAAATGAGCTCATACCTCTATATTACTGCAGGATCAGAGGGTTATATTGCAATTCAACCCATCAAACTGTGTTGGAGGTCGATACAAATAATACCACGATACTATTTGAGTATGAACTAATCCAAATTTTATGCACCTTCTATTAATCTATCTTTACCTGATGGAGAATTACTAACTAGATTTCATATGAAATTGTTTGATTTTTAACAAAATGTAAGTCTGAAACAAACAAGTTAAACATACACGTATGCCGCCACTTGAATGAAGATAGAGACTATTGGCCAGTAACGGTCACAAACTTAATGGCCGTAATCATCAATTGATTTGGCTGTTACAATAGATGTTTATATATGTATTAATCAACCTTTATGACACATTGATTTGCAAGATTACATTCTGTGGCTATGTGCCACAATAAAAGGGTGAGTGATTCATGGGTTGAATTATCCTAAGTAGTAACACATCCCTAGTAATTTAATACTCTATGTTCTCTCACATAAGCCTAACCATCCCAGTGGGTTCTGGTTTTGGGCGTGAAATCCTCAGTGACTCTAGTAGCACATGTTCATGGGCAGACATCTAGCATGCGTAAAGGTTCAGGCATTTCTGCATCTAGGTAACCCTAAACTAACCTTTAGTGGTATCAAAGTCTGCCTGTTCAGACTCTAGCCTCGAACATATAATTATGATCATGAATACAATATATGAAAGTAGAAAATGAATCAGGCAAACATGCTTGTATACTTTTATGCTAAAATGCAATACATGCTAATCTTCTAGCATGCATATGAATCGATTAAAATTCCAGATCATACATTTCTATGTGAAATGAGTAAAATAGAATGTAAGCTAATCTATGTTCTAATTTTATGCGAACATCATGCTAATTTAACTAAAAGAAATATATGTTTAAGTATAAATCATGTTATAAGAGTGATAGATATATGCATGATTTCTAGTTAAATTCAAATCAATACATAACCCGAGACCTCACCCCGATCCTAATCTCTCTCCAGATCTGAATATTTGGACCACCCTCGACCCGACCTTCCATGGACCCAAAACACCACAAAAAAAAAGATGACGAATCTTACTTGCACCCATCAGTACCGCCTAGAAGGGTGGCGTGTGTGAGTCACGTGTCGCTGAAGAAAATTTCCCTTGGCCATTTTCTTCCTCTAAAAGTTCTCAAACCATATCCATCTACTCGATCCTGACAGAAACACCACATAAAACGCCCACCTGGGCCGCGCATGTGACTCATGTGTCGTTACAAAGGTGGCGCGTTAAGAGCATGGATAGCCTTTGGCGTTATGTCGGCGGCCGATCTACGCTATGAAGGTGGTATTTTTGTCAGTTGTTGAGCAGATATAGCCCGTGGGGGCTTGAATGGTCGGCATAGGTGGCGGATTCATCATTTGGGTGGTGGTTTAAGCTGCGGTCTGAGATATACAAGTGGCAGTCATGGCTACCTAGCTCCTCCAAAAGGACCAAGGTAGTGGGCGAAAGCATGGAAGGTCGAGTCTCAGTTGTGGACTGAGACTGAGAAGGTGAAGGTCTCGATTGTGGGCCGAAAACCCATGACCTTCATAGGTTAGAAACCAGTGAGAGGGAGAGATAGATCAAGAGGTTAGGTGTAGGTAAAGAGAATGCCTTTGAGAACTAGAGAGAACCAGAAAGCTCGAGATGTTAGAGGGAGAATAAGAGGCTGAGTGTGTCACTTCAAAGGCCCAAAATAAAAGAATGGGGGGGGGGGCCACGAGTTATGAGTTAGGGTTTGAGTAACCCATTTTCTATTCTATTATGTTTATATGTGTTTAAGTTAAGTTTAAGATGGGTTTCATAGGTGTTGTTGATTTAAATAAAAATCCAATATAGGTTACAATTTTTTTTTGAGCATGTTATTTAATATGTACATATTTGATGCATTTTTGTGTTGAATATTAATTTCAAATTTGTTTTGATTTTAAATGCATGAAATTGCCATTATACATTAATATGTTTAATGTGAAAATGTTCATTATCACATGCTCATAATCTATAAATTCATTGTTAAATGATTGAAATTATGTGAATTAGTTCCATATATATATATATATATATATATATATATATATATATATATATATACATATATATATATATAAGTTTTAATATATAATCAATATGCAAATCAATTTTACATACATTGTAAAAAATATCTATGTGATATTTGCCTAAATGTTAATTTGTTTAACATTTTTTTGTACTGGTCCATATAAATATGTTTTTATGGAAATATTGTAATTAAATTATTTAAATTTCTAGTTCATGGCTATATGAGATGATTATGAGCTTAGAGAAATTTTCGATCATATGACATGAACGATGAAACATTAATAATTTAATTACTTAAGAAAACATGTGCCTTATGTTCATCTTTTAATATGAACTTCCAGATATGGCAGCTAACAGCGCAATGATTAATGAGCTTTCCACTAGTCAGAAGTTAGATGGGTCTAACTATGACATGTAGAAACGGAAGATTCAGTATCTTTTAAATGAGAGGGACCTACTGGAACACTTGACGGTAGCCAAGTTTCCGCCATCTGATACAGATAAAGATGGCAAGTCTATTGATACTTCTTCTGTGCAATATCAAGAGAGCTTACAGGCCTACCAAGACTTGTCCAATAATGATCGAAGGGCACAATTTACTATGTTGTATTTCATGCACGATGATCTTATTAGAGAATTTGAGCTGTGTCCCACAGCTAAGGACATGTGGGACCAACTCAAAATCCGTTTTGATCAAACATCCGAGACAAGGCTACGTACCTTGCTGCTCAAATGGATACAATACCAAATGGATCCAGTCATACCATGACTGAGCATTCACGAATTATGAGTGGCATAATTCGTGATCTCAAGGCTGCTGATAAGGAAATTTTTGAGGGGGAGCAAGTCCTCAATGTGATTCGGGCTCTCCTGGTTGAATCTCAGCATTGAAATCATGTCAAGACTGTCTTGA
Organism: Selenicereus undatus; assembly: GCA_017589665.1. Lineage (NCBI taxonomy): Eukaryota > Viridiplantae > Streptophyta > Magnoliopsida > Caryophyllales > Cactaceae > Selenicereus > Selenicereus undatus. The sequence goes on from JACYFF010019584.1 coordinate 33,734,121, forward strand.
CTCATTCTGAACATAGCAAGACCTTTGCTGAGGTCCAAAACCACATTGAAATGGAAGAAGAACGCCTTAAAATGTTAGGCATTTCTCATGTGGCTCTTGTTGCAAAGGGAAATAGGCCGAAAGGCAACAAGAATAACCGAGGCCGACATGCCAATAAGGGTTTTCGCCCCCCTCAGAATGGTAGGCCCAAGGCTGGGATTGCCAAGAAGTAGAAGGCCAAAGGCAATGGAGGGATCAATATAGCACGTGTGAAGTGCTATAATTGTGGAAAGAAAGGTCACTACACTCGTGATTGTCTTGAGCCAAAAAAGGTACCTTCTTCCACTTGTTCTCCTGAATTATATGTATGCTCCCACGCATTAGTTGTTAATTCTTTTCCTCATTGGATTGCAGATACGGGAGCAAGCAAGCACATGGTTTGGGACAGAGTTGGGTTTGTGGATTTTCACCGATACCCGGTGGGTTCACAAACTATCGTGTTAGGTAACGGTAGTGAACAAGACGTTCTAGTTGTTGGAACGTACCAGCTCATCTTGCAAGGAGGAAATAAGTTGCTTCTTTTTTATGCCCTCTACACAACTAGGGTGCGAGTCTGTCTTCTGTCTTTAGTTTCTTTAATGAAATCAAGTTTTGGTTTTAGTTCTTGTCCAGATGGTTTGAACATTATGTACGGTGGCAATATGTCTGGCCACGCAACTTTAAAGAATGATTTTCTTGTATTAGATTTGGATAATTGTTATAATAATTTCCCTTCTGTTTTTGTCTCAAGTTTTGATTCTAATTCTGAATCTATTAAATGGCATGTTAGGCTTGGTCATATTGGCCAAGATAGGATGAGTAGGCTAGCTAAAGAAGGTCTTTTAGACCAACTCACTAAGGTTAAGTTGCCTATATGTGAGTCGTGTCTAGCTGGCAAGGCGACCGCAATGCCTTTTGGTAAGGCTTCAAGGGCGTTAAGCCCTTTAGAGCTTATCCACTTCGATATTTGTGAACCTATGAATGTGAAAGCATGTCATGGGGCTTTCTATTTCCTCACTTTCATAGATGATTATTCAAGATATGGGCTATTAAGCACTTGATGTGTTCAAACGTTTTGTAGCTAAGGTTGAGACCCAATTAGATGGGAGAGTTAAGACTCTTCGAACTTATCGTGGTTGTGAATACCTCTCACATATATTCAAAGAATTTTGTGAGGAAAAGGGTATACGAAGATAACTCATGATTCCTGACACTCCACAACAAAACAGTGTGGCATAGCGTAGGAATCGAACATTGCTTGACATGGTCAGGTCAATGATGGCACACGCCAACCTCCCAATTAGTTTTTCGGGGGATGCGCTGCTTACGGCGGCTTAGATCCTTAACAGTGTGCCTAGTAAAAGTGTATCCGCTACCCCATATCAGTTATGGCATGGTAGAAAGCCCTCCTTGGAACATTTATGCCCATGGGGTTCAACTAATTATGTACATAACCCAACTCACAAACATGGGAAACTTGGTCCAAGGGCCACTAAAATGGTGTTCATTCGATATCCTGAACATTCTAAGGGATATGTTATGTATGGTGAACACCCTAATGGTGGCATGACAGAAGTGGATTCACGTAATGTTGAGTTTCTTGAGGATGAGTTCCCAAGCATTGGTGAAATCAAACAGGACACAGCATTGTATCAGTTACCGCCCAATGATCAACTATATCTCAGTGAGGGGGAGGATTTAAACACTCACCGTGACACCAAGGATAGTACTCTTCCGTTGTCTGGAAGAGATGATGAGTTGTTGGTTGCCCAAGAGAATCAACCTGAGAATGAGGTTTGTCCTTCTTCTCCAGTACATGAACATGAAAACGATGTCAGTCCACTTGTTCAAGATAATGGCAATGATTCTCTCTCAACTGAGGATTCGGTACCTCTTAGAGATAGGGGGAGGAATACCTCAGAGGGTCAAACCAGCACAGGTCCTGTGCTCCGGAGGAGTGAGCGTGGAAGAATACCTCGACGATATTTTCAAATCGAAGAGGAGATATTCTTATGCACTCCTTTAGAAATAGAAGAGCCTACCTCTTTTTAGGAGGCCATTGATTCACCAAACCATAGAGAGTTGACGGAAGCCATGAGAGATGAAATGGACTCTATGGCAAGAAACAATGTTTGGGAACTTATTGATCTTCCTCCCCGACGTAAATCAATTGGAAACAAGTGGGTTTTCAACATAAAACGTCGGGCAGATAGATCAATCGAGAAGTTTAATGCCCGTTTGGTGGCGAAGGGATTTACCCAAATTGAAGGGGTAGACTATGAAGAGACTTTTTCTCCTGTGGTGAGAATTGCCTCTATTCGCGTACTTCTAGCTCTGGTTTCCCATTTGGATTTAGAATTGTTCCAAATGGACATAAAGACTGCTTTCCTTAAAGGAAACCTTGAAGAAGAAATATACATGGATCAACCCATTGGTTTCATATCGAAGGGTCAAGAGAGCAAAGTTTGTCGTCTTAAAACATCCAATTATGGTCTCAAGCAATCTTCCAGAGTGTGGTATTTCAAATTCCATGAAGCTACTATTTCTTTTGCTTAAACATGGTTTTTGAAGATCACTGCGTGTATGTCAAGAAAACTACAAAGGGTATTATGTTTCTTACTATGTATGTTGATGACATACTACTGGCTGGAAACAACATAGAGATGATCTAAACCACTAAGCAGTGGGTGTCCTCCGTCTTCGATATGAAGGACATGAGTGAGGCCAAGTATGTCCTAGGCGTAGAGATAACTCAGAACCGTTCTAAGAATCTTCTTGGTTTGAGCCAAGAAGCATACATTAACAAAATCTTAGAATGTTTTTGAATGCATTACTCTAAACCCGTGGACACTCCAGCTAAAAAGGACTTAACCTTAAATCTCGACTAGTGTCCTAAGACGGACAAAAAGAAGGAGATAATGAACAATGTTCCTTATGCTAGTGCAGTAGGAAGTCTAATGTATGCCATGTTGTGTACACGGCCAGGCATTTACTTTGCAGTTGGTTTGGTAAGTCGTTATCAAAGCAGCCCAGGGCCTACACACTGGCAAGCCATCCAAAGGATCTTTCGTTACCTGTGTAGTACGAGTGAGCTAGTCCTTTGCTACCAAGGTGGAGATCTTAAGCTAAGAGGATATACAGATGCTGATTGGGGTGGTGATCTGGATGAATCTAGGTTTACCTCAGGATATGTGTTCACCCTAGGCGGGGGGGCGATATCTTGGTACAGTAAGAAACAAGACTACGTAGCACTTTCGACTATGGAAGCAGAGTATGTTGCTTGCTGTCTTGCCACTCAAGAGGCAATATGGCTAAGGAGTTTCCTATAGGATCTTGATCTCACTCCCGGGGTTAATGATCCTGTAGAAATATTGTGTGACAATACTGCTACTATCTAATTTGCAAAAGATCCAAAGTTCCACAGGAAGACTAAGCATATTAAGAGGCGTTATCATTTTGTACGAAACGCCATAAAAGACAAAGAAGTTGCCATTAAGTATGTATCTATAAGTAGGATGATAGCAGATCATTTAACTAATCCTATTCCTAGAGACGCTTTTAAAGCTCATGTGATGAGCTTAGGTCTTCGTAGGACTTAGTTTTTGGACGTATCTAAGTGTATGATGGACATTACTTGTATTAAATATTTATGAAATAAAGAACGATGTTTCTTTTTCAAATCTTCATAAATATACAAGTACGTTATAAGGCACATTGTTATGTTACCAGGCTTCTGATTGGCCTAGTCACACAGGCATTCGCCATGACGCTTGAGTAGCAGGCATGATGAAACTAGATCATATTTGCACTAGGTGTGCAATATTGATTATTCATAATGGGAGTGTATGAATGAAAAATATAGTCGTCTTAGTAAGTCTTAGATGATACTCGGGGGAGTCGAATATAAAATAAGTTTCCATATCAAAGCCTTACAGCCGAATCTTGAGTACTGAAATTAATGTTGGGTATGTTGGTCTAGTAGCTCAGGTTGGTTTTTTAGGTAAAAGCCAAGCCTGTGATTCGCATGGCATAGAAGAGTGACATACCCAGTTTAGGGGGAGTTATGCCATGGCACACTATCATACTGTGTGTGCTGAAAGTCGACCTATCTAATGAGTGATAAGTGAGTTCCCTTTCTTTATCACTGTGTGACCCTCATTGGTAATATTCCTTGACTTAGAGCTATAATATGAAGTCGAAGTTTGATGTTGCTACCTTAATGTGTTATCCAAGCACTACAAAAAAAAGGTCATGCTTCCACACTTATTTAACCACACTTGAGTAAACGTAGCAAGAAAATAAGCACCCAGTACTATCCCCACACATAATAAGTGTGGATAAATATAGGCACGCTTATAAGAGTGGTAGTAAGATAATAATGTATGCCCACACATATTAAGTGTGGGGAATTACCTATCGTAAATATGAAACAATTAGAACAGATATTAAGTACGGTAGCCAATTTATTTAATTTTTTTTAATTGTGTTTTTTATTTAACTAAACCGCCAAAATTAAATAAAAAAAATAAAAAACAATTGGAATTGTATTTTTCCTTAAATAAACCACCAAATTAAATTAAAAAAAAAGAAAAAATATTGGCTTAGAATCGAAATAAAAACTCAAGCCATTGCCTCAAATCTCAATCACTCCCGCGCACCCCTCTGCTTCGTTCTCCAGTTTTACCCTGCTGCATTCGTAAGCGTTTGGTCTGCTCTGGTCGGTGGTGATCGGCAGCGAGGTTCCGGTGGTCACGTGGTGGATTTTGCGGTCTGTAGTTTGAGTCGTGGGCTTGAGATTCCGGCGTCTCCTTATCTAAATTCCGGCCGAAGGTTGAATTGTGTGGTCTGAAATTGGTCCCACGATTCGTGGGCTACCAAAGCTTGAAATTCCGGCGTCTCCTTGCTTCCGGCGGCAAGAAATCCGGCCAGTCGCTCAATCTAGAGTTGGTATCATCATCCCCTTTCTCTCATTATCGGAATTTTGTGGTCTGAAATTGAAAATTAGGGATTGTATTGTGCGCCTTTGAAATTGCTTCAATTGAACTCTGTATTGTTGTCAGTAGGTTTTACGTTTGTTCTCCCTGCCATGAAATAATTTGCTGGAAACCCATGACCTTAGCTTCCTGTAACATCTCTTGTTTAGTTGGGGATCATGGCAGTGTTTTTAAAGGTTTGGTAGCTGCGTGGGTTGATTTATCTTGTGGGATTGGGGTACTAGGATTGAATCAACTGGAGAATAAGAGTAATGGGATACTAGGTTTGGTAGCTGCGTGGGTTCCTTTAACGGATGCATACGCTGTCAGTTTCGGGGGCGTTGCCCCCGAACCCCTATCGGGGGCCACGTTACACCCCCGAACCCCCAAACCAGGGCGCGTCGCCCCTGGACCCCGACTCGCTGACCGGTCAGCGAGACCACCGTGCTAGGTCTGCAAAAGGGATGCATTCTAACATAAGAGTATCTACATGTTTTGAGCATGATCTTTTTAGTACATTGTTCTAAGTCATATTAATAGCATATTATACTGACATAAAACAGTAAAGATGACAGTTTTCTGTACTTGAGGCATTTGAAGCAGCTAAATTCCCTAATTTTATTATGAAGGCTTGTACTTTGGTATGGGAGAAGCTATCCAAGGTTTATTGGATGGATTGAACTACATGCATTCTGCGATAATTATTATTAGCTATCTAGCTACATAATGGGCAACCTTCCCTTTATAGACTAGGGAACTTCAACCATTCATATGTGTTCTATGAGCTGAGTATTATACATCTAGTTTACTCAGCAAAATGTGGGATTAAAAACATACCCTATTATTTTCCTTCTTAAATATCTTTTATCCATATTTTGATGTTAATTGATCTTCTGCCTCATTCCTTGTCTCACTATCAAGAGTTCAATGTTCTGTGTATCATTTGAAGCAAATAAATTTTATATTAGTATAAGTGATGGACAACTGCTAGCTAAAAAAACCAAATGCACTGTAGTCTTAACTTATCGAAATCTGCAAAACCAAAATTGACAGGTGACCCTCTGAGATGTCAAAATGAAATGTGTGTGATAAAATAATGCAAGACATGATGGAAGTTTAGAAGGAGCATAACATGGTTTTGCAGAGACTTTCTAATTTATTGATAGAGGTGACTGTGAATAAAGTAGTGATAGATCATCAAGGTGACAGAATATAAATTAGTCCTACATTGGGAAATGACCAAATTAGAAAGTTTGATCCCAGCCTAGGAGCTGTTAATGTACATAATTAATAGTTGATCAGCCTAGGAGCTGTTAATGCACATAATTAATAGTTGATCATTATCTAACATGGGCAAGTTACACTATTCATATTCCCTAATTTATGGGGCTGTCAAGCAGTGATCCTTGTTTTATATAGTGATTAGTAGCATAAAGAATATATTCCAAGAAAGTTTTAAGCAACTTGTTATATGTGCCTCCCCTATAACAGGTTGAGAAACCTTGATATTTTTTTGTAATCCATGAAATAAGTATTGTATTTTGAGTGAATGAATGCAAATGGCCTGTGTTGTGTTGTTGAACATAATAGTGCGCTTAAAGTTAATTATTCTGCTTTAATGGTCCTATGATTAATGTTATGCATTAGGATGCATTAGAAAGTACAAGTGGAGCAAATTGCAGTATTTAACTTAGAATTTAGAACCTAAGATTACAAAAGGGGGCTAAAGAAGAAAGATTCAAGGCATTCTAACACTTGGAGTGTCACGAAGGGCACTCTAATGAGTTGGTTTTGAATTCAAGTGCAATAAAGCCTACGATGTGTTGGTAATATGATCATGTAGTGTTATAGTGGCCTAATTATTTGAAGCCATGGTTTGCTAAGCCCTTTTCCTGAGGAGGCTGTAAAGAAATCACTAATTGTGTTTATGACTTCATTTGTTATTTATTTATTTTCGGACTGGAATTAGAAATTTAGATTTGAAGAATTCACGAGCTTCATTCAGTTGTACAAATAAAACTCATTGGGTTTATGTGCTTTGAATGTTGGTTCCTCTTCAGTTTGATTTGGACTGACCAAACATGAAGCTATATAGCTATTAACTATTAAGTAGACTTTAAACCATCTTAATAGTTGCTAAATGATGAGCATGATGTTCTTAATCATTGGATGCATTATTCTAGTAGAGAAATGATTGTCAAACAAAACTCAATAACCATTAAGACCTTAGGACACAAACATAGGCTTAAAATGTACTAGTACTTACCCAACAACAAAGAAAGCGTAACCATCCAAATGCCCCCCCCCCCGGTTTTCTTATTTTATTTGAAAATAACAGGCAGAAAATTTAAATTACAAATCACAAAAAATAATTTCAATTAATATTCTTGAAATTTATAAATTTATATTCCCAGAATTATTTCTAATTATTTTCAGAAAAATAAAACAGAAAATGACTGTAGAAAATTAAAATAGAAAATAAAATCATAAATTTGAAAACTAATTAACCACTATAAACTAAATACACAAACAAATAATAAAAACACCCAACTTGTAAAATATAATTTTCCAGACGAAATAAAACCCTTAAAACTGAAAATAAAAATTAAAAACATAACTTTTTAGGTTGTCTTTGTATGTTATGGAATTTTATTATTTTTTCAACTATGGTTTAATGTATTTTTGCATAGTCAGGTTGTGTTTAAGATCTTCATTACACATCTCTTTTTAATTTTTTCCTTATGGGGTTTGTGTGAATGAAGAGGGTTATAGTTCACTTTTGTATGTTGCTAATTAATCATGTTTTGGTTTTAGGTCCTACCACTCCTTTAAATGGATAAAAGTTGGATTAATGTGAATAGGACATCAACTGAATATATTAAAGGAGTTGAATCATTCTTAGATTTTGCTTTCTCCAATGCTTGGGATAGTAAGGTAATCATTTGCCCTTGTAACCGGTGCAAGATTGGGCGCAATCGTTGGTTTAATAGAGATGAAGTGGCCTACCATCTCATGTTTTATGGATTTTGGCCTAGCTACACAGAATGGATGCATCATGGGCAATTATTTTCTGTGCAATCTACTTCAGTACCTCAAAATGTAAGCCATAATGATGCTAGTGTTGAAGCTAGCTTTGAAGGTAATGTGGACACTACTGGATTGTTGAATGATATCTTTGGGATACGTAATGTAGGAAACATTGAAAATAATGGTGCTAACAACATATGGGACATTGGAGATCCAATGTTGGGGGTAGATGATCAGTTTGTTGATGAATTTATGTACAACAATGAAATGAATGAGGGAGAGAACGATGAAGATGTTGGGTATAGAAGGCTAGTAGAGCAAGCTGAGCAGGAACTATATCCAGGATCGAGTTTTTCAAAACTATCTTTCATTTTGCACTTGTTTCATTTGAAATCCATGTATGGTTGGTCTGTTAAGTCATTTGATATGTTGCTTCAACTCATAGTAACTGTTTTCCCCCAAGTTAATCCGCTTCCATCTTCTTGGAGTAAATGTAAGCAATTGAAGAAGGATTTAGGGCTTAACTATGAAAAGATCCATGCTTGTCCTAATGATTGTATCCTGTACTGGGATGGGAGGGAAAACCAAGATGAGTGTGACAAATGTCATGTTTCCCGATGGAAGGACAAGGATAAGAAAGTGGCAAATAAGGTTTTGCGTTACTTCCCTCTTATACCAAGGTTACTTAGGATGTATAAATCCTCTAAAATAGCAGAAGATATGCTTTGGCACCATAAAGAGAGGGTTAAAGATGGAATCCTTAGGCATCCAGCAGACACAAAAGCATGGAAAGACTTTGATGAACAGAATACTCATTTTGCTTCTGATCCTCGCAATGTCCGGTTAGGACTTGCTACGGATGGATTTAACCCTTTTCGTGTAATGAGTACCACACATAGTACTTGGCCTGTGCTTTTAATTCCATATAATCTACCCCCATGGCTTTGTATGAAACAATCTTCTATCATTCTATCCATGATCATTCCCGGGAAAAAGGCTCCTGGTATGGACATTGATGTCTACCTTCAACCTCTAATTAAAGAATTGTTACAGTTGTGGGACGGGGTAGATGCATTTGATGCATACTCAAAGACAAAGTTTAAATTGCGTGGGGTTCTTCATTCTACTACTAGTGATTTTCCTGCGTACGCAAACTTATCTGGATGGAGCACTAAGGGTCGTTTTGCTTGTCCATCTTGTACTAGAGATACACATTCCATGTGGTTGGAGAATGGACGTAAATTTTACTACATGGGCCATAGGAGATGGCTTCCTGAAAATCATCCATTTCGTTTTGACGATGTTGGATTTGATGGAAATGTTGAGCTTGGTCTTGCTCCTAAACCTTGTACTGGTAGTGATATTCTGATACAGTTACAGGGGTCAAGATTTTCCTATGGTAAAGGTGAAAATGAAAATGTCGGCATAGATGAAAAGGATGAGGAGCAAATATGGAAGAAGAGGAGCATTTTCTTTGATTTGCCATACGGGGAGAATAATCCTCTTCGCCATAATTTAGATGTAATGCATATTGAGAAGAATATATGTGATAACTTTTTGGGTACCTTATTGAATCTTGAGGGCAAATCTAAAGATAACTTGAAAGCACGTCAAGACCTACAGGTGATGCAAATACGACCAGAGCTTCATCCTATTCAACGAACAAATGGAAAATATGAAATCCCTAATGCTCCTTACACTTTGTCATCTGATGAGAAGACACGTTTACTAGCTGTCTTGAAACATATAAGAGTCCCAGATGGGTATGCGAGTAATATATCTCGATGTGTCAATTTGAAGGAGCGTAAGTTATTCAATCTGAAAAGCCATGATTGTCATATATTGATGCAAGATTTGCTCCCCATTGCCCTAAGAGCAGCAAAAGATTCTGATGTTGTGGATCTTGTATGTGCATTATCAGCATTTTTCAAGGAATTATGTGCGAAGGAATTGTCGATTGAGAAATTGGATGATATCGGAGTTAATGTTGTTATAACACTGTGTAAAATGGAGAAAACATTCCCTCCTAGCTTTTTTACAATTATGGTGCACCTGCTTATACACTTAATTGAGGAAGCAAAGCTCGGAGGACCTGTCTTTTATAGATGGATGTACCCCATTGAAAGGTTAGAATATATATTTTTTCTATTATTGTTTTTTTTCTAAGTATTTGTATAATGATAGTTGTATTATACTAGTTTTACTTTGACCTATGTAGGTTTCTGGCATTCCTAAAAGGTCTTGCTCATAATAGGGCACAGCCCGAAGGTTCAATAGCGGAAGGGTACATTGCACATGAGTGTATAACCTTCTGTTCAAGGTACTTTAATGGGGTGGAAACAGTTTTTAATCGACCACAACGAAATGATGGTAGTAACCCTAATGAGGGACTCTATTTATTTGGTACTGCGGGTCAACCCAAAGGAATGGTGCAAATGGTTGAAATTTCTCAATTAAGCCTTCTGCAAGCTCAAAGATATGTACTTTTACACCTTGACGGCATTGATGAATATCATAGGTCAGTAGAAGTCACTAATTCCTCCTAAAAATATTATTTGCTTTACCGAACATATTAAACTAACATGACCACTTATAGGGTATTTTTGAACGAGCGTATGATATCTTATCCTCACGTGGCAAGTGATAGACTTAAGCAAAAGTGGCTGCTTGAGGAATTTCCTCGGTGGATCCAAGAAAGGGTAAATTCACCTTGATAACTAATGTGTTTTCATCTAGCATTGTGCTATATCCATTTTGGACTAATTATTTTTAATATTTACACCTTAGGTATCCAACAAAGAATTCGATGATCAAGAATCAAGGTTGTTTAGGGTTGTCGCTGGTGGGCCTAACCCGATTGTAAAGCGAATGAATGCATTTGTTATCAATGGATATTGATTCCATACTCAAAAGAGAGATAAGGCAAAGAAAACTCAAAATTTTGGGGTCATGGTAGAAGCTGACGGAAAAACATATTTTGGAAAAATCAATGGCATCATTGAGTTAGATTACTATTCGGAGTGTAAGGTGGTACTATTTCGTTGTGATTGGGTGAACGTAAACTCCAGGGGTCTAAAGAGGGACAAAAGAGGGTTCACTCTCGTAAACTTCTCACACAAAATACATGAGGGAGGCGCTTTAAAGGATGATCCATATATCTTTTCATCTCAAGCACAACAAGTATTCTATGTTGAAGATGAGAAAGATAAGGGTTGGGAGCATGTTGTTAAAGTAAAGCCGAGGGACACATATCGTCTAGGACCATTGCAAGTTGACGATGAGCTCTACCCTGAGTGCATGCCTGTTGACATCAGAAAGGATGATAAATTTAGAGATCCGACGCATTGGGCCAATGTAGTTGGAGAGTCGTGAAATATGAAACTGTTCTTGTTAGAGTTTTGTTGTTATTGAATCTCCTTTTTTTTGTACTAGAGACGTTATCTTCAATATAATGATTTTGACTCTGCATTGCATTTGTCAGGTTTAAAAATCATGCTTATGATTACAATAAATTGTGTAAAGCATTGATATTGCTTCTAGTTATCATTTTAAAAGTTTGTTATGTTAAAAATTTTGAAATAATGTGAGCTTGAAATTCAGGTCCAAATATAAGGAGTCATGTTTCGTTCACGATGTACGTTTGCTGAGTATCAGAATTCCCTGCAAAATGAAACTGCAGCAGCAGAGGAGCTACTTGTAGATGACGCTGATGGTGATGACGATAGTGCCAATGAGGTGCTCGATGAGAATGACAAAAATAGTGATCCTCTGATGGATTTAGATCCATCCCTTGTGCCTGTCCCAGAAGGATTTAATGATGATGCTGAAGTGCTTGTTATTGGTAAGTAACACTATTACATTCATAAATGGTGAACAAGCTGGTTTTATACTTATCATGACTTGATTTCGACCCACAGTTTTAATTTATGGCATTATGCAATAGTGATATTGAACATAGTAAAGATTATTTATTTTCTTAAAATTATAAGAAGAATACTAGCTACGATGAATTGCTATGCTTTATCTTTAACGTCATTTGATTCCATTTGATAGATGGACAAGGAATTGTAAGCAAGCTTAGAGGGCGAATCACTGTAAAAGTGGTGCATGGCTTGGATGTTTCGGGTAGAATTCTAGTGCCTTTGAACAAGTTTTTACAGCCAGTAAAAAAAGCAGGAAGCGTGTTCAATCGATTCCTTGCTGATGTGGCGAAGCGCCCTCGTTTCTGTCCTTTAAACTACAAGGAGTGGCGACTTGTACCTTCTCTGTTTAAGGATCGAATTATAAATTATATAAGGATGAGGTTCTTTTGTTTTTACTTCTAGTTGTTGTACTTGTCAAACTTAACTTATACACTTCATTATTTTCTTACACTGAATAAATGCAGAAGAAGTTTGTGATGCCAGCCACTCAATCTGTTGCTGAAAAAGTTCTGAGCGCTGTTGGGGAGAGGGTAAGAGGATACAAACGTTATCTGAGAATGAAATACATTAAGGAAGGTACAACCAAGGAAGAGTTGTACACTTTACCAACAGCTGAATCAGGAAATACTACAGGTCTGAAGCGTCCTTGTGGAGTAGGTGATACAATGTGGTTCGGATTTGTAGACTTATGTTTTTCAGAGAAGTTTTAGGTTAGCTACTACACTTTAATAGTCTACATACATGATAATAACTTTAGTTTGGAATATGAATTGTAATATATATATATATATTTTTTTTGTAGAAATACTCTGAGATTGGGAAGAGAGCAAGGGGAAAGCAATTACATCCTCACACCGCTGGCTCACAGAGTTTTGCTATTTTGCATGAAAAGTTTGTGAGTTGGCTAAGTGTTGCGTTTCTTACGATGACATTATCAACAGGCATGCGTAAAACATGTGCTGCTATTGTTCATTTAAATTGACATAGTTATGTTCTGGTTTTAGGAAAGGAAACATAATCGAGAGCCTGGTCCAATCGAATGGTTCATAGAGACTCGTCAGAATAAGAAAGATAAGACCTTTCACGATCCCATCACCCAACAATTTGTGGTAATTGTATACGTTTAAGTTTATATTATCATTTACATGCATTGAAGGATTGATGGATGTCTGAAGTTATATTTTTGTTGTGAGTTAGGATTCAGCAAAGAATATTATCAAGCAAAAGACAGGGTCCGATGAAGTTGTCTTCTCAGAGTCAACCAAGCAAGTGGAGAACATCGCCTATCAAAAACTAATGGGTCCTGAAACGCAAGTAAAAGTGTGGGGATTGGGTCGTGGAGTATCTGCAAGAGATTTACGTAATCTACGTTACCCGGCTGAATCACCGATTGTGTTGAAACTTCTAAACAAAGTGCAAACCTTGGAGAACCAACTAGAAGCGCTAAATGCGAAAGTTGGGCCACAAGCTTTAGCCACTCCGAATCATTTAGTAAGTCGTTTTGCTACGAATGTGTAATTCGTGCGTTGTGTATTTGTTTATGTAAATTCTTTTGTTGTGTACTCCAGGTGTGTGACCTGTTGAGTTGTGAGCTCCGGCGTGTGGCCGTTGAGTTATTGGAATGTTTTTTCTTGTTTTTTTCTATTGCAGATACCTATTGTATGGCTTTAAGCCAGGGTTATGGTCAGGTTTTAGACGAAATGTTGTCCGTTTAGTTCCAGAAATTTTAGGAATTGCTAACATTTCTAGCTGAGGGGTAGGGCTGTGTGTGCTGCTACATTGCTTGTGGTGTCGTCTGCTTCCTTTTTCGTTATTTTGTTCTGCTTTCCTTATGCTCTCAGTTTGCACAATTGTTTATTAGTTTTTTTGG
>JACYFF010019584.1:33755372-33781672 GCA_017589665.1 Selenicereus undatus
CCCCCCCCCCCCCCCCCCCCCCCCCCCCCCCGGGGGGGGCCCCCCCCGGATTTCATGTTGAGTGAGTTAGAACTAATTTTCTATAGTTTTGTAAAAGAACACAGTTAGTGGAAACAAGGGAAAACTAAAATAACTATCCTAGTAGAATCGAATATTTCAAATGTTAACAATAATGCTAGGTGAGGTAAGAGTTAAAGTTATGTACTCACATCCTAGTATTAAGATGTTCAAGTTCAATAAAATTCGTGTGCTGCTGTCTTCTTTTAAATGACCAGGTAATTTTTTTATGTTTTTTAATCAGAGTGTAGTTGAAATCATTGGCAAACATGACAACCAAAACGTACCTTAGAGGTGTCCCCCTTGAGCCTAGAAGACTGATTTGCAACGTATTCAGCCACATTGAAGAAGGCAGATTGACCGAGCTCGGTGCAGTTCTCCCAATAGTAAAGAGCCAAGTCCCATGCTCTCAATCTCAACTCCTTTAAGCTCTTTTCTATATCTGTCTCGTGCCTTGTTACAAATGGCCTTAACAAGTTCTCGTACACATACGAAGTTCCCTGCATCAAACCGCACAATTTTTCTTATTTCAATATATCCCTGGAACTAGAAGGTACAGTTCAAACAAGCCATATGATCAAATACCATGGATAAAACAAAAGCTACATCCTTTGTTTAGGTTTTGACTCGAGAAATGGGTCATTCAAATTTCAATTGATCAGTTCTTTTCTGGTTTGGGCCCAAGTGTGTTGAATCTAGACCTTAAACGTGTCATTTAATTCGATTTGTGATTGACCAAATTCAGGTCGACAAAATTTGGATTAGGTATGGGCTGGATTGGGTCACCTTCAGTCGAGATGACTTTTAGATCGTTGATGCTTGCCCAACAAACTTATCTCTCAAAGCAAAAGTTTGGATCTAGTCATATTGGATTTGAGGCCCAATCCAGGTTATTTGGATGTCTAGGCAGGTATAAATTTGGATTATTCGATGTGTAATTTGAATATCAACTCAAGTTTGTAAGACCTACTTCAATCAAGCTATTTAACTATACGAATAGATCAAAGGAGACTAATTACTTGGCTAGGTGATTAGTTATATAGTTTTTATATCAGTGGAGGTAGATCAACAACTATAATTTAGGAGGAGTAAAAGTGTGTTTAGTTCTATTTGGTGATTCCATAGTTTATAGATTGGATTGATATGTTGTGTTCTCTTAATTTAGAGTTTATTGTACTCAAGTCTATTGGCTAATTAATAATCGGGAAAAAAAGGAGACTAATTACCTTGGTTTTTGGGTACCAGAGGTAGATTATGAATGCCAACTTCAGCTCTCCGTATAATGGAACCCTTAAAAAAGGATTATTAGCAAAATGTATCAGAACTCTGGCGGGGGTTTTGGATAATTCACAGTTTTGTCATATAAATGGGGAAGTTCTCGTTACCATGAAACAAACACATCCCCAAACCTCTCGCCAACTGAAAGCATAGCAATAATGATCCTGCAGAAATTAAAGAACAATAAAGGCTTTAATGGAGAAATTGATTAGGACAACGCACATTATAGTGACATCTGAAATTGGTAAAAGAAAGAAAACGCAATTAGAAGCATCGATAGGGCCTGCTTTTAGTGGAGGGCAGCCATGTTAGAGTCGTGCTTCAGAACAAGGCGGGGGCAGAGAGAGAGAGCTGTTCTATTCCCTCTTTCAGAAACTTGGAACCAATTGAATTAGTACACCATATTAAAAGTATGTTAACATATTATAATTGGTCCATTTTAATTTTTATCGCTAAACTATTTTATTTTATCGACTATAATTTTCATTTAATTATGTCACATCAAATATTTAGAATAATAGTTGGGAGCATCCACAATAACCACCCATATTCAATCTCATTCATAGACCTGATAAAACTAATCCGAGATACGAAATTTGAATTAAATGACTCGGATCTATATCTAACCCGACATCTTAAATAGGCCGACCAGAAAGTAAATCTCTGGCTTAAATTGATCCGAATCGAACCATACTTGAGCAGAAATTTCCAACAAAGTTTTTTATTTTTGCATGACAAGCTTATTGAACAAAAAATCAATTGACCCGAAGTCGACCTGAAGCGAAGTTCAATCAACCCAAACTTATCTGACTCGAACTTAAGCCGACCTAGACTCAAACTGAATGACCCATTTATCAAGTCTATCCATCTATATATAGGTTGGCCAAAATGCAATATTATTATAATACTATTCTATGCTCCCATTTTTAGGATTAAAAACCTAAAAAAGGGGTTCAAATGTGGACCAAACTAAAGAAAAGTGGGCCCCACATGTCACTTGGCATGCTGCCAATCAATTCAATATCGAGCCTATGATACTTTAACATACCAACCACAGTTGGCAAAAATCTATCTGATCCGATTATTCGAATTTGTCTAAATCGAAAAAAAACTAGGTACGGTCATTAAATTTATGTTCGAGTTTAAAATTCGGACAACTGGTCGTGTCCGAATTTAAATTCGGGTCGGGTTCAGGTTTGGACATATGAGTTCAGGTTGTCCGGATTTTTGAACCTTTCGGGTTCGGACAAATTCGGACAATCGGACAACTGGGTTCGGACATCAGACAACTAAGTTTATATGTAATTTTAGTCCAAATTCTTTAAAAAATTTTATAAAAACAAATTCGGACAACCGGGTTCAAACATTAAAAAATCGGATTCCGGTTCGGTCACACAAAATTTTGATCAGAATGTCCTAAAATCATATCACAAATTCGGACATTCGAACAATCGGGTTCAGACACCGAACATTCAGGTCCAAGTCCGGGTCTGATCAAAATGTCCTATTTATAATCCGAATAGGGACCGGGTATGAAGTTTTTATCCGAATGTCCGATTTGTTCGAACCCAAATTGACTCGGACCCGAATTTTTATCAGTCCTAACACCAATCCCCCCAAAAAAAACAATTTCATTTCCTGTTATTTCGTTGCAACAACCCAATTTAGATTAAAATTTTTTTTTCTTTTATGTGATAATTGATTTAAAATTATTGTAACAAACAATTTTGACACCCAAACTCATATAGTCATACTTGCTCCTACAACAACAACAACTCTCAGTATGGGTCCCGCTTTCGCAGGGTCTGGGGATATCCAACTGTAGGCAACCTT
This sequence comes from Selenicereus undatus, assembly GCA_017589665.1. Taxonomy (NCBI): domain Eukaryota; kingdom Viridiplantae; phylum Streptophyta; class Magnoliopsida; order Caryophyllales; family Cactaceae; genus Selenicereus; species Selenicereus undatus. The sequence goes on from JACYFF010019584.1 coordinate 33,758,541, forward strand.
ACCTCTATCGGCCGGCATTCCTACCCGTAGAGAGACTGATTCCAAGAGATCCACGAAAAGGGTTTGTGAAAATATTTTATAGAAGAAATATTTTGCAAAAACATTTAATGAAAAAACATTTTATAGAAGAAAGATTCTATACCAACGGATGCCCGAGATAAATAAAAGATAAATACAAGATAGTTGCTCCTAGCATCTACGAAAAGCTAATCCAATTAAAATTAGAAATACGAATCTAAACAAGTATAATTGAATTCGAACTCAAATTACTTTTTCTCGCAAAATTACTTTTCTATCAAGTGGAATTATTAAACTAGACATCGACTAATATGGATTAAACTGAAATTACCTGATTATTCGATTCACAATCAACCACAAAAGTCTACATATTTATTTGTACAAAAAAGGGAAGAGCGGTCCGGTTACTTGTATGTGGTAGAGCATTTAGCCTGATTAGTCAATTGGGGGTGAACTCGAATCGGTCTCTCTTTTTGCACAAGTTTTTGTCGAAATAAGTTTGCCTATTCAGATCATAGCAAACCGAAATTACATGGTTTTTTTTTTTGTTTCAGCTAAAAAACCAACCCCTTGTTCAGTTTGAGGGTCTCCTAATCTGCTATATACATATAATTTGCTGCAATGTTCGTTATAAGCATATTGAATATTTGAATGAGAATGTTGCAGGTTAGAGCATATTTGAGCAACTTTGACTAGCAGTTAGTATATTAGAACAACTTAAAAGTAGGTTTGTAAGTGACTTTGAGCAGGTTTGACTAGTAATTAATAAGTTTGAGTAGGTTGGAGTATATTGAAGTAAGTTTGACTAGTAATTAATAGGTTTGAGCAGACTGAGCATATTAAAGAAGGTTGGAGCATGTAATACATCTATTATGTTCATAACCAATATGCCCATTAAGGACAAGCCAACTCCTGAGTATACAACACGCGTGCCTAATCTATTTGGGGATAGTAGATTACAAATTTTCCATTGTCTTCATAGTGACATTCCTTATTAAGGTGTATTCTTCTAGTTGGAAAAGAATTGGTATGGAATGAAAAAAAGGGGAAAGATTGGGAAAGATACTAAAGGAAGGATATTTTTCTTGAAGAAATGGGAAGGAATGAAAAGAATGAGAAATTCTTTTTCAGATAGAGTGAAAAGGATGAGCAAGAATGGAAATAAATGGTATCAAATGGGAAGGAACGAAAATGAATAAATTTTTTTCCAAATAAGTAGAGTAAGGAATGATCAAGAATAGGAAGACATGATCGAAAATTGTAAGCTATGAGAACCCATCATTTATGCACGAAAAGAATAGGCCATTAATTGAAAGAAATAGTACTATGACATCTACATGTAACTTGGGGCCATGCTACTTTATGCACGAAAAGAATAGGCCATTAATTGGAAGAAATAGTACTAGACTTTATTCAAAACATCTTTGCTTAATGATGTGCTTGTTAATATATTTTAAGTTTAACATGTACAATTAAGTTTTTTTTTTAAGAATCAAATTAGTTGCAACTTTGACATAGAGCTGGGTAATAGGTCATGTCGGGTCGGGTTCGTGTTCGTATCAAACTTAAACGGGTTGAGAATTCCTCAACCTAAACCTAACCCGTTTATTAAACGGGTTGAAAAATCTTAACCTGTACCCATTTAATTTTTAAACGGGTTAACCCGCTTAACCCGTTTAAGATAAACATGTCAAATTCAGTCGCTTAATTGACTATTTACGCATTTAATATTTTCAACTAATACATAATTGCAGTGTTAAAAATTAAGTTTACGTATCACATTAAATAATTACTCTTTGAAATTCCCCAGATTCATCATAATTCATAATTTCTAAAATTTTTTATATTCTTCATTATCTAATAAAAAGTAAATGGATAAATAAAAAATAAAAAAATGAGTTGATTTATTTAACTCATTTAATTAAACGGTTTAAATAGGTATTTTTTCGTGTCTAGAATCTCGTCCTGAACCTAACCCATTTAATTAAACAGGTTGAACGTGTCAACCCATTTAATTAAACGGGTCGAAAATTTATACCAAAATCCACTTAACTTCGTGTCGGGTTCGGGTCGGTAATCGTATCGGATCAGCTTTTCTCAGCTCTACTTTGACATCTTAGTGCTAGTACACATTTATCTTATGTGCAGTCCGCTCTAATCTATTTGATCGAAATTGAAGATCATTTCTTGGATCATAAATCCTCTTAATTATTATGTTACAATCAAAAGCAATCACATTTGAAAATATAAACATATTTATCACTAATTATGATGGAGACACCCATGCGTGCAATTATAACTGGTAGTCATACTAATGTTTTTCCTAAATTCATTAAAAAAATCTTAAATATTTTTTTCAGGTAAAATCTGTAGGTTAAGGGTTTGCTCTTTTCGTTGGTATTTTTCAATTGATCAACCAATTTCAACCAACTTCAACTCACTTCAATAAAAAAATACCAACTTCAAGCTACTTCAACCAACTTCAACCCGCTTTCACCAACTTTAACTCATATCCTTCAAAATTTTATTCTCACCATTTTAACCAACTTCAACCGATCATATAAAAAATATACCAACTTCAACATACTTCATTTCAGTTCAATCCACTTCAACCTACTTCAACAAAAAATATCACATTCAATCCACTTCAATCTATTTCAACCTATCTCAACCAAGTTCGCTATTTTATCAACCCTAATTTAGTAACGAAAAGAACATGGCTTAAATGATATTATTGAAAAGACACCTACTTGCCGTTCATTTTTCATATAGACGGCTCACGAGTCACCTTCTCACTTCATATAATAAAAAAATCGAAAAAGTCGGAACATTTACATCTAACTTTATTTTGCAAGCAAGTTTCCATGCACGGAGGTGGCAAATCAGTGCATATAATTCTTAGAAGTTCACCCTTATAGAGAATTCAGTGCAGAGGTTGAAGACAGAGCAGTTGACCTTCTCTCGCCCAACTTATCAGGCCAGCCAACTAAAACCTAAGACTAAACTCATCACATAGTCCCTTGATAATTTTATTCACCGACTTCCCACTAAACCTTGCTCTTATCCAGCAAATCCTGTTCAATCAATAATTTCTTGCAATTTTTTTTATTTTAATGAGCCATGAAGACAATATAATATAATTGAGAGGAGCAATCGAACATGAGACATAATGTACTCCGAACTTCAATCTTAATCACTTGACTATTATCAGTTATAATTCCTTACAACATTATACAATGATGATTCTGTAATTGCGAACCCAAATTACTGAACTTGGACATTATTATTAGCTGAATCATGACATCAAGTTATTTCACGAACCCAAAAATCATGGCATGGGTGAAATTATATACCCCCAACAGGCCAACAATAATTGTAGGTCCAAGCAAACAAAACGAAGCTCTCTCATGATGAATTTAAATTTAAATCATGTTAATCATGTTGTTTATCTTCATCGTAAAAAGTACTAAGTGGATATATTCCCCTAATTCAAAATCATTAACTTTTCTATCTTAAAGATTAAAGATGAAAAAGAAAAAAAAAAACAAACTAATGGACATTCACTATCAAATCAATCGCTAATTGTTGAAAAAAATAGAAGACCGTACCAGTATTGGCACCAAAATCGGAGCTCACCGATGTTAGGCTTGTTCTTCTCCACTGTCTTGAAGCATTCAAGTGCTGGGTATGCATATCCCAGAATCATCCTGCAAAACCCCCAAATTGATCATCAAATTAAAGAATTAATCAGAGGGCTAATATTAAAGAATTAATCAAATTAAAGGGAAATTGATATAATCTGGATCAACTAACTTACAGAAGTCCTCTGCTGATGAACTCTCCCAACATTTTCGACGATCAAATTTCAAGAAACTAAACCATATACCTATCTATATCAAAATCAAAAATGGGAAGCGTAAATGTGAAGCAAAACAAAAGAACATTGAAAAAAAAAACAGAGGATGACAGAGAAATTACGAACAAACCTGCAAATCTGATAGAGTATGAATGACGAAGTCCTCGAATCCTTATATACTCGCAGGAGGGAGAGAGAGAAAAAAAAAACTTAGGGAAGAAGAGATCAAATGTTCTGAGAAACAACCGAAAATCGGAAATAGTCAGAACCTGCATACATAATTGAAGTAATTAATTAAAAATGAACCGCTAAGAACTCATAGTCAATCACATTGACGAAAGAATTGATTTGATTAATTAAGTTCAAATTTATTGGATGTAAGAGAGAGAACCTTTGGTTGTGGAGAATAGTAAAAAACGAGGAAGAGACTTGAGAGGGGAGGAAACTGAAGTTTGCAAGACAGGGGCTGGGTTTAGAGAGAGAGAGAGAGAGAGGGAGATTTAATTTTAATTTAAAAAGGGGGTGGTTAAATGAAAAAGAAGTGGGGGATGATGATTGGATGAAAACGTGAAGAGAGAGAGGAGGTTACTTGCCGGGGACGCCTGCGGAGTATTTTAGAAGAAGGGGGGTTGGCCCCACTGAAGGGGGCAGAGTGGATTTCTTGGGATTCCACGTAATGGAATGGCGTGGGCTATTTGGTAGGCTTGGGCAGCTTGATGATCCACTCTTTCCGGTTAGGAGTGGTTGGGCTCGCTTGGGGTCTTCTTCCACTTTCCCTCAGCAGTCAGCACTGCTCAATTTTGGCAAACGGAAGGTTGGATAATTTGCTATGAGGTAATTACAGATCAAGTCATTATCCTGTTTAGATTTAAGCAATTAGCAAATTGAAATGAGTTTGAATTGGATTAATGTAAGACTTTATCATGTTTTTTTTATTGAGTAATCTTGTACCAACTTTTACTTTAGATTGAGTTCTGATTGTGTCTAAGACTACTTATGAGAACAATGAGTCACAATTCAGTACTAAGTAACACCTATAAATCAATACTGTACTGAATTAAACGTTTAAAAAATTAAATAACACACCGAGTTTAATATAAAAAATCCTCCAGTATAAACAGAAAAACTATGGGGCATACCAACAAAAAGCATTCCATTACGAGGATATAAAACAGTACAACAGCTAACTATATCAAATTGTCTGTCATCCAACAATTCAGGGATGATATGAAAATTACCTCTAAGCTCGAATAAAATTGAGCGCTACCCCCCATTTGTTCTACCACCGCCTAGATTAAATATCGAAAACTGTTGTAATATATATACATTAGATGTATGGATCACCACTTTGCGTCACCCAGTTGTATACCCTCTGTTGTTCCGTGCACAAAACTCGCGTCTTGGTTGCTTCAAGTGATTGTTCTAGCGTTCATCCCTATAGCAGCTTAAATACTCCATCTTGGGAACACAGTGATAAGAAACACTTGGATCAACAACTCAATTTACCATCAAGAATTAATAAGATGGTTGCACTCCTCATTTGCACAAACCAATGTAAGGAATCACCATTTGAACAGTCGCATGAGATGATTGCTATAGTATTTTTATCATTAGCCTTATTCTAATTCTTGTACTCCGTTTGTTGTTGCTTCTGTGAGTTTGTAGTTTTCTTAACGTGCCTAGGTCTGCAGCACTTCTAGCATGTAGGTATCCCTTTACTTTGGAATAGACTTGATCAAATTAAGGGTCAGGTTGGATTGAAATTTGGTTCATGATGGTCGGCAGATATGATTTACTCGACCCCGACCCTGACCCTGACCCCGCGGGTACCCTCAAGTCATTGGGTCCGACCCAACCCAAAATCTTCTCGATAGAGAAAATGAGATTTTTCACTAAGTTTCATTTTTATTACAAAGTTCAACATTAAACATCCTCCAAAACAGAAGGACAAACGATAATATAATGTTCCAATGAAATGTATCGCAATTGCAAACATTCTAATGTGTAATTTAATTATCAAAATGATTAGTTCATTAAAATGACTACTCCAAACATCAGAGATGGAGTGTTCAAATGTTACAAGCCGGTGAAATTTGAGGGAGGGAGGCTAAGAGGAGACGAGAAAGTAGAAAGCGAAAACGTTTTGAGCAAATAAAACCTAAAGTATTTTGTTTTGATTTTAAATTTTGATCTTAAATACTATTTTGTCAAAGAAAGTAAGGGTTAGTGGGTCCGGTCAAATGGTCAAAACCTCTATCCAAGCTCAACCCTCATCGTAGTCGAGTACCCTCAATTTGAGGGTCGGGGTGGGTGTGAGACAAAAAAGTCGACGCTGACCCTCATTTTTTGAGGGTCGGGTTAGACGGGACCCCGACCCGTTGATCAGGTCTACTTTGGAACATAGCATGACCTTTTTCCTTTCCCTCAGATCTCTTCTGCTCTTACTCTGGCCACTTTCTTCAATTGCCAAAGCCTGGTCGACATCGACACCTACCTTCTTTTTGGAATTGTGACTTTCTTATTATGAAGCTTGTTAATAAGGACTTATAGCTCATATACTTTGGTCGATAATGGGTATGTCATGAGCCATCTTAAACTCAAAATACTTCAACATCAGAAAATCAGTGCCTTGACTTTCAGTATTATACTTGTCCTTCGAATCCTTCAAAATAGCACTTGTTTCCAAGTCAAGCGAACGATTGGAAAGAGAGTTTAGAATATATTCTCTACCTACAAATTCATCTAGGAGATACAACAAAGCGATGAATACTACAAGCTGCAACCCGAAATGTATGATGGTTTCGATTTAAAAGGACAACAATTAATTGATAATTAACTTGCGGATTAAATTTAGATAATGACCAATGGTTATGTAAACTATTTTACTTCATCCCGGTTATTAAAATGAAAAGTTAATAACTAACTAATTGTGAAATGTGTTTTACAATTTATTAATTACCTTAACTCCCCTCTGCTGTAAATCTCCGGACATGCTATCTCACTCGACTCAATCGTCTTTCCTCCTTCTCTTCGTTCATTTCAAGCCTCTCTAAGTAGTTAAAAGCTGAGGCAATTTTAATATGTACCATTAGCCTAATCTATCTTTTAATTATAGAAAAGCCTCACAACATAATCGAATTGGTTGATTGACCAAATATTTTTTTAAAACAAATTGTCTTAAGTGAGATAATTTCACATTAGGAAAGAGTTATGAGATGTGAGTAACAATTGAGCCAGAACCGAAGTAAGAAAACGAAGAAGTCAATTTCATACAATTAAATAGCTCCTAGATTTTGACCAGTATCAGTTCAAGAAATCATTTCAATTATGACCAAAGTTTCTGAACGTACACTTTTGTCGTCGCAAAAATATATACTCTCCGACAAGGTTTAATTCAGGTCACTAATATACATATTATTCTAGATGGCCTAAAATTCTCATTGCATATGGTCCAAGACTCATTGTGAAAGTCTAATTATTTTGGTGAAAATAAAGGGAGGGGGGGGGGGGGCGGTGGACATTTCGCGGTTCTATTGTTGCATTAAGGAGGCTAAACAACATTGTTTAGTAGCGTACAACTTCAAAAAGTAAAATCGCTATTATTCGAGAAGCTTAAATAGCCCAGTTGGTCAACACTCTCACCACCCGTCTGTGAATTGCTTTTTCTCTGCCCTGGCTACTCTAGCGATAGTTCGCCATTGAGGTCATCTAGCGCTTGACAATGAGAGTTGGACGACCGCCTTGGTAAGGGTTTTTGATTCCTTTAATTTAGTTTTGACGCTTTATGGAGATTCAAACTGGTTTTGCACCTGCAAGTTTGGCGTTTTTGTTGGTGCCCACAAGAACGAGTTGCTAATTTGTTGACGCTAAAGATCCTTCTCATTAAGAATCTCAATTTCTCCCTATATTCCAAGTGAGGTTAGGTTTTTTGTGCTATGGTTGCTTTTGCATGAGTAAATGACTTGCAATTTCATAACTTTCTGTTGATTTCTTCCATATTCAAGGATGATAATTTAGGGATTTTGTCGTTTCTTGGGATAATTTACTAAGGCTCCGTTTGGACCTTGGAAAATTTGGTGGAAAGAAAAAAATTTGGGAAAGTTATTTTTTTTCTTGTGTTTGGTTTAAAGAAAATCACAAAGAAAAAAAATATGGAGGGAAGTTAGGTGGAAAAATTATTAGAAACAAGTGATAAAATTTTCCTCATAAAATTGTGAGGAAAGTTTGAGGAAAATTCCCAACCTTCTCCAACCTCACATTACTTAGATAATATCAACATGATTCAAGTAGTTCATCAACATTCAAATTTCTCATTCAAATTTTTGTATTTTTTCCTCAATTCAAACAAGAGAAAAAAACTCATTTTTTTCCAACTTTTTTTCCTTCACATTTTTTTTTCCTTCAACTTTTCTTTCCACAAAATTTTCTAAGAACCAAACAGAGCCTAAGTAAAGTTGAAATTTTGGGAAAAATGTTAACCAATGGGATACATTGGAGTCAAGTTGTTATCAACGACAAAGAAAAGTTATATTTGTATTTCTTTTCTCACAGTTTTAGTTGCTTAAAATTGCTCATTCAGGTATTGTAAATTGAGCCATCAACTATGAAGTATGTTTGTAAGTGTTGGTAATGTTGTACTACTTGTTGAGAATCAAGGATGGTAGAAACTGTGCCTAAGTGTTGGAGGACCTTGTAAGTCGATAAATTTTTTCATTTGGTTAGGGGACATGAAATCTATGGTTAGTAATTTGTGGTGTTTAATTTTGCAACTAATGAACTGAACCTATGACAAAGAAAAAACACAGAGGGAGGCTTTGGAATATTGAGAACGTGTTTTTATTGATTCAACTCTTCTATGTCTCCTCATAATCAATATGATACATATATATATACACTCATGCTTGCCTACAACTCTATGACTTACGTTTCCTTATTGGAATACACCTATAAGACCAATGTCTCCTTATTGGAGTACAACTATGAAAGCGTAATTTGGAATATAACAAACTACTTGTTAACACTCCCCCTCAAGTTGGAGCATGCAGATCGATAATACCCAACTTGGACTTTAAAAACTGAAATTGATCTCGGCGGAGAGCTTTAGTGAGAAGATCAGCTGGCTGTTGCTTAGTGGAGATCTTGGATAATACAAGGAGCCTAGCCTCTAACTTCTTGCGAACAAAATGGCAATCAAGCTCAATGTGTTTGGTTCTTTCATGAAAGACCGGATTATTAGCAATATGAAGAGCCGCCTGGCTATCACAAAACAAGCGCATAGGTCAATCAAGAAAAATTCCCAAGGCTGCAAGGAATGATTTTAACCATACGAGTTCACTTGTAGCATCTGCTAGGGAGCGATATTCTGCCTCTGCGGAAGATCGTGATACAGTTGTTTGCCTTTTGGTTTTCCATGAAATGGGAGACCCTCCAAGCATCACAAAATATCCAGTAAGAGATTTGTGTGAAAGTGGACAGGCACCCCAATCTAAATCACAAAAACCTACAAATTACATGTTACGATCCCGACGCAACAGTAGTCCTTGTCCAGAAGTACCTTTTATGTAACGAACCACTCGCCGCACTGCCTCCATATGAGCTTCTTTAGGTGCTTGCATAAACTGAGATAATATGTGTACTGCATATGTGAGATCAGGACGTGTGATGGTAAGATAGATGAGACGCCCTACTAAGCGTCGATAAGGGGTAGGATCGTCTAACTCTCTTCCTTCAGCTAGTGCTAATTTATGGGTTTGCTCCATAGGAAACCCAGCAGGCTTTGCACCCAATAGGCCACATTCATCAACAATTTCCAAAGCATACTTCCGTTGACTCAAAAACAAGCCTTGAGGTCCTCTCGCCACTTCGATCCCAAGGAAGTACTTTAATGTGCCCAGATCCTTAATGCTAAAGCAATTATTCAGGTATGATTTGAACTCCTGGCAGGCCGCAAAGTTGTTTGTCGCAAGGACAATATCATCTACGTAGACTAGAAGGCCCATAAACACATCTCCCTTTCGATAGGTAAATAAGGAATAGTCTGCATAAGATTTAACAAATCCATATTCACAAAGCTTGGACGAAAGCTTGGCAAACCATTGCCTTGGGGCTTGACGCAGCCCATACAGAGACTTTTTCAACCTGCAAACTTTATTAGGATTCGAGGCCATATAACCAGGTGGTATTTTCATGTAAACTTCCTCATCTAAATCTCCATGAAGGAAGGCATTGTTTACATCCAACTGATGTAATTCCCAGCCTTTTGCAATAGCAACGGAAAGAAAACATCGAACACTAGTCATCCGAGCTACTGGAGCAAATGTCTCAGTGTAATCAACACCTTCTTCCTGGTGATCTTCCCGTACTACCAAGCGTGCTTTATATCGGTGGATGCTCCCATCGGAATTATACTTGACACGATACACCCATTTACACCCAATGGGCTTCTTTCCTGGGGGCAAGTTAACTACTTCCCAAGTGCCATTGTTTTCAAGTGCTTCTACTTCCTCAATCATGGCTTGTCTCCACTGGCGTTGCGTGACCGCTTCATGATAAAAACGCGGCTCATCCATTTTCATAATAGCTGCTAAGACCTGTTGATGTGAAGGTGAAAAATTCTTACAAGTGATATAATTATGCAAAGGATAACACGTACCTGAGGGTTCCTTTGGGCATGAGTGAGCGGTGAGGACGGGGTTTTTGATATGGGCACTATAGCAAATATAATCGTCTAACTTGGCCAACGGTCGTCGTGTCCGTTGATAACCATTTGGAACTCGCTGAGCTGTCTCAGGAGCTGAGGCGTGCTGCTGTGGGGCGCTGTCTTCAGGTTCTGCCTCAGGCGTGACGGGGGCAGCTTCTGCTGGCCCAAACAGAATGGTGGACTGTTGCCCACAACTCCCCCTGTTGACCACATCTATTGGGTTGTTTACTGGGCTTGCATCCTTGGCTGACCCATTTTCTTCATCAATCCACATGTTATCCAATTTTGGGGTTGGAAAAGTATCTTGTGATTTGTCTGTGTCGTGGCTAGCAAAGGGAAAAATTTCTTCACAAAACCGTACATCCCTACTCTCAAAGAATTTGTTTTCTTCTAAGTCATACAACTTCCACCCCTTCTTGCCAAAAGGATACCTAACAAACACACACTTTTGACTTCGAGATGCGAAGTTATCACCCACTTTGTTCCAAATAAAACACATACATCCAAAGACCCTAATGTGATCGTACTTGGGTTCCTTATTACAGATCAACTCATACAGAGTTTTTCCCTTCAATAACCTACCTGGAGTTCAATTAATCAAATAAGCCGTTGTCAATACACATTCCCCCCAAAAACTTAAAGGTAGGTTTGCTTGGAATCTGAGTGCACGAGCCACATTTAAGAGGTGTCTGTGTTTCCTTTCTACTCGGCCGTTTTGTTGGGGGGGTTTCAACACAACTAGTTTGATGAATCATTCCACACTGTGCGTAAAACCCCCTTATCGATCTAGACTTAAATTTAGACCCATTATCAGTGCTTATGATTTTAACAACTTTGTCAAATTGGGTCTTTATCATGGCAACAAAAACTTTTATATATTTTTCGGCCTCACTTTTCTCCTTCATCAAGTACACCCATACACCTCTACTAAAATCGTCAACAATAGTAAGAAAATAATGTGCACCGCAAGAGGAGGGAATTTTATATGGCGCCCCAAATATCACAGTGAATCAACTCAAACAAATTTTCAACTTTATCATGGCTTAACGAAAACTTCATTCTAGTCTGTTTCGCTCGTAGGCAAATTTCACATATTCGATTTTCATGAATACTACTAGAGTATTTTAGAGAATGAAGAAATGAAGACATAACTTCCTTGGAAGGATGGCCCATTCAATAATGCCAAAGTTGCCCCGTTTTGACGACGTACGCATGTTCTGTCTTGTCTTGTGCCCTTTTGTAGTAGTAGACCCCATCTCGTTGCTCACCCATACCAATCGGAATCCTCATAGTGCGGTCCTGCAAGATACAAGAGTTCTCATCAAATGTCACTGTACAATTTAGATCCTTACAAAAACGAGAAACTGATATGAGATTACAACTCAAAGAGGGCACTAGTAACGTTTGGTTTAATTTCAAGTCCTTCTCTAACAAGATTGTTCCTTGCTTCGTGGCTACTGTTTTTGCTCCATTTGGAAGATCGACGATCACTGGTGAGATGCCTTCTACATTCTCTAGCAGCTATACTTCCCCGGTCATATGCGTGGATGCTCCACTATCAATCAACCAAGGAGGCTTGGGAACGTAATTACCTGTTAGTTTTTCACCATCTTTGGGGGTCTCGATGAGACTCAGAAGCCGCTGGATTTGATCAGAGGTCAGTCCTGGAATAGGTGACGTTGTACCCGGTTGCTCACGACTCGCGAATGCAGCAGTGCTGACTGCAGCACTTTCTGTTGCTGGTGCATCAACAGTCATGGCTGCAGTAGTTGTCCCTTCTCGTCCTGCTCCACGACCACCTCGTCCATAACCACCTACACGGCCTCCTCTTCTTCCTCGAGCGCCGCGTCCACGACCTCTACCTTGGTTGCTCCAGCCAGGCGGATAGCCAATGAGTTCATAACAGTTCACCTCTTCATGCCCGATCTTCCCACAGTGAGTGCAAATCGGTTTTTCGGCCATGGTTCCATCTCTTCCGCCTTGCCTGAAGTTAACAGAAAACGCAGCCATGTCCGCCTTATACTCTCGTCCCATCACAATTTTTTTGTGCTGCTCTTCTTGTCGCACAACGTTAAAGATCCTCTCTAAAGTGGGTAAAGGTTCCATGGCAAGAATTTGCCCCCGAATAGGAGAATACTTTTCATCGCTCAACCCCATCAAGAATTGATGGGTCCTTTCCTCGTCAATGAGCTTAGCTACTTGACCTGCAATATCACATGTGCACTTTCCGCAAGAGCACTTCGGCAATTTGATATAGTTAGCCAACTCGTTCCACATATTTCGTAGTTTGGCATAAAACTCGACCACGTCAAGCCCTCCTTGCTTATAGGACGCAATATCATCCTTTAGTTGATAAATCTTAGGCGTATTGGGTGTGGAATACCTTTTTTCCAGATCATCCCACAACTCCTTCGCTGTGTCCGTGTAAGGTAAGGTTGAGTGTAGTTTGGGATTGATGGAGTTGAGAAACCATGGACATAGCATGGAATTTACTCTATCCCATGCATCCAAATCGTCTCCTTCTGTAGTTGGTTTAGTTATTCGTCCATCGACAAATTTCAACTTGTTCTTAGCATTCAAAGCGGTTCGGACCGCTTTCCTCCATAACTCAAAATTGTTTCCGTTGAAGAGAACCGAGGTGATTGATGCTCCCGGACCTTCGGATGGGTGTAGATAATATGGTGAGTCAACAGAGATTAAAAACGTGGTTGTTTTGGTTTTAGGTTTCGTATCATCATCACTCATTGTATCAATATTAGGATCGATCAAACCTGATGCTCTGATACCATGACAAAGAAAAAACACAGAGGGAGGCTTTGGAATATTGAGAACGTGTTTTTATTGATTCAACTCTTCTATGTCTCCTCATAATCAATATGATACATATATATATACACTCATGCTTGCCTACAACTCTATGACTTACGTTTCCTTATTGGAATACACCTATAAGACCAATGTCTCCTTATTGGAGTACAACTATGAAAGCGTAATTTGGAATATAACAAACTACTTGTTAACAACCTAACTGGACTGCATAGCTGTAAAGTGTTCCTATGAGAAGTCTTTAAGTTCATTTCAACTTTTAAGTTACAAGGCATGTTAGATTGTAAAGATTGTTGATCCTAGATAATGCACATTCTTCCCCATTTCTTGGGGTGCTTTTTTTCTGTTTGCTTTTTTTGGGGGGAGGGCGTTTATAGGAGGTAAGCTTGTGCACAAATGGATATCAATGGACTCTATGTCAAGGGTCCATATTTGGTTGTGGTAGTTTGGGAGGAGATTGGTAAGCACTGAGGAAGAAGCTATTTTTGAATGAATATCAATGGTTGTGGCTGTTCAATTCAGTTCATTTTTTATGTTATATCTACATGAATTAAGGTTAAACATACGCAAATGGTTCAACCATGGGAGACCTTTGGCTTTCCTGGAGGCTGTTCTTAGTTGGGTAAAATATTTTTTTTCCCACTATTTTGCTCATATTTAATATGACAATTTCTTCAGCAAATAGTTCTCTTTCTTTCCCTGAGTCTTGGTGTTTGTATGCTTTGGCTATGTTCTGACTACATGTGGAGTAGTTAATTTGCGTAGCAACATATGAAATTGCAGATCAACCCTTTATCAGTTTAGTAACAATTGTATCACCGAGCTCTTGTTAGTGATCGACACCCTATACTTGGTGTGGATTTTATGTCTAGTTTTAAAAACTCTTTTTACTTGCATGCATAAAGTTAATTGTAAACTACTGAGTATTGTGTATCGATCCCACGAGGAACAATAGTGATTTTCAATTTAACTCCTTCCAGTGATAAAGAATAATTCACAGGAGGAGTTCAAGTATCAATTTGAATCAAAGAAACAAAAGAAAAGTAAATGAGTCAAGAAAGTAGAGAGAAATCAAATAAGAGAAACATCTAGGACTTTTGAATTCACCAGTGATAAAAACATTGAATTACGAACTCAAATGAGGATTCAATTTCTCTCTTGTTCAACCTAAGCTACAAGTATTAGACTATAAATTTTAAAAAATGATTATAATTATTAAATGATATTATTTATCTAGTGGTTTAGCATGAATCATTCTTTTTAGACATAACTTATCTAATTTCTAGTATAAATTATTCACTTTCAACAATTATAACTTTAGACCAAATTGCATAATATCATATTAGCGTACGCGGTCTAATATTCATTTGAGATAGAAAATTAAATTATTGTAATCAACATGAATAAACAATAGTATTAACACCACAAAAAAGTGGTTTTTACCAACATGGATAGTTCTGTTACAATAAGTACATTTGCTGTCGGTAAAACCTTGCACCAACAGATATTGGTATGTTGCTAGACTGTTGGTAAAAAGATGTGATAGTATTAGTTTTACCAACAGATATTGCAATCTGCCACAATTGCTCCTTAATACCAACATAGTGAATATGTGGGTGAATGTCATCGTACTACCAACAGAGACGTAATATGTTGGTGATGGCAAGTGTTACCATCAGATGCTTCTGTTGGTACTAAATCAACTAATGGCATAAATTATTCATCAACGTACTGTATCTATTGGTAATTCTTTCTTTTTTTCGCCTTTTTAATCTTGTCCAACAAGAAGATCTGTTGGTGCTACTGTATACCGCCCAAGAAGAATTTCCATCAAGCAGCAATCTATTGATAATTCAGTTCCTTCACACACCTCATGATTCGAAACATCTACTGCCAATAGTCCATCCATTCAAGTGGGAACTATTTTTTCTAACAAATACATCTACACAAAATCAAACCTATAGGTACAATATCTATCCACAATAGAAGAATCAACTCAAACAAAAGTACAATGTTATTTAAAAGTTTTCAAAAGTGCTATGCATTCGCTAAAAGTTCATAACAAATAAGTACATAACTCCAACAATTGCTTACATTGAAATTAAAGTCCAAACTATAAGTGCAAACTCATAAACATTACTTGGACTACCTAAAAGATAAGTCATAACAAAAGTTAACCACATAAGAGAACTCAAACTATGACTCATCGTTTTGTTCTTGATCATCAACTTCTTCCACATTTTCTTCTTCAAATGTATGACCATTTTCATTGTCATCATCAATATCCTCAAATGAAGAAAGAACTTCCTCCGATATTCCCTATTAAACAAGCACAAAAGCATCAATCTTAAGAAGAAATAATAAAGAATATTTATAGTCGTCTAATGGCATTCTCCCTTAATAACATGATGTCAAATTTATTGTTAAAAAAAACAAAAATATACAAGTTATCAAACACATTCCAACCAAATTAACTTTTCATGGAAACCTCTAATCACACTCTCTTCCCCCCACCCCCCTCATGGCAAGAGATGTAATAAATTGCATTGCAACAAATTAATTTCAATAGAAATGAAATGTACAAGACCCTCTTAAATTGAAAAAGTTTACCAGCAAGATAGTCAAATTAACTCCTCTGCACTCACTTATTATAGAACTTGAGATATAAAATGCATAAATTTGTATACTCTATAAAAACTACAGTAGTATCAACAATTTGTTAAATTTCTATGTAAATTCTCGGGGGAAACGGATAGAGTTTTGCCTGAAAACTGATCATTTTTCAAGCTTAAATCCTTACATTAATTCCTTGCATCGAGTAGAAGTATAAAAGAACATAGAAATAAACTCAACGACTACATATCGGAGTCCACAACTCTATGGGTCACTTGTCCAGAGTATACCAAATATTAAAGTTTAATAATAATGAAGGAAATAAAAATACAACTCGAAGCCAAATTATACAAGGTCGAAGATCTAAATCTAAGCACACCACATATAAACTTTATATATGGGCACTATGTCTAGCTCATCAAGAAAATCTATGAAGCTAAAGAAAGTTCCCCAACTTTGAAATATGCGCAGCTCATCAAGAACATCCACATCGCATGAATAAAATGTATAGCACAAGTCATTGCCTACTAAAAGACATTCATATCGCAAATAAGACTTTCTGAGACAAAGACCATTACTCTAGCCACTAGCTTAAAAAACAATTAAGTACCACAGAAATATCAGTAATGAAACAAATAATAAAATATCTCATATAGGAATACCTGGTGCTTCAAAAGCACTTTCACCAAATTGGTGACATATCCAAGTTTATTCTCCGAACGTTCAATCTTCTTTTGATTTTCTTGTTGCTCTTGCTCGATTTTCCTTCTTTTAGTTCGTTCTTCCTCTAAAGTGCACGTTTTAGAAGTTGAACGAGGAACTTTGACCCCAATGCCAAAGTTCTTAGCATAACTATACTTGTCTTCTCCAACAACTCTTTTGAAAATTTCATCTCTAGGAGCATCATTACATGAATCTTCTTCAAAGCGAGATAACTCATTTTCAATTGCTTCTTGTCATGTTACACATTTGTAAAAGGAAATAAGATGAATAAGAAAATTAAATAAAAACAAACACTCATACCTTTGCACGAGCTGAAGCATAAACAAGTTTTGTAGCTTTCTTTGGTGCATGGGTCTTCAACCATATTGTAAGCTAATCTGTCTTGTTGCCTTTTTCCTAAAAGGTGTATAAAATAGTAAATGAGTTAACTAAAATCAAATTCAGCTATAGTATAAATAGGATATACACAATACCTCTTCTTCAGCACGTATACGTGTGAAAGTCTTTGTTCCTCCATAGTGACACATTTTGTTATTGCCCCGATTTTCAATTCTTCTTTTAGTTCTAGCCTAAATGAATAATTGACAAATCACATCATAATAGTTGCATTACTTCAAAATAATTATAACTGTAAATGTTCTTAAAGCAAATAATTACTTTTTCCTTGTTTGATTCCCAAAACTGTACTAAGTTGGTCCATGTTTCTGGTGACATGTGTTCTGGTCTTTTGCTAATTGCTTCATCATGACTTCTACCGTCTAATAGTGCCACCTTCAACTCACATTTATAGCTTCTCCAACAAGCATGCATTTTCCCCATTGCCCATTCATAAGGCTCATTTCCTTCGAGAAAGTGAAATGAACGTTGTACAACGGATATAAAGAAAAAGAATCAATCAAGACTTAAAATAAACTTAAAAGTCATATTTTTACTTTGAAATCCACTTGCACATGTAGGGCTTGCGTAAAAATCAGAGTGTAGAGGTTCAACTTTGAAAGTAATATAATATATATTGAGACATATATACCTTCACCTCTGTCCACATTGAATCTTTTTTCTCTTGTTGAATTTTCCTCCAATCAATACAATCAAGTGGTAGTCTTCTAGGGTATCGTGGAAGACACCCAATCATGGAAGACATTTGCCTTTGAGAATTACCTATAGGTTGAAGTTGTTTGTTCACATCGACGAACACAGAGTTCTTTAAAACCTTTATCTTATTAGGTTCACGACCCTTCTCATTCTTTTCCTTGGTTGCTTGTATGTGTCTTCTACTTGTGGTGTTGTGACCACCTTCAGTTGATGATTCGCCTCCCTTATCATGATTTGGTTCACTTTCTACATGCTCCAATGAGTTTGAATTGACCTCTCTTATGATGTCACAAAAGCAATGACTGTTAGATATGACAATTATAGAAAATAAATGAAATATAATAACAAAAAATAGGAATTGCACTTAGACATAAAAGTAACATATGCACAACAAGTACATGACTTACTTCTAGGAACCTCTCCATTGTTCCTAGGTTCTAAGCTCATGTCACCATTGTTGACATGTGAATCAACGGGCTTTGAGAGCTCCACTGATCGAATGGTATGACTTGGACTACGATGTAACTCTTGTAAAAGTAGTAAAAAAAATAACATTAGAAAATTATAAGTAAAAAAAATAACATGGTACAAAAGGAGCATTTTTCGTCATCGTACGACTACTGAAAACATTGTTGTTTTGGGTTCCAATTGTCTTTTTTTCTGTAAACTTCCCGCCAAGTGTTTTACTTCAATCTTTAACAATACAAAAACTTGCATTCTGTATTTTTTTTTTAAAAACCCTTACTTGTAGGAGTGTGTGGCAAAGAGGATGTTCCTGGTAAGAAGAGAGAACGTTGAACGGAAGTACCTCGAGACAAAGTAGGTGTTGAGGCTTCTTTTGACCTCGGATTGCGCCTTACTCCTTGACTTAATAGCTGATTTTTCCCAGACGTCAATATATGCTTCATTAATATAAAACATAAGCAACTTAAATAAAAGGTTGTTATTACTTTGAGATAACTATAAAACTATGATTAATTTACGACCTACCGCAAGTTGATCTCTTGTAACCGTCCTCTTCTTACTTGGCAATCTTCCTGTAGAAGACATAATCTAAAACAAAGAAATTTAGTACTAATATATCAACATCAAACACATTAACAACAATGTATACATAGCCCATGAAGCAGTAGTCCTTACAAATATCACAATCAATTGGGGTAAAAAATAAGAAAGTCATTCTAAATACCAAAATGATTCTAAAATGGTTAACCAATAAAGAAATTTTTCATCAAAATATTTAAGTACATATATAAATTATTTAGAATTAAAATCATATAATGTCTCATCATCTTCATCACTTTCAGCACTGCTATTATTTGAGTCTGTCTCCACATCATTGTTCCATTCAATGGCATCAACAAAAGTCTCATTCAATGTAACTCCTTGTAACTCCCATGATATCTTCTCTAACATCAATGAATTCTTCTGCATTGATCGAATTCGAGTTGTCTACTTGTAAAACTTCCACTTCTGGTATGACATCATCTTCCAGTTCATAAAGATCTCTTGGCTTAGTAGCAATGACTACATGCAAGTTTTTCTCTTTGGACTCTGGCACATATATAAAAGACTTGTATTGCTTGAGATGCTAGGACAAAAGGTTCGCTTGTTTTCTAATGTAATTTAATGTTAACAAGAGTAAATCCAAACTCATCTTGTTTTACACCTCTAATTGGATGCACCCAATCACATCGAAATAAGATAACACTTCTTCCTTGAGGATAGCTCAATTCAATGATTTCAGTCAGAATCCCATAATAAGCTATATCTCCTGCATCTGTGCAAGAATTCACAAGAATACCAAAATTTTGGGTCTCGCTCCTCTTATCAATCTTTTTAATACACTACATGTACCCATTACAGGTAATCTTAGTCATTGTCTTTATCCATTCACTTGGAAATGCACTTAGATATTTCAAATCATCATCCATGGAACAATTGGCGGGACAATGCCTATGAACCTGAGAATGTACAGATTTTATCTATTACGATACATTGACCATGTAAAGTTTGCATATATAAATATCATATGTATATTAAGATACTTACATTTTGTTCAAACCATTTTGGAATTGTCTTTTTATGAATCTCACCAACGCTTTCATTTGAAGTTTGACATTCAGTACTAACAATCTCATAATGCTCTCTGAAACCATAAAAACACGTCTTAAATTATAGAATGAATTTTAGGAATTTTATTATACCAAATCGAACAATAAGGTGTACTTACTTTGCATAACTTTGAACGTCGTGCCAGTTAAATAACAAATAAGTATGTGCTTGGTCAATTAATGAATGGTTAGGACGAATGTCTTTCTTTTTGGATAATGCTCGACATCTGAAGGAGAACACAGATAGTCCCTTGTAGCATTCATCACCATCATCATTATTCCTTGAGGACCTATTCTCTATAGTCTCTACACTAGGTAAATATCTTGCACAAAATATCAAACATTCATTTGCTACGTATCGTTCAGTAATTGACCCCTCTAGACGGCTTTTATTACCAACAGACAATTTTAATGTCCTCGAGTGCCTACGAAAATCAAAATCTCATGACATGGCTGTTATGTTTAGTTGTAAATATAAAACCGTGGATGTAAAAATTAAAAATTGATTAATACCTTTCTACGTTGTACATCCAATGATAAATGACAGGATCCGTAACCTTTGCTTCATATGAAAAATGGACAAATAAGTGCACCATTATGTCAAAGAAGGAAGGAAAAAAAAATCTTTTCCAAACGACAATGGGGTAACAATGATACGATCCTGTAACGTCTCAAAATCTTGAGGTGTTGCAACTTTAGAGCAAAGCTCTTTAAAGAAGTTGCTTAACTCAATCAATGCAATCGCCACGTTTTTGTCTTTCATTTTCCTTGCAATCAGCAGCAATAGTTGCTGCATTATAATATGATGGTCAGGACTTTTTAAACCATAAATTTTACCATCGATAATGCACCTTCTGATATTTGATGCGTAACCATCAGGCACTTTCACAGAAGCATGCAAACCAATAAATTCCTCTTTTTCTTTCTTGCTTAATGTGAAGCACGCTAGAGGAATGTATACTTTGCCTCTGTCTTCTACTGGATGGAGTTTATCCCAGATATTCAAGTCCTTTAGGTCAAGATGTGATTGCAAAGTATCCTTTGTCTTTCCTTCAATGCCTAGAAGTGTACCAAGTATACTCTCTGAGACATTTTTTTCTATATGCATAACATCCAAGTTGTGACATACCAAAAGATGATCCCAATAAGGGAGTTTGAAAAATATGCTCTTTTTATTCCAAGGCATCACTTTATCCCCCTTTCTTTTATTTTTTCTTTTTAGTCTCTGGATGTTTACTAAATATGACATCAAGTGCTTCCATTTGATTCAACAAATCAGTTCCAGATAGCAATTCAGGAGGAGGTCTCATTTCTGTTTCTCCATTAAATGCCTTCTTACTACACCGAAATTTATGATCTCCTAGTAGAAAACGACGATGGCCCATATAACATATTTTTCTATTTTTCTTCAAATAAAGGGAACATGTATCAACATTATAATATGGACATGCATACTTCCCTTTGGTTTTTCAACCTGACAAGTTCCCATATGCAGGGAAATCACTTGTAGTGCAAACTAGGGCTGCTTGTAAATCAAAAGTCTCATCCTTTAAGGCATCATAAGTTTCTACACCTGGCTCCCAAAGTTCTATTAGCTCATCAATTAAAGGTTCTAAGAACACATCAATATCATTTCCTGGAGACTTTGGACCAGGTATAAGTAATGAAAGGAACATATAAGGTTGTTTCATGCACAACCATGGAGGCAAATTGTATGTCATCAATATAACAGACCATATACTATATTGAGTGCTCATATTGCCATATGGATTAAATCCATCACTTGACAAGCAAAGCTTGACATTTCACGGATCACTAGCAAATTTTGTATACCTGTTATGAAAATGCTTCCAAGCATAAGCATCAGCTGGATGTCTTTATCCTCCATCCTCTTTACATCCCTCTGTATGCCATCTCATCAAAGGAGCTGTCTTAGATGACATATACAACCTTTTAAGCCTAGGTATTAGGGGCAAGTGACGTAAAATCTTTATTTGAACTGGATTGCCAGAAGCTAATTTCATTATCGTCTCATCATCTGCGAGCTTATATCTAGAAGTATTACACTGAGGACACTTGGTGAGTTCAGCTTTATCCTTCCAGAAATGGACGCAATCATTAGGACATGCATCTATCTTTTTGTAACCAAGATCAAATTATTTAATGATGCTTTGTGTTTGTTTAAAGGAATTTTGCCATACTGAATCTTTTGGAAGACCCCTTTTGAAGAGTTTAGCAAATGCATCAAATGTCATGTCACTAACATTATACATGCATTTAAGATGATACATCTCAACAATAAATGAGAGTTTACTAAATTTCTCACACCCCAGATAGAGGGGCTGGCCCGCATCTTCAATTAGTTTAAAAAACTTCTTTGTCTCTTCATTAGGGCCTAAGGAGTCATTAATGGACTCATGCCATGCAAAAGCATCCCGTATCATATCATGCATATCATGTTCGATTGAACCATGACGCTCATGATTAAATTGATCATCTCGCATCTCATCATCGCCATCATTATCACTTAGAATTGGCTTCCCATGAGACCATACATGTTTACGGTAATTATCATCCATCCCTTTCATAAGAAGGTGAACTCTTAATACTTCCCTTTCATGGTGGAATCGATTAGCACATGTTGTACACGGGCATGAAATCTTATCATCAAAAGCAGAAGTCGCAAATGCATGATCAAGAAACGCATTTAGATAATCCATATATTTGTTATCCATTCTCGTTAACTACACCCAACTCTTATCCTTAAACACATCCATAATGGAACCTCCCTACGTATCATAATTTTGAAATATTTATTCATTCTTAAAATATAAGTAAGCAAACATTACAACAACAATTATAGCAAAAAATGTTAAAGTATAAATTGAAGGAAAATCAAACACTACTTTGGGGCAATTTACAGTTACCTAAAATACAACACTAACATATAGCTAATTAACTCACAATGACTATGAACCATTAGAATTGAAAACATATAAGAAGTAAAGGTGTTTTCAATACCAAGCATTAACACATTAAATATAATAATTTATAACTTTTAGAATTTGTTCCGGATATAGGGAACACACTTATAGAGAAGAAAATAAAAGAAAATAGTTAGTATTTATAACATAAATGCTTACCTATATATATATATATATATATATATATGTATATATATATATTTATA
>JACYFF010019584.1:33796672-33807960 GCA_017589665.1 Selenicereus undatus
GTGTGTGTGTGTGTGTGTGTGTGTGTGTGTGTTTCAACGAAAATCCTATATCCTGTAATTAGTGTACAGGTTGGCATACATGCTAAGGTGTACGAGGGTGAAAAGAAGCAACTGACATGAACACCATAAAGCACATGCACTAGTTGTGATATCATTGGACCACAAATCTACAAGATTCATGCTTTAAAAAGGAAAAAGAACAGGAACATTGTGAACCCAACAAACTCAATGGAATTTCAAAAACACAATACCTTCAGTGAACCCTCGATCTTATTGATCAGCATATGCCATTTACTCAAGCATGTAGAAGGCATAGATAGATCAAAGAGACAGTTACAGTGGTGGGAATTAGTTAAAACAAAAAAAATATATTCAGGCCTAGCAAAATAACCTGTAAAAGTACTGAGAACAACTCTTCGAAACTAACCTAAAGTATTGTGCTAAAGTCATTTTCAAGAGATATGATTCGTATAATTGATTTCTTATAACAGGTGAGTTCAAGTCGAGCTTGTTAGTTTTTTAAAATTTAAATTACACCTCGTTGAACAAAATTTCTAACGCGCAGAGTTTAGAGACAACCAATAAATCAATAATAGAAATTATCATTGCGCTCAGGTCTTCAATATTTATGGACTAGCTACTGCATATGAACCCACTAGCATTGATTTTTTTTTGTTTGGGCTTTTTTGACAATAGAAACCAGGCATGTTAGAGAAATCTTTCTGAAAATATGATTGCTTAACCATACTAGATAAGTTTCCACTTGTTGATGCCCCTGATCTCTTAGCTTCTCCTCCTAATGTCGAGATCATTGATTTCTTACAAACCCCAACCTCATTGCCTTCATGGATTTCTGTGTAAGAACTAGAAATTGCACAATTACCTCAACATTCAAACTCCCACAACAAAGACTCTCTGACATCAAACTCTAAGAATCTGTTTTGCTTGTACATGTGGGTACTCAGATTTGCAATTCCAAACGAATAAACAATCTTCCGTTTTGTTCAGCCTGAAATTATTGCATTTTTATACCCTTTATTAGCTAATATTTGCTCTAAATAAATTGTTAAGTTAGATTTTTAATAATGTTTTCATTTATTTTGTAGGAGTTGGAAATAATTTGAAGAAAATAAATAAATTCACTCAAACAAGTGCTAGAGCTGGATCACATTGAAGCATACAAGAAAGAAGAAAAAAATGAAGCCAGACCGAGCCCAATAGCCCAGTGTCTCGAGCCCAGCACGAGGTCAGCCTAGCGCCCCTTCAGACCAATGTCCACCCCAACCGGCCCACTCTTCCTTCATTTCCCACTCTTCTTCTCAGCCCAGCACAACCTCCTCTCTGTCTTCCCTTATTTCCCTCTCTTATGGGCCAGCCCAGCCGGTCATCAGCACTCCCATACTCAGCCCCATCTCTCCCTCTTTCATTTAGTAAGCACGTGCTAGGCACGTGATTCCTAGCCCCCTCTCCATTCTCTTCTTCTTCCTCCTTCGTTCCTTCTTGCCCAGAACCCGAACAGAGCACCCCCCCTTGGCGCTTCGTCTTCTTCATTGCCATAACAGTTGCCCACTTTCTTCCTTACTCTCTCCTCCTTCATTATCCATCGTAACTCACCATCATCAAGAAGACGGTTTCAAGCATTCAAAGGGGAGCTGAAGGGGCATTCTTGGAAGACCTTTAATGGTGGTTGAAACAAAGTAACAGAGGGTAGATTGGAGCGTAGGGCAGCATCGATTAGAGTTTCAGGGTGGT
This sequence comes from Selenicereus undatus, assembly GCA_017589665.1. NCBI lineage: Eukaryota > Viridiplantae > Streptophyta > Magnoliopsida > Caryophyllales > Cactaceae > Selenicereus > Selenicereus undatus. The sequence goes on from JACYFF010019584.1 coordinate 33,798,425, forward strand.
TTCAATTTTCTTGAATTCCATTTGATTTCCAGTTTCATATCTTGTTCTTAATTCTCGAAATTAGTGGAATCATATCATGTTTTTTTTTTTAAAAATTTCGAGCACAAGGTTGGATATTGGTGTTGAATTTGCAAACATTTGTGTTGAAACTCTGAATTGAGGTTTTGTTTTCTTTATGCTATTTCCCTAGGTTTAGCTTTGCTCTGCTTCATGTTCCTTTGTGTTTGCTTCCCCTCTATTTCGTTTGTTGAGGATGAACGAAATAGTTACAGCTTAGTGTTGTGGACTCAACTTATTTACAGTTTGTGAATCCGTTTTTATTTTGTTGTTACACCTTTGCAAGTTATCCAATTTCATGAATTAATATGGTTTACTTAGTCTAATAATTAGTAGATAACTTTTAAATCAGTTCAGAATGTTTGGTAACCAAAGTTTATAACCCATCCCTGAGGATCGACACCTGTAAATGTTACGGCGATAAAACCATACGCTTGCGGAAAAATCACAATAAGTTTTTGGCACCGATGCCGGGAGGTGGCATTGTGAAATTTGGTTACATCGATTCGTAGTCAATCAAGTCGTTTTCGTTTTTAGTTTTAGTTGAGTCGTACCTTTTGTTTTAATAGTTTAGTTTAGTTTTATTTTTGAATTTAGTTTATATTTTGATTTTGATTTTTGTTTGTGTCAGGATTAGTTTAATTTTAATGTTTAGATGTTTCTAACAAAACAATACTAATCAATTTGGTTTAGGTTCAGTGAAAAATATTCAAGGTTGAACTGATTCGAAAATATTTACAATGCAAATTTTTCACCAATTTTCGCATTCTGTTTGAATTTTCTGGACCTGTTCTGGTGTGATTTCCGCTATGTCAATATTTTTTTCTAGATTCAGCATAATTTTTAGAGGATGTGTGAATTTTTCTGGAATTTTTGGAGTTGTTTATATTTTTCTGTGAATTTTAGAATTAATATTCTGTTTTCATTTTTCTGCACTGTTCGAGGATAGAAAGAAAAATTTGAGAAAAATTATATTTATGTTGTTTGTGATTGTGTGGACTTTGCTATATATTTAATTCTAATTTTAGGAGTCATATTTTCTGTTTTAATTTTATTTTAGAATTGGGTTGCTTAGGTGTTATTTATTTTCTAATTTTCTTTTAGTTTGTTGGTGGTTGTGTTTATAGTTTTTGATTTGATCATATTTTGTTTGTGCAATTTAATCATTTGTTTTGTTTTATGGTTTAAAAAATATGTATATAATAATAAAAAAAAAAAAAGAAAAACAAAGAAAAAAAAGAAAGATGCTCATGCTTTGTGATTTGTCTCTTTGGTCTTTCTTTTCTTTTGGTCCCATAGTTATTTTTGTTAGTTTATTTTGTGTGCTTAACTTGATTATTTCAGTCTCTTGTTTTTGTTATTAGTTTGTAATTAGTGTCCTAGAGTCATTTTTCTTTCAATAAAAAAACCCCCTTAAAAAAAGTGAAAATCTTAAAAAGTGAAAAATTCTATTACCAAAAAAAAAGAAGACTTCAAGAATGTCAGTGTTTAAATTCCCATAATATGAGCATGAATCCTTTTGGCATTATTTGTCTAGACTTAACTATTACCGTGCTCAATTGAATCAAACTTTTGAGAAATGAAAAATTTGCGAGGTCATTATTTTGGGTCTAAATGCTGAATTTAGGGGTATTGTTCAGTCCATGTGCTCAGCGGGTTTGCTAGGATTGTTGTCTAGATCTCAAGATGAGGTTTGGGATTTCTTTGAAAGGTTAGCTTGGGATACTTATGAGTTTGAACAAACTAAAATGAACTTAAAGTACCTAACTCATGCTAAGTCTGCTTTTTATGCTAATCCTTACTCCCGAGGTCATTTTATAGATTCGTATGACTCCTCTTATGCTTCTGTGCCTCCTGTTTGGTGTGATTATTGTGAATCTTCTACTCATGATGCTTGTTCTTGTCCATATCGTAACTATTTTGATGCTCAATGTGCTAGTGTTGAGAAGAAAATTCATGAATTGATTGATAAAATGATGGAGAGTGAGAATTACTGAACATTCTCATTGTTCTAATCAGAATAGGGAGCAATATAATGAGTTTGACTCTAGTTTAGGATCTCATACACCTGAAATTAGTCTTTCTAATGATTTTGAGCCCTCTTATCAATTTATGCCTCATTTGCATGATGATCTGTCTTTGCCTAGCCTTGAAAAAGAGAGCAACCTCCCTGTGTCTCTATCGCCTGACCTTGCACCAAACACTGACTCACAAAAGGATGTCACTGAAAACGTCCTAGTTTATGCCGACCCACCCACCATTTTTGATGAGTCTTCTAAGTTTGAGGAGGGTCAGGAGTCTGAGCATACTGGTAAGTTAGATATGAGCATCCCATCTGTAGTTGAGCTTCATGATGTAGATGACTCAAATGCTCTTTCAGAGGAGTCATGTGAAAAGGACATTGAACCCACAATTTTGTACTTTGATGATGACATTTTGTCTGTGCAATATGAATCTTTTTATGTGGATTTGATATCACTGCACATCTTGATGAGGGTTTTTGTATTGAATATGAATCATTCTCTTTTGATCTTCTAATTCCTCGTGACTCATTCCTTGTTGAATATGAGTCGTTCTGTTTTGATGTCAATGTGAGTTTGGATGTGGACTTGTGTGCGGATTATGAATCTTTTCCTTTTGGCCCAATCTAAGTTGAACTCCTCTTTGAATCTCACAAGTCTGACTTTGTTGAGTCTGCGAATGTTGCCCCTGAGAATTTTGCCTTAGAGCAGACTCCTACACATATTGACCTTAAAGGACTTGTAGACTTAGGACCCTCTGATTTGCCTGGACCGTTCTTTCATGATGATCACATTTCTAGGCCGATGACCTCAACTTTGGCTACTTTTACATATGTCTGCCTGTTTGGTGTTTGGGCCCACCAATTTGATAAGTTGAAACGGACCCTTACTTGTGTTGCTTTGGTGTGGTGGATGTACTCTATTTGGTACCAACTTTCTCGTGTTCCTTGTCTTAATTTTATCGAGTGTTGGTCTTCTGTGTTTGACAAGCTACTTCGTGCTTTAATGGGTTTTGAGTTGAGTAGCAATGTTCCATTTGATATGGAATGGCTGATGCTCCATAGGCCTATATTTGCGCATTTCGCGAGGCTATAGCTTAGGTGTACTTCTGCACTTGACCTGATATAAACGTTCCTCTTTATCTCTTCTTTTTATTTTATTTTTGTTTGTATATATTTGTTGCTTTGTTTTATTTTTATTGTTTTATTTTTGAGTTTTAGAGTCATGTCATTTTTCTTTCTTTTTGAGTCTTAGTCTTCTTTTTGTATATTCATTTTTCTTTTTAGTTTTTTTTTCTTTCTTTTGTCTATTTCTTTTCACTCCCAATGAGGATATTGTGAGATTTAGGTGTGGGGGTGGGGAAACTTTGAAAAAATTATGATTGAAATTATGACTGAAATAACATGATGAATCAATCACTCCAAAACTCCAAGAACAAACGCATGAAAAACACTAATTTCAACAAAATCATAGCAGAATGCGAAAAGATCAACAATAGACAGTAATTAAGGTGGAACTGAAACCGCAGGAATGATCAAATTTGAAATCAATGTAACAGTCAACAGATCAGGGAATAAGCACAATACCTAAAAGACTTGAAATTCTACAAGTTCTAACTATTTCACTACTTGAACAATCTGTTACTACCTTCACATTCAAGGGAATTACAAAAGTACACAAATAACCATAACAAATTCAAGGAAGAAGCAATAAGAATTATTCAAGTTTAAATAATCTCCACTAGTCAAAGCACACAAAACTCTTCATTCCAATTAGCTACTACCTTAATTGCCTTTCAAACCTAACAAATTCAATGGAATTGCAAAAACACAATACCTTCAACGAATTGCAAATTGAACACCAACAAGCCTGATGACTTGCATCTAGCCCCTATTTTCTGGCACCAAACACTCGATTTTTCGTCACCAAACCCTCGAGAAGTTGGCTAGAATGATATAATATGACCTTTAGAAACTTAGAGGAGATTGAAAGAGAAGATCATAGGAGTGATACATACCGTCAAACCTTGAGAATTGAACACCACGAAAGCAATGACAATGGCGATTGATGTAGATTTTGACACCACGAACACCCATAAACCAACACCAATAATGATTGATGAAGAAGATGAACTAGCATTTGCATTTCGAAGGTCTAAGAACTTGAAGAACCTATCATGGCTGCTCCTCTGTTTAAGAGTTTAGGCGTTCTAGTTATTTCGAATTCGGCGGGTTAAAACAAAAAAATCCCAATTCAATTTAATTAGGTGTTGGTGCGTTCCGCTACAGAGACCAAAGAAAGAGAAGTTTGGCTGATTACAACAAAAAACCGAGTCAAGCTACTAATACCAATTCAATTTTTTTATTTTATTATCAAATGTGTATTTTTCAGATAGTTATTCAATTTTTCCTGCAATAATATTTTTCATTAATACCAACGAAAGTTCTTTTATAGATGAGTATGTTGGTAATGTGATTACAATACCAACAGAAAACTTTGGTGTTGGTAATATGATAATAATACCAACACACCTTTTTTTATGTGTTGGAAGTATTAACACCCATTCTTCCCTCCAAAATTGAAAACTGTAATACCAAAAAATAACTTAATCTGTTACACAAACTCACTTTTACCAACAGAATGTATTTTTTGTGTCTAAATGTCTGTTGGTGAAAGCTACTAATTTTGTAGTATAAGATGCATAGATAGGTTAATTTCAAATATAAACTAAAAATTATGCAATGCGGGAGACAAGTATAAGCCCAAAAGAAATTAGGAAAGCAATATTATTATCAAAGATCCATCTTAATCCTAGATATGAGTAATTTAGCTAGCCATAGTTAGTGAAAACACTATTGAAGTTGGTATAGCCATCTAAAAATATTGGTACATTTCACTCTGTCCAAAATTGCATACTCAATTACACAAAACTATAGAATTAAGTGTAAACTCTCAAATTTGACTCACAAATAAGGTGAGAAGAAAAAAGAAGAGGAAAGTAGCTAACAAAGCTTGTTTTCTTTAAAATCCTCAATCCAAATGGTTGTCTTACAAAGACTCTCTCTCTAAAAAAAAATTAAAAGATGGAAGATGAGAGAATGGGAGAATGCTCAGATGCTTGGATGAGTGGATCAGTGAATGGATTAAGTTTTGCTCCAACCTTGACCCCTTTTATCATGGAAATTCAACCCCTTTTAGTGCCAAAAAATTAATGAAAAATTAATTTTTATTAATTCTTGGTTGTTATATTACATAAGAAAAGGCTAGTCTTTAGCTAAAAATTAATATTGATTAATTAGCTTTGACTAGGTTACTTGGGGTTGCTCACAAAAATGCAAACTTAGCAGTTGGTTTTGTTAGAGCTGAATGGGCGACTAGGTTGAACAAGCTGCTAATACAAATAGACCCAAATGTAGAGAAGGAAGAAAGGGATAAGAGTGGGGCGCTGGGTGCCTGATGGGCCACGTGTTGCTGGCAAGACATGCCCAAATGGGGTTGTGAAGGAATGAGAAAAGGTGAATATGGAGAGACAGGCTGACCACACACTAGGAGGCTGGGCTAGGCCCAAGTAGGAGGGAGAGATGAGGGAGAGAAGGGGGCAACTTGGAAGAATGTTGGGTGGGGGAGCTGTGGAGCTTCAATCTTTGCGGCGCGATTCGAGGTAAAACAACCCCAAATTGAGTCGAGGAATCAGGTAGAGAGTAAGTGAGAGAGAGCCATTGGGGGTTTGTGGTGAGTTGAGTGTTGGCCCGCGGAACAGCTCATTTTGGCCTGCGCAAAGGAGGAAGACAAGCCCACACGGCTCTGGGCCAAATTCTTAGGCCTTCCAACATTGGATTACAGTTGTGATTTGTTCGAATTATTCAGTTCCATTACTGAATTCAACGCTTTTTTCTCGCTAAAAATCATATAAAATATGCATTGTTCTTCCATGAAAATATATTTCAAGGGCTAAAAAGTAGGTAACATGATGGGTAAAATTATATATAAAATATGAATTATCAACTCCTCTACACCAAAACTTTGCTAGTCCTCAAGCAAAGCACAATAATAATGCATGTATTCATTCAATTCATCAAGCAAACAAGATTAGGGAAGAAATCAAATATCCAACCACACCCGTCCACTCAAAATCACATATATCAATTCACTACCAACCCACAACTCATTATCAAATATTTCTAATTTCAACTTAGTTAATAGGCTAAGACTTGAGCAACTTAAGCACACAAGGGAACCATGTAACAAAAAGTAAGTACAAAACTTCACTCCACATAATAAAAATCACAAGAATATCTTTAAAGTCAAGCCCCCAATCCCAAATCAATTTATTTTGGCCTTCAACTAGCCAAAACTAGAAATAATCTCCAACGGGCATGGGTCACATGAATAAATCCACATGATAAGACCAGGGCATGTATAATCCGAGCACCTAAGCTCTTCCCCAAATCAAATTCAATTTTCATTTTTTTAGTTTTCCTCAAAACTTTCCTTTTGTATTTGCCCCACACCTAAATCTTACATTGTTCTCAATGTAGAAAATAATAATAAAGAGAGAAATGGAGAAAAGAGCAACACAACTTGATAGTACAGGGAAATCATTTCCATATAAGCCCAGCATCCAACTCCAAAAGTACCTTTAGAACCATCACCAACCACAAAAGCAAAAAAACCAAGTGATGAATCACACTCTAAGACACAAACACACAACAACACCACCTCTCAGTGTGGGTCCCGCTTTCGCGGGGTCTGGGGAGATCCAAGTGTAGGTAGCCTTACCTCTACAACCATCTCTGCTCATAGAGTGACTGCTTCCAAAAGACCGTACAATAAACTTTACCTTTTAATCTAACAGACATCATCTTATCACACAGCACATTTAAAGCATATTTTCATTTTTGCTAACCCGCTTTTATACAATGGTTGATGTCTTTGTCAATATCCCTTTTTTTATTGAATGATTGAGCCTAGATATTTAAACTTCTCAACCTTTGGGATTATCATTGCATAAATGGTTGCTTCTTCCCCTACTCTTCTCTTCCACTAAAACAACAATGTAGGTATTTGATTTTCGATCTACTTACTCTAAAACCTCTAAATTTCAGCGTATGTCTTCATCGCTCCAACTTATCATTAACTCCCTCTCTGCTCTCATCAATAAGAATAATGTCATCTACAAATAGCATACGCCATGGTAACTCATCTTGAATCCCTTTTGTAAGTTCATCCATAACCAAAATGAAAAGAAAAGGCTTAAAGCAGAACCTTGATACAGGCCCATACCAACATAGAAGTCATTGGTAACGTCTCCTGGTATCCTAACACTCATCCTAGCTCCCTTATACATATTTTTAATAATCAAATATACATAGATGACACTACATTCTTTTCCAAACATCTCCATAACACTTCACTCAAAACTCTATCATAAGCTTTTTCCAAGTCTATGAACACCATATAAAGATCAACCTTTCTATCTCCGTACAATCCCATAAGCCTTCTAAGGAGGTAAATTGCCTCTATGGTCGACTTGCCATGCATAAAACCAAATTGGTTCCCTGATATCAAAATATTCTTCTACAACCTTCTCTCAATCACCCTTTCCCATAACTTCAGAGTGTGATTGGGCGACTTTATACCCTTATAATTATTACAATCCTGAATATCACTTTTGTTCTTGTACAATGGGATGACTGTACTAAACCTGCATTCTCTGTGGGCATCTTAGCATTCTTAAAAATAACATTGAAAAGCTCTGTTAGCCACTCTAATCCCTCCTCATCCAAACAATTCCACACTTCCATCGGTATTTGGTTTGGTCCCTCTACCTTCTCGTTGGACCTCTTTTTTAGGGCCTCTTTAATCTCATTCTTGCTGATAGGCTCACACAATTGAGGATCAAGTTGCCTCTCACTACTTTCTCATTCCCTGCTCCGAAAATCTTCTAATACTTCACCATGAAGGACTTTGGAAAAACACCTTTTCCATCTCTCCTTGTTTTCTGCCTCCCTAGCTAGCACCTTAGCATTTTCATCTTTGATGCACCTCATGTCATCCAAATCCTTAATTCTTCTTTCCCTAGCCCTCGCTAGCTTAAAGACCTCATTTTCACATTCCTTGGCCACCAATTTTTGATATAACCTATCATAAGCCATGCTCTTAGCTACAACAATGACTTTCTTGGCAACTTTTTTCCTACCTTATATCTAACTCTACTAATTTTTTTCTCTTCACCCGTTCCACTATTTATGAAAGCAGTGTACACATCTTTTTTCTCCTTGACTTTCTCATTTACCTCCTCGTTCCACCACCAGGCTCCCTTCATTTTGCTACCACCATTTATAGATGTACCTAGGATTTCTTAGCCGCCCTTCAAATACATTCTGCCATTGCATCCCACATTGTATCTACATCCTCTGCATGCTCCAAATTCCCTCCTCAGTAATCCTCTCTGATAAAGTCATAGTGTTATCTTTAGTAAGATTCCACCACTTAACTCTAGGGTCTCTAACACTACTCTTCTTCCACTTTAACCATTTGAACTCTACATCCAATACTAACAACCTATGTTGGGTTCCTAAATACTCATGTGGTATCACCTTACAATCATTACCCAACCTCCTATTAATCACCCTAATCAGGAAATAATCAATTTGAGTCTTTATGAAGCCACTCTTATAGGTTACCAAGTATTCTTCCTTCTTAAAAAATGAGTTTACAACTAACAATTCATAGGCAACCACAAAGTACAAAATAGAAACTCCTCTGTTGTTTCTTTCCTCATAATTGAAACCTTCGTGGGCCGTATCATACTCGTCTGCTTCCACACCAATATGGCCATTAAAGTTTCCTCATACGAAAAGTTTCTCGTTTGGCGGTACATCCTAAATGACCATATCCAAATCCTCCCAAAATTATTCTTAATATCCTCTGTCAAACCTATTTAAGGTGTATAAACACTAACCACATTTAGGATTTCTGATCCCACCACTACCTTAATAATGCAATCACTCTTAAGTCTCACTTCAACAACTAAGTCAACCAACTCTTTATCAGCCAAAATACAAACTCTATTTCTAGATCTATTTGACCCCGAATATTATAGCTTTTGTCCATCAATTTCTCTAGCTTTGGCCCCCACCCACTTAGTCTCTTGAACACAGACTATTTTAATCTTACGTCTATATAAAGATTTAACTAATTCTATCGACTTACCAATAAGTGATCAAATATTCCAAGGCACCAAGCACACCTTTGGAAGCCCTATTCCCCTCCTAACCCCATCTCCTCCTGGAGGACTGGCCACTAGCTCAAGCTACAACACCCACAACCACCAAGCAATTGCACATAATAACCCCACCAATACTACAACTACAACTACAACAACAACAACAACAACAACAACAACAACAATAATAATAATAATAATAATAATAATAATAATAATAATAATAATAA
>JACYFF010019584.1:33807970-33830404 GCA_017589665.1 Selenicereus undatus
AATAATAATAATAATAATAATAATAATAATAATAATAATAATAATAATAATATAAGCAAATAAACCAACACTACTCGATTGCATTTCCAACCAACAAGTGATAAGTTTTATGTTTTTAGCTAGACAAGGTCTCATCCACTAATCATAGCAGACAGGGTCTACTAGATTGATGGAGTCAATCAAACCAGACCCAATCTCATTAGTCACAACAGGTTCAAATGTTGCCCATTGACCATAAGAACTCGACCATCTTAGGAATCCAAAATTTGGACCGCCCTAGAGGGAAATACTTGTTGGACTACAAAAGGACCATCCCATCTAGATCTTAACTGACCAAGAATAGCTTAACCTTCGAGTTAAAAGCCAAATCTTTTGATTCAGTTCAAAAGATTTATGAGAAATCATTTTATCGTGAAAAACTTTCGTTTTGGCTTTATAAATCTTAGCCTTCTCACATGCCTCATTATGCAATTCATCCAATTCATTCAATTGAAGCCTGCGGTTAGAATCCACTTGTTTCATATCAAAATTAAAAGATTTAATAGCCCAAAAAGCACAATGTTCTAATTCAACTGGCAAGTGACAAGCTTTGCTAAAAAGAAACCAGCAAGTAGATATCCCTATGGGAGTTTTATAAGCAGTACGATAGGCCCATAGAACATCATGTATTCTCAAAGACCAGTATTTTTTTATTGGGGTCGAGCTGTTTTCCCAAGTATAGACTTGATCATTAGTTTGAGAGTGATAAGGGGTAGCTACTTTGTGAGTCACATAATATTTTCTAAGCAAAGCCTCAAAAGACCGGAAGAAAAAGTGACTACCTTCATCACTAATAGGAGCTCTAGGAGCCCCATATTGGCAAAATATGTACTCTTTCACAAACTTGATCACAGCCTTGTAGTCATTGGTCTTAGTAGCTTGAACTTCTGCCCACTTGAACATATAATCAATTGCAATCGATATGTAAACAAAGCCAAAAGATGGGGGAAAGAGACCCATGAAATTAATGTCCTACACATCAAATATCTCAACAATCATAATAGGGAAAATGGGGATCATATCACAATAGTACATGGCACCCATAAGTTGACAACGCTCACAAGTAAGACAAAAATGATGAGCATCAGGAAACAGGATGGGCCAGAAGAACCCACTTTGTAGGACCTTAGCACCTGTCCTACAACCTCTAAAGAGACCACCACAGGCATAAGAGTGACAAAAGGCCATAATACTATGAATTTCACTCTCAAAGACACATCTATGCACTACTTAGTCTGGATAATGTTCCAAAAGATAAGGGTCTTCCTAATAGTGATATCTTACTTGTGAGAAGAACCTATGCTTTTCTTATATGGACCAGTGAGGAGGAATTTTTCTAGTGGTAAGGTAATTCGTAAAGTGAGCAAACCAAGGGAGAGGAGCACGCGACATAGCAAACAGTTGTTCATCAGAAAAATGGTCAAAAAATTAAACTAAGTCATTAGTATACTCAGTAAAAATTCTAGATAAGTGGTATGCAACTTAATTTTTAGAACCTTTCCTATCTTTTATCTAAATATCAAACTCTTAGAGCAACAAAATTCTAGATGAGTCTAGGTTTACTGTCATTCTTAGCCAACAAGTACTTTAATGCAGCAAGGTCAGTAAACACAATCACTTTTGAATAAATAAGGTATGGACGAAATTTATCGAGTACAAATAATATAATTAACAACTCTTTTTCAGTAGTTGAATAATTATTTTGAGTATCAGTTAGAGTTCTACTAGCATAGTAAATGACATGCGTCATTCTATTCATCCTTTGACCTAAAACAACCCTAGTAGCAAAATTGGATGTATCACACATGATCTCAGCAGAAGAGAAAAATCTGAGGTCTGCACTATAGGGACTGACACCAATAAAGATCAAAGCTTTTCAAAAGCTATCAAACAAGACTCATCAAACACAAAAGGAACATCTTTAGTACGGATATTAGTAACTGGGCAAGCCACTTTACTAAAATCCATAATAAATCTCCCATAAAAACCAGCATGATGAAGGAAAGATCCGACTTACTTCATAGAAAAAGGCACAGACAGATTAGAAATCAAATCAACCATAGACCATGAAAGGGCTCTTTTCCCAACTCAAGACGAGATTCACTTCTTCACATCTTTTCAGCACACTGGATAGATTAGCAAGACACACTGGATAGATTAGCAAGACACACATCAAAAAAGAACAAAAAATAGAGAAATTATACATAAACCGCTTCTTGAACTTATCAATATAATAAGAAAATATGGCCATCATGTATCTTTTGAAAGTGGAAGGTGCATTACACAACCTAAGAGACATCCTATGATAGGCAAATGCACCCCATGGGCATGCAAAGGTGGTTTTCTCTTGGTCCTCATGATAGAGTGGTATTTGGTTATAACTAGAATACCCATCTAGAAAGCAATAAAGATTTATCCGGCTAATTTTTCCAAAATTTGATCAATAAAGGGGACAAAATGCCTTTCTAGTGACAAAATTCAGCTTTTTGTAATCAATGCATGCCCTCCACCCCGTCGTCTAGTTAGTCAAAATTAGTTCACCATTATTATTTTTAACCATAATTATGTAGATTTCTTAGGGATGACTTGAACTGGACTGACCCATTGACTATCAGAAATATGATAGATAATGCTTACATCTAAAAGGTTTACTACCTCTTTTTGAATGACTTCTTCCATATTGGGGTTCAGTCTACATTACATTTGCCTAACAGGTTTGGCATCGTACTCTAAATGAATTCTATGCAAGCAAATAGTAGGACTAGTCCCTTTCAAATCTGCAACTGACCACCCAATAGCACCCTTACGATTAGATAAGGCACGAATCAACTCTTTCTCTTGATCACAAGATAAAAGAGAGGATATGATAACAAGTAGGGTCTCTTCAGGGCTTGGAAACACATACTTGAGTGAATCCAGAAGAGGTTTTAGCTCAAGTTTAGATCAGGATAGAACAGAAGGTGGCATAAGGGAACTAGACGAAGGGGGAAGATGTTTATAAGTGGACACCCAAGAGGAAGATAGATTCTCCTGGGAAAGATAGGTTCTCAAGAGATCATTACTCAGAATAACAAGTAAAGTTTCTTCAATCATTTCATCAATCTCATTAATAAACAAGTATTCAGATTCATCTTCAAAGACAAGTTGAGGTAAAGCTTTAAAATTGTTAAACCTAACCCTCATGTTCATGACCGAGACATTCATCACTCCCGATTTATAGTTAATTGTGGCATTAGCTGTGGCTAGGAAGGGGCATCCGAAAATAAGAGGGAGCTACTTAGAAGCACCACTACGATCCATTTCTAACATAACAAAGTGAACATGAAAGAAAAAATCATTTATCAATTTGAAGCAAGACATCATCTATTCGATCCCTAAGAGTCCTCACTGACCTATCAGCAAGCTGAAGGGTATAGTTGGAAGGTTTCAGTTCACCCAATTCCAACGCTAAGTAAACAGAATATGGTATCAAATTAACACTAAAGCCCAAATCCAAAATTGCCCTTTCAATTTTATAATTGCCAATATAACAAGAAATGGTAGGGACACCAGGGTCTTTGAACTGAGGTAGAGTGTCAAATTTTAAAATTGAACTCACTTATTCACTTAGAAGAACCTTTTTAGACTTGTCATCTTCAGATTTTCTTTTAAAAGTGTACGTGTCATTAAGAAACTTAGCATAAGTTGGGATTTGTCTAATTGCATCCAAAAGGGAAAGATTGACCTTAATTTACTTAAAGTTCTCTAAGATGTCATCTCATTGCTTGTCTTTCTTAGAAGGGAATGGTGCATCCAAAGTTTGAAGGTAAAGAACCTTTGGCTTACATGTGGCAATTTGGTCAGACGCAATCAAGGAAGGGGATGGGTGATTTTCTTTTTCAGTTTTAAGTCAATCTCAATGGTTTTAAGTCTTTCCTCTTTATCATGTTCATTCTCATTCACCTTATTATCTACTTCTTTACTACACCTAAGAACCATTACAGCTTTCAATTATTCAAATTGTTAGTCTTTAAGGTTTTGTCTGGGATGACTTGGAAATTTTTCTTCTTCTCATTTGCTTACAATTATGGCTATTTGCCCAAGTTGGGTTTAATTTAGCTATAGTGAGTGAGGGTCAACAATATGGATTTTGGACTCAATTTCTTGGACCTTAGAAAAAACATTTTGCACGACAGAAGTCAAGGTACCAAGGGTAAAAATTACTTTATCTATATCAGAGCTCCCAGATGGAGCTTGATGAGAAAAGGGATGAGCATATCTATGGTTTTAGAAACTAGGAGGGATAGGTCTGCTAGATTGGGCTTAAGGATTTTCAACATTTTGAGACCTCTATGAAAAATTAAATGATTCCTCTAGCCATGATTACAAGTATTAGAGTCAGGATTATTGGATGAAGGAAATCCTCGGGCAGCATTCACTTGTTCAGTCACACAGTCAAACTTACCCATGTAAAGACAATCAACAGAAGCATGCATATGACTACCACAAATCAAAACATCTTTCATAGAAGGGCGCTAGACAATTTGTTCATAGACAACAATTGATCAAATTTCTTAAATAAAGCATGGACTTTACTAGAAAGGTCAATTAAATGTAAAACCTCATAAATCCCCCCTTTACTTCCCAATTTCTTAGGCAAATGAGAATGTAAAAAAGTAGCATGCAAGTGTTAATTTTCACTCAAATGTTCAAACAATTCCCAAACTTCTTCAGGAGTCTTATAGAGAAACTACCACCAAAAGATGCATCAACCATCTACCTATTGTGCTCATCTAAACTAGAATAAAAACTCTGGATGAATTGCCACACAGGGATCTCATGGTGAGAGCAACTTCACAACAACTCTTTAAACATTTCCCAACTTTCATGCAATTGCTTACTTTTATTTTGTGAGAAAGTAGTTATAGCACGTCTTACGACAGTCAGCTTACCAATAGAGGGAAACTTTTTCAAGAATTCCTTTCTCATTTGATCCCAAGTGGTGATACTTGTCTTAGTATCCAACCAAGCTTTAGCTTTATCTTTCAAAGAGAAACGGAAAAACCGCAAAAGAAGAGCATCATTAGAGATATTATTCAAAAACATAGTGGAATAACTATCTAAAAATGCATCAACATGCTTGAAAGGATTTTCATACTCTAGCCCATAAAATGATGGGAGCATGATAAGGGAATGCTTAATCTCAAATGGCCCTATAATAGTGGGCATATGGGTTCTTGTAGGTGAATTATAAATGACGGGAGTAAAATACTCCTTAAGTTGCTTAGTGGTAGGGTTTGTTCTTTAGCTATATTTTTCTTATTTTCACGTTTCTTAGCTCTTATCCTACTAAGAGAATATTCAATTTTAGGATTATATTGTTCAAGTTCTAAGAATAAAGAAGGTCTACCATGCATATACCCACAACACAATCACGGGAATAGAATGAGATCGCCACCAAAATAACCACCAAACGAAATAAGAATAAATAAATAAAAGAAATATTCAAGGGAAGGTGGAAAAAATGAAAAATAAAATGAGAATAAATGAAATAAAAGGAAGTGAGATTGTTAGATTAAATAAAATAAATAAAATAATAGAAATAAAATAGTTAGGTTAGATTGGACTGGATTGAATTAGATTTGGAAGGAATGAGGGGAAATAGTTAGATTAGAAGCTAGGGGATGAGAAGAACAAAAATAAAATGGTTAGATTAAGAGGGAAAGAGGAATACAATAAAATGCAATAAATAAAATAAAAGGGATAGGTGTTGAGAATAAAAAAAAGAAATATAATTGCTAGATTTAATCGGGAATAGGGGGAAAAAATTAAAAAAATAAAAAGACCAAAAGGAAAAGAAAATTCAATAATTACTATTCGTTTCCCAACAATGTTGCCAAAAATTTGGTCTGATTGTTATGTTTAGTTTTAAAACCTCTTTTTACTTGCAAGTGCACAAGGTTAACTGTAGAATAATAAATATAGTGCGTCGATCCTATGAGGAACAATAGTGATTTTCAATTTTATTTTTCCCTTTTTCAATTATAAAGAATAATTCACGAGAGGAATTCAAGTATCAATTTGAATCAAACAAACAAAAGAATCGTAAATGAGTTAAGAAAGTAGAGAGAAATCAAAGAAGAAAAAGATCTAGGACTTTAGATTTCACCATTGACAAAAATGTTGAATTATTGATTCAAATGGGGGCTTAATTTGTCTTTTGTTTAACCTAAACTGCAAGCATTTGGTCATAAATTAAAAAGATGATCATAATTGTCAAATGATATTATTTATTTAGTGGTTTAGCATGAATCATTCTTTTAAGACATAACTCATCTAATTTTAGTATAAATTATTCATTTTCAATAATTATAATTTTAAGCCAAATTGCATAACATCATATTAACGTACGAGGTCTAATATTCATTTGAGATAGCAAATTAAACTATTGTAATCAACATGAATAAAAAATAGTATTAAGATGCATAAATAGGTTAATTTTAAATATGAACTCAAAATTATGCAATGTGGGTGACAAATATAAGCCCAAAAGAAATTAGTAAAACAATATTATTATCAAAGATCCATTTTAATCCTAGATATGAGTAATTTAGCTAGCCATAGTTAGTGAAAACACTAATAAAGTTGGTATAAACATCTCACAATATTGGTATATTTCACTTTTTATGTGCAAAATTGGATACTCAATTACTCAAAACTATAGAATTAAGTCTAAACTCTCAAATTTGACTCACAATTGAGGTAAGAAGAGAAGAGAAAAGCAACTAACAAAGCTTATTTTCTTGTAAGTGGTTGAACCCAAATGTATGTCTTACAAAGACTCTCTCATTAAAATAAAATAAATTAAAAACTTAAAAGATGGAAGATGAGAGAATGGGAAAATGCTTGGATGCCTAGATGATTGGATCAGTGAGTGGATAAATTTTTGCTCCAATCTTGATCCTTTTTATAGTGGAAATTCAACCCCTTTTGGTGGCCAAAAATTAATAAAAAATTAAGTTCAATTAATTCTTGGTTGTTCTACTGCATGAGAGAAGGCTAGTCTTAGCTAAAAATTAATATGGATTAATTAACTTTGACTAGATTACATGGGGTTGCTCACAAATACGAGAACTTGGTAGCTGGAATCTGTTAGAGCTAAATGGGCAATTGGGCTAGACTAAATGGGCCAAAGCAAACAGACCCAAATGTGGAGAAGGGAGAAAGAGAGAAGAGTGGGGCATTGGGTGTCTGATGGGCTACGTGTTGTTGGGATGATAGGCCCAAATGGGCCTGTGAAGGTATGAGAGAAGGTGAGTGTGGAAAGACAAACGACCGACACGCTGGACGACTTGGCCAAGCCCAAGCAAGAGGGATAGAAGGGGGCAGCTTGGAGAGAATGCTAGGTCACGGAGTTGTGGAGCTTCGATCTGGGCCATGCGATTCGAGCTGAAACAGGCCCAAATTGGGCTGAGGAATCCGATGGAGAGTACGTAAGAGAGAGACGTGGGGCGGGTTGCTGTGAGCTGAGTGTAAGGGTCGCGAAACAGCCTATTTCAAGTTGGGTAGAGGAGGAAGCAAGCCCACATTATTCTAGGTCAAACTCTTGGGCCTTCAAGCATTGGACTACAATTGTGACTTGTTCGAATTATTCGGTTTCATTCTCGAATTCAATGCTTTTTTTGCACCTAAAATTCATATAAAATATGCATTATTCTTCCATAAAAATATATTTCAAGGACTAAAAAGTTGGTAAAATAAACTTACATATAAAATATAAATTATAAATTATCAAGCAACTAAATCAGCATCAGTCTATTTAGATTTTGTAGCAGATATCCTATTTCTACTTTGGGTTTCAGTTGGGAATAGAATTGAATGAACCTAGTCATAAGGCGTTGATTCAAACAAAAGTGTTTGATGGATGAAGGTGTAGAAGAGATTTCATTTGTTATTTAATATTCAACCTTATGTACACAGACGCCTTTGAGGCATGAATTCTGTATATATTATAAGTTCTTCTTATTGCCTTTTTGCTTCTCATGCTTTATTGCTAGAACCTTCCCCCCTCCCTCAATTCTTCATTTATCTCTCTACTAGTGGATATGTGTAATATCCCATCACTAAAAGATGTTTAATTAGTTTTAATTCTTGCAATTAGTTACATGGTTATGATTAATTAGAGTAGTGAGCTGCGCACTTTTCTATTGTTTAACAAAGAAGTGTTTGATTAAGAAATTGCGTTATTCTGGAGCTTTCTCTAGAGCATATAAAATCTCGGATAATTATGCAGAAGTATATAATATGTAACTGCACCAGAGCAAGGTCGGGAATTTACCAAGCCGTAATGATTGCTTAATAGCTAAGAAAACAAATAAAATTGTCGAATCACTACCGACCAAATGTATGGCCCATGTCGGTCCATGGGGAAAGGAAAAAAATAGAGACAAGCATGCATCTTAATTGTGATATGACAATATAATTATCCAAACACCAAAAAAAAGCAATAAAAAGAGTCTTACTAATTTAAAGGGCCAATGGCTATTTAAGTGGCATGTGGGTTTTGGAAAGAAACCAATAAAATCAAAAACCCAAGAGAGCCAACCTTCCCTTTTCCCTCTCCCACGCGTGACACCCCTTGACCAGAAGCAGTCGCTCACCACCATCGACCCTCGCTGTCTTACTTCACCCCCGCCCCAAGCCGTCGGTTCAGCATAGCTCCACCATCTCATCCTTTTCACATCCCTTGGTTGCACCCATCTCCACCTCTTGTCTCTTCTAAGGTGATTAAATTTTTCCCTTCCATTATATTCAACCTCATATGTTAATGGTTATTCATGTGAATGTTGGGATAAATTATTGTATTCTGATTAGATGATTGTTAGGGGTGTATAGAATCAAGTCATGAATGAGAAAAATTGGCAAGTAATTGATAAACCTCAGATTTGACCCATTTTCGACTCTAATTCTTCCCCTCTTTTCCTATAATCTTTCGACTAATCTTAGCAAAAAGGGGGTTGAATACACTTTCTTGACCTATTATGCGCTAAGTTGCCCTATTTCTTGATCTGCAGGTCTAAGGTCTAGAAAGTGGGAGTTTCTTGCTTGTTTTGCCAAGAAAGGACGCCTTGGGATCAATTTCCGACATGAACGAAGCATCGATGAAGCCCGAGAGAACCTTCAGGAGGTGCACGGTCAGTTGCAGGATACGCACGGCCGTGCCTCGAAGCCAGAGGCTGCGCACGGTTGAACACACGACAGTGCGTCTGAACCGTGCCTACCCCAGACACGCACGGGTGCCCGTGCGTAGGTGGCACGACCGTGCGTCACTTATTTTGTCGCGACTTAATCAGTTTCGCGAAGGGCGGTTAGGGGTATTCTATTCTTTTGTTTTCTTTCCTCTCTGAAAAGGCGAGTCACTTGGAAGAGTTTTGGACTTTGTTTTTCCTCTGATTATTAAATTCAAGGCTTTTGGATCGGATTTTGTTACGCATTTCGATAAATCATTGTTGCAGATTCTACAGGGTATAGTCTATTTTCCTTCCTTCACGTTCTAATTCAAGTTTTAGTATTTCTTGGTATGCATATGTTTTTGATTGAAATGTTGTTTAGAATCATGTTTAGCGGCTAAACTCGTAATCTTGGATTGGGTGTAGCCCCTATGATGTGAATTGATTTATTGTTCTAGGTTTTGTGAATCTTTGCCCAAAAGTATAATGAATTCTCACTTAGCATGCCAGGTGTTCGATGAATTGCCTGAGAGGGTTACATTCATGTTCTTAATTAGGGTTTAGGAGACTAATGAAAGTTAGGTCCTTTACTTAGAGTAGCTTTGTGAGCAATTGAATTACCTGACACGAAAGTAGTCGGGGGTGCAATTGGGAATCGAAATTACATGATCTTGTGGTTTTGTTATTCTAGTTTCACGAAAGTAGACAACTAGGTTAGCCTGATCAGTCTAATGACCTTCGAAAGTAGGCGTAGATGCTTTAAACCGGTAATAATTCCATTTCAATTATCTTACAGGCAGATTCACACGACCTAGTCTATTCCTTAATGAACGTCACAGTGCGGTGAACCCCAATCCAGGATTCCCTTCTCATTATTGACTTAGACCAAATAGAGTTAGAATTAGTTAAACCAACTTCACTCGACATTCGCCTAGATTAAGTGTTAGAAATCGATTCGGTGGTTGAAACCAAGTTCTCTGTGGACACGACCCGTACTTGCCTTTGCTAGCTACAACCGGCACCGTGCACTTGCGGTACAATTTTTACACAACAGTAATTAGCAATAATCAAATTATAGGTGTGAATGTATGATTACAAGAAACTTTTTTTAATACAAAGGTGTGTAAATGATGATGTTGAAGGGGAGGTTTAAAGAAGACCAAGCATGATTGTCTTGGGTGATCTGAGTAAATTAGTTATGATGAATTATTAAACTAAGTGTGCTCAAACTTTGGGTAGAAGAAATGCGCACAAGAGGAGGGAAGTCCAGATGGTGTTTAATTGCTCAAACAAGACCATATTATGCTTAAGTAATGTAGACATAAATAGTTGTTAATGGTTTTTGTCACTAAATAAAGGGGTTATGTGATATAGTTGAAAGTGGGAAGAAAATTAGTGATTATAAGGACTACATGGTTAGTGCTTGGCACATTAGGATGCAATTTGTGCAATTAATTTTATGGTTGAATTAATTAGGAACTGAGCAATCAGTTTGCCCAATTGATATATGGTTTTAATGAGTCAATTATAGTTATGAGAAAGGCTAATGAAAATGTTTAAGGATATAAGTCTGTTATTTATGTTCTGGATATTGGAACCAAGTAATACCTTTTTTTTAAAAAAAGAGAAGGTTGAATTGAGATTCAGCCTCGAAAGAAAACCCCACTAGCTAGGGGTGTTGGTTTAGTAAAGTGTGGTAATATTGTGTGTCGCACTTTGGTTCTAAATCAAGAAGCATAAGCTATGAGGTTAAGGGGCTAATAAGTCATATATGGGGGGCTAATAAGTCCTAGGGAGGGCTAAATGAACCACAATCCTAAAAGGAATATCGTCAAGCCGTATTTTTAAGCCATTCACTAAACAAAAAAGAATTTACTAGAAGAATTAAATACCTCCTTTTGCTACAAAGCTTAAGGGCATGACCGGAATGATTTAAGACTCATGAGCATTAATTCTCTTAATTAATACATAACGTCACTGAATTTATTTTCAAGAAAGACACCACAAAGGAGGAGCGAAAAAGAGAAAAGCATAAATAAGTGCCAAAGGACATTATTGCTTCTACTCTTCAAAGACAATTTAAATTTATATTTACTAATGTTCACAAGGTTTATTCAGCCGCTAGAACCTTAAGGACACATTCCATTGTTCATCGTTCAGTGCAATATTCAATGTTTAATGTTTAATGTTCAATGTTCAATGTTTATTGTTCATAGTTTCTGCTAGCATCATTCATTATTTGGCCCCTTCCTATAAAACGGGAAATTCACAATTCATTGTTCAGTGATGCTATGGCTACTGTTCATAGATTTGGGTCCTAGTCCAAGCCGAGAAATAGTTAGTAATTGGTCTTTGAATACAGTGCTCCACCAAGGACATTTACAAAGCATATTTTTAACATTGCTTATTGAGCTATAACTCATCTTTCCACTGTTTGTGTTTTCCAAACTATTTTAGGGAAAGAAAAGCAACTTAAAGTGAAGCAGGAGCCTGTAGAGGTTAAAGGTCCAAAAGAAGTAGGCCAGAGCAGTGGTTGCTAGTCCTCTATCC
Source organism: Selenicereus undatus (assembly GCA_017589665.1). Classification (NCBI taxonomy): domain Eukaryota; kingdom Viridiplantae; phylum Streptophyta; class Magnoliopsida; order Caryophyllales; family Cactaceae; genus Selenicereus; species Selenicereus undatus. The sequence continues at coordinate 33,819,769 of JACYFF010019584.1, forward strand.
TAATTAGTCATTTTGAGGGCTTGGAAAATTACTTATGTTTTGAGCACGTGTATAGCCTCAGTGAAATGTAAATCCACATTGGATACGATTAAATCATTGTGTGATACCTACTTTGAAATGTTTGATAACAATCTTAGACCTTATTTGATTTAATTATTGTAACGGGCATATGCTACTTATCTGGTCGACTCTACTTCTTTATTTACAGTCTGGTCCCTAAGGTGATAATGCTCGAGGTTGATAGCACATTTTGCTAACTTATAATGCTTATTAATAAAGGCATTTAAAAGGTGATTAAGGAGGGGCATTACAATATAGGGGTAACAAAATCTACAATATTTCTTCATTTATCTCTCTACTAGTTCATGTCACATATTTTATGTTATACTATTTCTAAGTTTCCTTCTTATAGTGGCCTTCTCCTTGGCAAATGTTTCATATTTTCTTATTTGAAGTTTTAATTTCTTTGCATATGTAATGCAAGTAGAAAAGCAGCTTAGGCAGCTTATACATTTCATCCTACACTTTTATATTACAAGCATAATATCTCATCTGCCTGGGTTTTTTTTTTTTTGAACATTGTGCAGAGTTCAGGAAAGTCTAAAGCTTACAAATTTAGAGAACACATTGTTTTTTTTTTTTGGTGCAAAAGAGGGGCTAAGCCCCAGGAAATACTTTCATTGATTCACAATTAATCTGGGAAATTTTACCCCAACATTGTCTTCATACAGAAATGGAAGAACCTCGCTTGGAGGCTCGTTAAAGAAGGCAAACTCTTCCCCTTGATCCACTCCTATATTGGCCAACGCATCTGCAACTCAATTTGCTTCTCGAAAACAGTGAGCAAATTCAACCTCCCAATTCGGCAAATTGTATAAGTGTTTGCATCTCTTGATAATCCCCCGATGCCGAGCATTGCACATCATCTTCTCTTGGAGAAAACCCACTACAATGATGGAGTCAACATTAATCATCATCTTTGTGAAACCTTTCTCCCTTGCAATTTGTAGGCCTCTAAGAACTGCACGTAGCTCCGCTCTGGTTGAGGAGCAGATTCCCATTTTTTCAGCAAAACCACCAAGCCATTCCCCTTTCCAGTCCCTAAAGACACCTCCTCCTCCCGCCATTCCAGGATTTTTCTTTGAGGCTCCGTCAGTGTTTAAGGCCACCCAACCAGGTGGCGGCGCTATCCAACCCACTAGAATTTCCTGACGCCCGGGTTTAGTCTGCCCATGCCACCTTGCTACTGTTGACCTTGCTTTGATTGCTTCCTCAAATTTGAGGAGAAGGTAACGCGTTTTATCCAGGGGAATAGATGAAATTCGCCCAAAACAACCCTCATTCCTCCATCGCCATAACCACCAGATAATAGTGACAAATTTCATAGGCCAATGAGGTTCAGTCCCATTGAGACTTATGTTGCTTATAATCCAATCTTCGAGACCCACGTCCATGGCATGCATTCCTTGTCCCATTTGTTCAAAAGAGCGTCATACCTCTCTTGCCACAGTACAGGTCCTTAAAATGTGATTAATGTCCTCTACACTATCTGGACAGTTAAAGCAATTCGGATTTGAAGCAAAACCCCTTCTGACTCTTTCCTTATTGGTTAGCAATGCTTGGTGAAGAACAAGCCAAATGAAAACTTTCATTTTTTGCGGCGCCTCCAACTTCCAAACCTTCTGCCATTTCACACTATTGGTAGTCGGTCTTTCATCATGAAGTATCTCTAGCGCTGAACTTAATGAAAACGCGCCTGTGTTTGTCCTTCCCCAGTATAGATCATCATTAATCCCCGATTCTGGATAGACTTGCACGGCCCGGATGTGGTTCAGGATATCTATAGGGAGTAGTCTTTCAAGTTCTTTCCATCTCCAACCTACTCCCGTCTGCCAATAATCGGCCACTTTCCGGTTCATTTCTACCTCCGGAACCGGTAGATTCGTGACTTCTAGCAAGGGTTGTTCGGACGCCCATGGGGTCTTCCAAAACAATGTCTGCTTACCATCCCCAATGGAATGCATGGTGCCTTTATCTAAAATCCATTTGCTTTCACAAATACCCTTCCACGCATTGGACGGATTCCGGCCTGGTTTGAACCACTCAGATGCCCGATTCCCTTTGCAATATTTATGTTTCAAAATCCTTACCCAAAGCGACTCAGGTTCTTGGATCATTCTCCACCCCAACTTAGCCATGGATGCTGAGTTAAGACCCCTCATGGGCCACTCAGAGAACACATTGTTGAAGAGGAGTTTTTGTCTTGTGGATCCAATAAAGAAATTATTTTGTTGTTACCTTTATTAGTTTCTAACTTTAGTGTTGTTCGTCTGTTGATGTCTTTAGTTTGGCTATTATGCATTTACACCTTTCCTTTTTTTGCATGTAATTGTGATTAATACTAATAATCATTCAGGTATTTTGGCTAGGGCCCCCTTATTTGGTTTTTTTTGTTTTTGAAACTTTTATTCATGTATACTTGCATTTTCTTGTTTCTTTTTTTTGTTGTGCTTCTACTTCTTTCCCATATTACTATGTTAATAAGGGTTAAAACACTAGGTTGTAAACATGCGTTGGCATTTCACTTTTTGTTTTACTGATGTGCTATTTTATTTGATAGATAATGGCACCTAGTAAGGGTTGGATGAAGTTTATTCAAGATGGTCATCCCACCAATGACTAGGAAGTAGGAGTTGAGAAGTTCATCAAGTATGCTTGTAAAAGGATGTGGGAGGGATACAATTAAATGTCCATATGTTAGATGTTGTAATTCTTCCTTAGCAATTGAAAACATTGTACAAGATCATCTCATAGCATTTGGTATTATGCAAGGTTATACCTTTTGGTATCATCATGGAGAGAGGGTGGGAGAGTCTCAATCTGACATAGAGTCTAAGGGGGAAGAAGGTAAGGATGATGAAGAATTTTTTTGAAGATGGCGGGGAAAGCGATGATAAGATATCAGAGTGGGTAACAAATTGTTTCCTACACTCCAAATTTTTTTCAAGGAAGACATGGAGATATTGGGTCTTCAAGTCATTTTAAGTAAGAACCAAATAAAGAAGCAAAGAAATTTTTTAGGTTATTAAGGGAATTGGAACAATATATAGGGGGCTCTAGGTGCTCTAAACTTTCACTATTATGAAGTTATTACACATAAAACCCCATGGCAGATGGAGTAATGAATCCTTCAGCATGTTACTAAAATTCTTAAAAGAGGAATTGCGTCCAGCAAAATCATAGTTGCCTAATTCTTATTATGAGGCAAAAATGATGATCGAAGATGTTAGATTGTCTTATCAAAAGATTGATGCATATATGAATGATTGTAAGTTGTTCTTTAAGAATAAGGAGAAGTTAGACAAGTCTAAGGTGTGTGATGCATTAAGATGAAAGATTGATAAACAGACTGGAGAAATCATCAAAAAAGCAATAGGAAAAAGAGTTCCATTAAAAGTACTTAGGTATTTTTCTCTAAAGCCAAGACTTCAACATCTATTTATATCCTCACATATCCTGCAAACTCAATTTAATGGAATCATTTTAATGAACTCCAAGAGCACTTCGCGTCAGGTCCTTGCAATCTTAGATGATGCCTTAAAAGCGATGCTTTTCAATCCTTTAGTAATGCATCTTCTCCATGTAACATTTGGCTAGTGATGCTAGTTCCATACAATCTTCCTTCATTTGTATATGAAACAATCTAACTTCATACTTTCCATGTTAATTCTTGGATTAAATAGCCCTAGTAATGCTATGATGTTTTTCTCCAAACATTCCTCCTTCTTTTCATAAAGAGATCCATTAATTTAGGTTGTGTAATTGTTGTAAGCAGATTTATATGTGCCACCATCATTTTCTTTCTATCAATCATCCATGGAAAAGAAAGAAAGATATATTTGGAAAGGCTGAAAAAGAGTCGTCCACCAGAGCCATTATCGGGGGATGATATCCTCCTTTAAGTTTAAGATCTTCAAAATGTTCCTTTGACAAAGGCCTCCCATAAGAAAGCAAAGATATCTTGTGAGCTTGCGGGGAGAATTGGAACAAAAAAAAGTATTGTTTTTTGAGTTGCCTTATTGTAAGTCTTTATTGTTACATTATAACTTAGACGTCATGCATATTGAGAAAAATATATGTGATATTGTCCTTGGGATTGTGATGAACATGAAGGGAAAAACAAAGGACACAATTCCGTGTTAATTAGATTTATAAGATATACAAATTATGCTAGAATTACATCATATCCAAAATGGCAATAAACTCGATCTCCCACCAGCTTCTTATTCATTTTCTTAAGTTCAAAAACAAGCCTTCTGTAGATTTTTAAAAGAGCTAAAGGTTCCTGATGGGTTTTCTTCCAACATTTCGCATTGTGTGAATTTAAAAGAAGGCAAAATTTATGGACTTAAGAGTCATGATTGTCATATCATTTTACAACACTTACTCCCAATTGCAATTCATGGGCTCCTAGTCAAAGACGTTGTTGAACCATCATTGGATTAGCTATGTTTTTCAAAGTATTGTGCTCTAAATCATTGAAAGCATAAGATGTTGAGCAAATTCCTTTGACTCTTTCCAGGTTGAAAATGTACCTTCTAGTCCTTCCTCCATCTTGCTTAGATGTGATGTTGCATTTACCAATTCACTTAACTGATGAGGTGCTGATTGTTGGACCTCCTAATTTCAATGGAGTTATTCTAGAGAAACTAAACTACATACATATAAGTGTTATATTTGAAAGAAGGCTCAACTTGAAAGTTCAACAGCAAAGGGATACATTGTTGAGGAATGCATGACACTTTGCTCAAGGTACCTACATCTAGTTGAGAAACACTTAATCGGGTTTAGAGAAATTACAATGGGGGTGGTAATGAGAAAAATTTATCTATTTTTTTCATGGCATAAGAGCTTTAGAAGCAAAGTATCTAAAATGTGCAATCTCGATACTTGTGGGAGGAAGAAAGCACAGTTATGTATTCAGATTGTGTGGAAGTTGCACCATTTTTTAGGTATGATTAAAACTATATGATTTTTTGTACTTTTAACTATCTCAATGGCTTTCTTATGAACGTGTCATAAATAGACTTGCTTTAAATATATTCTAGAGAGCACACAAAGATGCTATGGATTACAAATGAATATTGAACAGCGAGATAAGCATTTCCTCCAATGGTTTAAAGATAAGGTAAGCATGTTTTTCCTTTCATGTTCTTATCTCTTCAAATATGCTGAACTCCGTAATAATAGGAACAATTACTTTTTTTTTGAAAAAAAAAACTTATAGGCTACGCAATTGTACAAAGGAGGAAGTTGCCCACTAAGAGAGGAATTGTTGTCATCATCACATGGGCCTAGTGAATAGATAACATCCTTTAGTGGTTATATTATTAATGGATATAGGTTTCACACCCAAGATCGAGAGAAAACCTTCACACTGAAAATGATGGTGTATTCGTGATTGGCGACATCAAGGAGGGATTGAACAATATAGATTATTATGGGGTCTTAACTGAAATTATCATATTAGAATATCTTAGAAGCAACTATGTTGCATTATTCCGATGTAAATGGTGGGACGTGCCTGATATTGTTCGAGGGATAAAAGTGGATAAATTTGGTGTTATCAGTATTAATAGCCAGAGGTTTCTAAAGACTAAAGATCCCTTTATTCGCATAAGTCAGGCATTATAAGTGTTTTATTGCAATGATCTTACAAAAAAAAGTTGATTTGTAACAACAAAGGTACAAGCTCGAGATGCCTATGATATACCCTTACTAAGTGATGATGAAGATGATAGTAACCTGAATGAAGTGCAACCAAACACAGATGATGTTCATGAAGCATATCAAGAGATGGAGTCCTTTACTCCTCAGTTTCTTGAATTCCAATGAGTTTAATGGTGAAGTGAATTTTTGAAGAAATGATGCTGAGATAATTGTTGTTAATCTGCCTAAGTTTAGGGAAAAACAAGAAAGAAAACAACGAAAACATGAGATTGTATTATCTTTCCTTAAGATGACTATAGACTAGATGGAGTAGTTTAGTTTTGTTGTAAATCTTTGCTTTTGATGGGTACTATTTATGTACTTTATTTCTCATATTGAAGTTGTTGGTCTCTATATCTTCATAAGAGTGCTTTTGTTGGTTTGTGACATGCCTGGCATCCTTGCTTTTTCTGTAGGTCATTGTGTGTTTGGTAAAAGTTATTCTTTATGTATATGATATTGATTTATAGTACTTATTTGGTGCAAGTTTGAATGACTAATTCCAACAAACGTTGAGTGTGTACCTCCAAGTAGTTTAATGAAGAAAACCATAACACAACCAAAAGAAAAACAAGTTCCCTTGCCTAGAAAGAAGATCCACCATAGCAGTACATAATCTGATAAAACAGCGAGTACTATAAGGAGGACTGCTGGTCAAACCTGAAACCAATCTGCCAATGAAACTGGTGGAGACATGGAGCGCACAAATGCTAATCCAGGAGATCATGAAGATCTTGATAATAAGAAATGGTTCAAGATGCTAGAGACAATATTAAAGACAATGCTGAAGGTGCTAATACTGTGGAACCTGCTGATAATATGCGTGAAATAGTCACTATGATTTAAGAACATAGCATCAGTATCTCAGTGATTAGGGTTGATAAAATTCTGGGGATTGGCCTCAAAGATCATCACCCTAAAATTCTCAATGCCTTTGAAAAGCTTATCCCACTTATAGTGTGTTCCCAGTCCATGTGCATGCTTACATCAGTTATTAGGAGAACTATTGCTATTTGTGGTACGTATATCACTTTTTTTTCCTTTTGTCTATCTATTTAGGTATTTATCCTTATTTTATCAAAGCATTTTCAACTATAAAATAAAATATTTTTCCAAACTTTTTTTGGTGGGTCTATTAATTAGAATCGTTCTCTCTACATGCAGTGATACACGCAAAGATAAGGCCACTTACATCTTAATCTCCCCCAACCTCGCGCAAGCGGGACTCACATTGGGAGTTTGTTGTTGTTATTGCTGTACCTTTAAAGAGCTTATACCTTTTAGTGAATTTCTATAGGACTTTCACCCTGCCTTCCTGTATCATAAACTTTTGTTGTTAAATGTTCCTCATAAAATGTTCGGAGACTCTATGGGGAACTCCTGATTACTAGTTAAATGTTGGATACTCGGAAGCCAAGCTGATTTCGATTTTTATTGGGAGTTTTCTAGGTATATGCATTGCTAAAGATTCAGAACCACCTCAACTAATGCTCTAGCTCTTAGTCGAACATAGCTGCAATAGTGGCTGCTATTGACAGCAACAGAATGTCCAATTTGCAGCATGGACTAATTAATATGCCACTTTCCTACAGGCATGCTAGGTGGCTTTGTTTCTTTTTTTGGTTTTTCTTTTTTCCTTTTTTCTCTCTCCCTCTTGCCATTTGCACTTAAAGTTTGGAAATTCTTGTTTGGCTAGCGTATGCTCACTGTTGTTTATGCTCCATGCTGACACTAGTTCTCGATAAATTTGAGAAAAAGAACTTCTACACGTTAGATGCATAAGAAAATGGCACCAAAATCTAAGCAATATAATTATATTTGAACCCACAAACTTAAACTGAGTGTGCCATGCTAATTAGTCCTTGGATGCGTAAATAAAACCTCCTGCCCTGAGACTCATTAGCTTACACAGTGAAACATGAACAGTATGAACTGTAACTTAAATACCTTCTATTATCAAGCTACTCCTAAAAGGTCAACACCCAGTTTTAAGCTTCATATGACCCATGCTCAAGCAACCCATCACAGTATATGCAGTTAATAGAAATTGAAGTAAATATGCGAAAAAAGATACCCCAGTGCCAAGGAAAAAAGATACTCAAGCAAGGTATGCATTATAATATGATGAATGCTTGCTGCATTATTTTTGATTATAATGCTAATTGAAGTTTATGTTTTTTTATAGGTTCTTCTAGTACAAACAACCTAAAAAGAAAAAGACGACCAAATAAAACACCATGTGGTCCAAACAAGTGGAAGCAACTGTCACATTTAAAGAATGGGAAGAAGCTTGAGGTAACTTACTTCCACAATGGTCCAGTTGGTGTCAACCACAAGATAATAACAAGGCAAATAGGTAAATCGGTTCGAGTTGTACGTTTACGTTCTAGGAATAAGATTGATAAGAATGCAAAAGAACATATGTGGGTTGCTGTTTTGGTAATCACATAACCATCTATTACCCCCCGTTAATGTTGCTTTTTTTTGTTTTATCAATTATATACAACAATTTAATCAATATATCAATGAAATCTCATTTTATTAATTAAGGACAAATTCAACAGTAAAGATTGTGAGATTGATCACAATGATACTTTGGATCATATGAAAAATTTGTGGCAAAAAAGGAGAGGAAACTTGGTGCAATGTTATATAAAGCCTGCAAAATCTAAAGAACGTGCATTGGAAAAAGTACCTAGGGGTGTCTCGCGTGAGTGTTGGAGATGGTTACTTGATCAACATTTCTTCAGTGATGATTTTCTAGTATGTTAGTCGATATTTCATTTTATAGCAAGTGCCCATCGAAAATATGAGAATTGAAGCAACTTAACAATGCTTCATCATACTGGTGGTACATCATTTCGACATATTATATATGATAAAGTGGTAAATGTGTCAATAACTTGTTTAATTTCTTGGCTTATTAAGTTAAATACTACTTATGTACACTAGTTTCAGGGTGGTAAAGATGGAAAGATGCCAAACACATTAATAAAATTCTGGAGTAGTGGATGAGAAATCTTCGAGCAAGGTAGTAATTTAGCCTACCTGATTCACATAAAAAGATAGTTGGACTTCATTCTATATGCTCTAGAAAATTCAGCATATACAAAATTGTGTTTGCTACTGTATAGCATACCAACAAAATATATAAATAAACAGGGATCCTTTTTGGTGAATGGTGCTTCTTTAAACTTTCCCTTTTATAGTATTTACAGCAAGAGATCATAACCAAATGCAAAGAAAATAGGGTTGTAAAAGTTTGACCCGACACGATAACCTGACCCGAATCTGATCCGAATTTACTGAGAGAAACACGAACCCGACCCGAACCGAACCGATTTTGACCCGAAGTCAACACGATTTGACTGTTTAGTGTGAAAACTTATTATTTTTTAGTTTTGAGCAAATCTAAGCTATTTTCAAGGCCGACACGAAATTGACCCGTTTATTAAATGGGTCGACCCGACCCGACCCATTTTACAACTCTAGAAGAAAACCCCCATTGCTATGCATTTGAATTAGTTGAGGACTGCTCCGGGCGCGTAACGCCCCCAATCCCTAATACCTAATTGTTTTAACTTAATAACTTATTATCTATGATTGCAGTGGAAGTTCTTTAACTTGAGGAATTACCGTCATCTCGTAACGGAACAAGGCTACCTGGAATCTACCTGTATTACTACTTTACTTTCGTATTCACCAAGCCCACCAATCATTGGAAATAAGAAAACACATTGACATTATGTTTTCCTTGTAATACAGTAGCAAACTTATTATAGAATTCTTAAACACTTTAGAAGTACATTGTCCAAAAGTTTAAACCACATCATGCTTTTAAAAATGCTAGCCTATAAATCACTGTGAGCACCTAGCTAGCTAACTTTCAGCAAAACACTGCAACTCTAATTTATTTCTTGCTACCTTCGGGCTTGCTAGGAGGAGAGTTGTTTACTAATCCCTTTCCTAAAAACAGAAGACATGAGAACGTTCGAACAATGAGCCTAAGCTCAACACGTACATCCCAATGCTGTAAAATGAGTTTTTTTATTCAATTTAGTTGGACGCCCACATTTCAAAACATTTAGTTCAAAAATAGGAGAGAAAAAAAGTGTGACGAAAATTGTGTGGCCGGTTACTATCTGATAGTGGACCCCCGTTGATGTTTGAAGCGATCTTAAGATAGGTGAACACCTCCCAACCTGATTGAAAAGCCTGAGTTATAGTCACACGAGTAAACTGAAGGGCGTAAGTGCCGGTGATTGATAATTGATGGGGCCGCTTATTTAGGCAACAAAACATTGCATCGAATGAGTCATTACATAAACATTACATACAGGTTGAGCAGTTTGAGAAACATTTGAATTTCAAAGAGCACAAGTAATATACGTACTTGATTTTTGACATCTCTCTCCTTTATAATGAAAAATGTTCGTTGGCAGCTTGAAGCAGCTGAGGTGGCTATGCTTCTGCTTTGAATGTGTAATTTCATGGTTAGTGTGAGTTTAGGAAACTTTATTAAATTTTCTAATTTAATAGATGATTCAAAATCCTTTAGCTCTCCTTTTTAATCATCCACATACTTATTATTACTTATTTAGCTTGATTCTATTTGCTTTGTCTTTTTTATACTTCTTTAGGTATTGCTAACGCTCATTTTATTATTGTTATAATAGCGTAATGATATAACTCATTTCATTTCTATTAACTTGGACGTTGTTATTATTATCACTACAATTATTACTACAAGCTCGTTAATATCAACAATTTTGTCGCACTTGTCGGTATTACGCCACTATTATTATTATTATTATTATTATTATTATTATTATTATTATTATTATTATTATTATTATTATTATTATTA
>JACYFF010019584.1:33837964-33880893 GCA_017589665.1 Selenicereus undatus
CACACACACACACACACACACACACACACACACACACACATATGACATATGTGTATGTCTGTGTGTGTGCGTGTGTATTTCACATATTGGGTGTTTTGAGAAGTTAATTCAACTTTTTATTCTATATATCTTGGTTTGAATTGAAATATAGTTCACAAATAAGTATGACCACTTGGCGGTGGGTGCCTCTTCCCAAAAAAGATCACAATTATGAAGAGGCTATTGTGTCCTCTTAAAAATGGACAAAATTACAATGAGGTGTGTATCTTGTCTAAAAAGGTGAAATTATGAAGAGAAATTCAATCTGGTTGTAGATACATCCTAGTCATTAATGATGACATCTTTTGAGACGAGTGTCGATGAGGCGCATTTCTTGTCAAAAATACCTTCTACGATGAGTTTCACATCCTTTTTGTGACTTGGTCTCCCATCTTTGTTGGGTTTTTTTTTTTTTTTGTTGTGTATTACATGTTTGGTAGGTGTACGTAGTGTAATGTAACCAATAAAAGAATGTTAGATAATTTTCATTTTTAATTACATTGTTATGCCCTTTTTTTTAAACAAAGCTAAGCCATGTAACAAAAGCATTAACCTTTTGGTAGAATAACTTAATTGCTCATGTAATGCTTAGTATATATGTAATTCTAATAACAATACTAATATGTGTTGGAAAAATTACCATAGCAAACTATAATTTTCTTTTCGGCAATAGCATCTATTAAATCATCACATGGAACACTCACTTACTATTAGCAATGCTAGCACTATAGTGGTGTTGTAAATTTCTTGCGTACCCTTTGGCTTACCTATCTATGTTAAGGCATTGTTCATGTGTCCATGCTTATTCAGTATACTTATTTGTTGATGTATATGAAGTGACTGCTCATCACAAGTAATGAATGTTGTTTTCCATTAAAAAATGGAATGAATTTTGTAGAGTCTTATTAGTAAAAATGCTAAATGCTCGTCACTGCTATTTGCGAGGGAATTGACTACAGAGCTATGTTGATAAATTCTTCTATGCTCATATAACCTATTTCTATGAAGTGATTGTTCATCACTATAAATGAATCTTATAGACTAGTTGTTAAAATAATGCTTTACACAACATGCAGCAAATCATTATCAATTAGTATGTTATATAATAACTTTAAGTCATAAGTATATCATGTTTGCATTCGGAAAATCCGTAGTTGCACCGTGACTACCCTATAGCCATACTGCGACTACATGTAGCTATACTGTTATTAAATAAATGAAGCTAGTTTTGCTTTCGGCAACTCTATGTTTTATTATTTTATTATATCAGCTGAATAACTTTTTGTCGCACCATTATTCTTTTTACAAAACATTTATGTGATTACGAGCAATATTTATTTTGATAAAAAAAACTTCTTTCTATTTTGGAAGAGTGGACGAGTCAAATGACGTCTTTTAGTCATATATCTACTATCTTAATAGAATATAAACAATAAATTCATCTTTTTCTTTCAGAAAAATAGAATACCACTTCAAGTGGAGTGAACCATAAGAAAATAATAGTCATAGAATTTTAAAAAAAAGAATCCATTAAAGAAATAATCCCAACTTTTCTTGTAAGTTGATAGATGTCAGTTTTTATGGAAATTAACCTTTTGCAAAAATTTCTTTACCAAATGTATATAGTTAAACGAAGTTTACCAAAAATTTAGAAAGAACCACCCAAATTAATGAGCTAAGGTGAAGAAATGGAGACCCAAAGTGAAAGAGAGCTTGAGCGCCCTATCTCTCCTCAAGAGAGTAATCTTTTAATTTGATCTAGCAAGAAAAATAAGAGACATGCTTCTGGGGCTTTGGTCGATATTACTAAGGAACTCATGGATATGGATGTAGTGTAGCATTCGACTATGGACAATTCCATTGAAGAGGGTGCACAACCTTCCAAGCCATTGCCGTTTAGGAATATATTGGTTGGTAATAATCCTAATCAGGGTTTCAAATCTTTTTCCAATCGTGTTTGGAATGAAAACGGTGATGATATTCCATCTTATGAAGAAGAGTCTGATACAAATGAAAACCCTTGCTATCCCACAATCTATCTCTCCAAGGACTAGAAACTTAGAATCAGAGCCCCCTGAAAGAATCCTCTCATTATTTTAATGTTCGATAAAGGTATCAAATACATGCAGTTAAGGAAGAGGCTGAAGTCCAAGTGGAATTGAAAGGGAGATTGCTCCTTTATTGATATCGGTTATGACTACTTAATCACCCGATTTACTAATCTAGAGGATTACCACCATGTGTTAATGTAAGGACCATGGATGTTAGGCAACAATTATCTAACAATTTGAAAGTGGCTTCCTAACTCTGTTCTGGATGAATAGCCTATTTTAGGACCCTTAATACCTGCGTCCTAATTCCCAACATTACTGTGGAATATTTTGATCATGAGTTCTTAGAGATGATTGGGAAATAAAATAAAAATTAGCAAAGTAAGGGATATTGACCAAACAATAGTCAAAGTTGAGCAAGGAAAATTTACAAGGCTAAGCATTGAACTTGATCTATCCAAACCACTCCTATCTACATTAGGGGTGAATTTGGCGAATTCAATACCAAGGTCTAAGACTTATATGTTTTAAATGTAGTCATGGGGGTCATAAGGATGAACATTACCCTCTTTTCCTTTACAGGAGGAAGAGAACTATGCCACTCCTAATGTCAACCCTAGAGCAAATCCTACTAAACCTGAGCCAAGAGTCAAGCCTAAGTGCGTGAAAAAATTTGGCTCATGGATGATGATCAAGCCCCAAAGAAAGAAGAACTTTAAGAACGATCAAGATACCAACAAAGAGAAGGATCCAGGTCAAGACCAAAATGGAGCAAACTCTAGAAACTGGCCAGGAACCCGACTTGTTGGAATCTTTGCTAATTTAGGCAACAACAACTATCTTTCAGTTTCAAAAAATAATTCCCTGCCTAATATTAATGGTCTAGATTTGCAGGTCTTGGAGATATTTTTGAAGATCTTCCTAATAATGAGAATCTTGAAGTCCTTTCATTAGAAGAGCAACTTGAGGCAAATAGGGTGGAGGATATTGATATTATTCCTAATAATGTACAATCAAGCTTAATTAATGGAAAATATGATATGGAAGTCTTATTAGTAGGAGATACCCTTCCTAATGGGGGGGGACATGAGTCCAGTGCTAGTAATGTGCAGCTGAATAAAGGTGATACGATCATACGCCCACACCCAACACCTCATCACTTACGTGTTCCCATTGTAGCCCTTAAATGCCTGCCCTTTTTCATGTGAGAAAGCCATACTAAAGCCCAAGTAAATAATGTTTCTCAAATACGACAGGCTAGAAATGAGCCTAGTGAGAATCTAGAGATCTCCTCCTGTGCTGTGGCTTGTCCTATTATAGAAAACAGTTATTTTTCTGGCATCGACTCTTTTAACTACTACTCTCCTCTAACCGTCAGTCGCGAACTTTAACCTTATATTAATGGCATCCTTTGACTCCATTGCATTTCGATGATCCGCCATCCGGAAGCTATACAATGCCTGGATTTATTGAAAAAGATTATCCACCCAGATATGGTAATACTACCGCCCAAGCCGCTAAAGATATTAGTGCAAATTCTATAACTCCATAAGATAGGGTCAGTGAAGAACAAATGGATATGCAAACCGATGGGGTTCTCACCATCCATGGTTACCCACAACATCATGAACATTGAGGACCTTGTTCCTCATGGCTTTTACTCTTTGGCAATCATAATTTTATGATGAATAAGGTATCTAGTTTTCTTTGGAATGTTTATGGAGCAAGTGGCATGAAATTCTTGTATATCCTTAAGGTGATCTTACGTAGATATAACCCCAAAATTCTAGCATTGGTTGAGACCAAAACTAGTGGTAATAATGCAGACATTATTTACTACAAAATTAGGTTTGATGGGTTCCTTAGAGTTGAAAAGCCCAGGGTTTTAAAGGAGAAATTTTGGATCCTGTGGAGAAAGGATGTTTTTAATTTGTAACACCCTGAGTATGGTTAAAGTTGAGGCTCAAAGGATTTGAAGTGATTAGCTATATTACCAAAGGTACACCTTCCTTTTTAGGAAGCCCACTCTTAAGAACACTATAGCTAAGGGTGCTTGCTGGAGAAATCTAATGATTGATGACCTCCTTGGAAATTTCTTGAGCAATGTGTGAATGAGAGCAAAGCACATCGAAAAGGCATGTGGTGATTTGTGGGGCCAGACGACAATCCTTGAAGTCGTTCCTGGTACCTCTTTATGGCCCAGAAAGGGGCCAGGGTGTTATAGATGGTATTAGATTTTGTCTATGACCGTGAGTTGTGCGAGTGAACATAAGAGAACTAGGTAGTCATCTACCGGGGCAAAGATACTGGGACTAGACCATCCGTTAAGAGGACTCAGAAATTGGTCATTTAGCAAGGCACAACAAAGGTGTTGTGCTCATCAAATGAGGGTGATTGTAACACCCAGCGTATGGTTAAAGTTGAGGCTTGAAAGATTTGAAGTGATTGCCTATATCACTAAAGGTGCACATTCCTTTTCGAAAAGTCCACTTTTAAGAACTCTACAGTTAAGCGTGCGTCCTGTAGCTAAATCTAAGGATAGGTGACCTCTTGAGAGGTTTCTCAGGCAGCGTGTGAGTGAGGACAACGCACACTGCAAATGCTTTTACTGATTTGTAGGACTAGTCAATGATCCTTGAAGCCATTCTTGGAGTTGTCTATAACCATAGAAGGGACCATTGTGTTACATAATCTTCATGTTGCTACCTCATATGAGCAATACGTGGCTTTTAATGTGCCCGGAAAACTCAAGTACTCCCTAGTTGCTTTTAGCTGTGTACACCAACCCTTAAGAAAGTACTTGTTTGACTTTGCTCATACCAATAATCAACCCTGGATCCTTACCAGGGATTTTAACGAAACTTAGACCGTGGTTGAAAGATATTACTATGGAAAAGAGTTCTTGAGAACGTTTGATAATTTCCATCATTGGATCGAAAATAATAGCTTAATCGACTTGGGTTCTTTCGCACCTAAGTTCACTCAGAGTATGGGCAATACGGCTCAAACATGGAAGCAAGCTTGCCTCAATAGTGGGCTCTTCAATGAGGATTGACGTCTCCTTTTTCCTGAAGTGAGAGTCCCCCATCCCGTGAAAAATCATTCTGGCCATTGCCCTCTTCTTATCAGTCCTAATGACTTTGCTAGTATCCCAGAATTGCACACCATTCCAATTCTAGGTTGTGTGGTTATCTTATAAAAAATTCAAACAGTGTCTTGACCAGAGCTGGGGGAGGGATGTTTCTTTGTATCCTATGCTATCTCGTCTAGCTGATGATCTAAATAAATGGAATAAGGGAATTTTTAGTAACTTGTCCAAAGGGAAGAATGAAATTTGGTGCATTTTAAGGGCATTTAAAAGAGTCTAACTCATTCATATGGTCAATCCTTGATCAAGCTTGAATCAAATTAAGACAAGACCTAGATGAAGTATAAGCCAAATTGAAGTTTTCTGGTTTCACAAATCAAGAACACAAGCAATTCGTGATGGTGATAAAAATACTATATTTTATCATCTCAACACAATTATTAGGAGGAGAGCCAACTGCATCGAGTCTCTCCAAAATTCTCAGGGAGAATGGTTCTGGGAGGAGTGTCAAATTAAGGCCATGGTACAATGTTATTTTCTGAATGTATACACTGATGATAATGATTCTTACCACCTTATTTACTACCTCATAACCAGTTCCTTTAATTACTAGTAAGGAGAAGCAGTAATTAGTAAAACCATTCATGGGTTATGAAATCAAGAAAGCCCTTTTTTAGTTGGATCCCTCCAAACCACCAGGTCCATATGGCTTCTAGACACGTACTTGTCATTTATCCTGAAAGTCAATAATTCGCAGAAGTAACCCAACTTCGACCTATTGGACTTTTGGACTTTTGTAATATTACGTATAAATTGATTACTAAGGCCGTTGTGAAGCTTGTTTTATCGAAGCTTATTATGGTTCTTTAGAGCAACTTCGTTCCTGGACGGCAGATGACAGACAACATCATTATCATTTAAGATGTTCTCCACTTTGTGAGAAGGAAATGGGATCAATTTGGTTATACAACGGCTAAAATGGATCTCGAGAAGGCTTATGATCACATTAGGTGGCCGTTTATTAGGGAAACCCTACAAGAACTAAAACTTCCCCAACTCTTGACAGAAGTTATTATAAGTTGTGCCGTAACTGTTTCTTGCAATGTTCTTTGGCACGGGCTAAGACTAAAAGCTTCAAACCAACTCGAGGTATAAAACAAGGGGAAAAGGCCTTGCTCAAAAAATGTTCCCTTTAAGCACTATATAAAGGGCCAATCCCCAGGATTGAATGCATCAGAAAGTTAGAGAAACACATAGACACACATGGAAATAGAGGGAAACAGACTGAAAGACATATGGAAAACTTGGAGAAACACACAGACACATACAGAAATAGAGAGAAACAGACTAAAAACACACATTAGAAAATTGGAGAGGAAACACAGAGAAAGCTGTGAGTGATTACCGAGTGATTTAGAGAATGAAACCAAACCTTCTTCAAATCCATCCTCAAAACCCTCTAAGGCACACATCAAGGCTTAATATTCTCAATCCCTAGGTTCTCTAAGTCACTCAATTAGATAACCTAAGGGCACAAATATTTCAAACCTTCCTTCTTCTCTCTACTTTCTTTCCCTTTATATTATTTAATTTCAGGTTTAGCAAGGATGCAATCTTTGATTATTTTAGCCCCACCTGCTGTAATTGTTTACATTATTTCTTCGGATTATGCTATACCGGCATTGTATTCTTGATTACTACAATTGATCGTAATATGTTATGTCATCATTGTTTGTTAGTGTAATTAGCTTTAGTTCACCGTACTAATTAGTAGAGATTGTTAGTGATGACAAGCACCGTCGTGATGCACTCCATTACAACATCGTACCTTCAACACCAAATCTAGATCCTCGATTTGAGCCGATGGAGTTAGATGGTCCTCACACCAGGGACTACTTGGGGACAGTTTGAAAACCTCTTTGAAACTAGCTTACTGTCCCTTTTGGTGTCGCCCCTTTAGTTTACCTTCAATGTGTCTTTGGTTATTACTCGTGTTAGAGAGTGGATTTGGTTTGTAAGTTTTCTAAAACTCACTGGCGACACTATTAATTTAAGTTCATCGTTTTTCTTACTTCTAATTTATTTTCTTTTACTTTATCTTTCTAAATTGGGTAAACTGATTTAGGATACCGACAGTAACACTGTCTGAATTAGAATCGGGGCTCATTTTTGGTCCAATAACTTGACCAGGTTCTTGGATCATGCCTATTGGCTAGATTGTTGGGTCAGGTAGGAATCACAGCCAGGATCCAACCAAGAGGACTGGACCTAGTTGGCCTAGGCAGCTGGTTGGGTTCCTAGATCAGGTCCGACACCTAGTTCTCCAGGTTGAGTCAGCAGTCTTGCTACAATGTGAACTATTTCACAAAAATAAAATATACATCATATTTAATTCAAATACCTAGCAAGTGGGTCCAAGCATTCGTAGGGGACCGTACCCGAGGGTTTCGGATTGTGGTCCTAACAACGGGGCCTCCTCTCACTAGCTTATTCTTTGCTAATGATCTCACTCTATTTGGAGAAACTACAGTGGAACGAGCTCAAATCATAAAGACGTGTTCGTACCTTTTTGTGACGCTTCGGGTGAAAAAGTGAGTAACAGCAAATCTCAGTTTTTTTTCCCCTAAAAATGCTTATGAGTATGTGACTAATGCTATAGATAAGGAATTAGATATCCCTATCACCAATGACTTGGGTAGGTATATAGGAATGCCCAGAATTAGTGGTAGGGTGACAAGGAACACTTTCCAATATGTTCTAGACCGTGTTGACAAGCGACTTACAGGTTGGAGAGCACAGACTCTTTTGCTAATAGGTCGTCCAATCTCGATTCAGTCCACCTTATCCACCATCTCGTTGAACACTATGGAATTGGCCAAGCTAGCTCAATCTTTATGTGATGACTTTGACCGCAAGGTAAGAATTTTCTTATGGGATGGTGACTTTATCACATAAAAGTCCATCATGTTGCTTGGGATTGAGTTATATCTAGCAAAGACTCTGAGGGATTGGGTTTGCAATCTATGAGACAAACCAATGCCGCTCTGACGACTCAGCTGGGATGGCGCTTGCTTACTAAGAAAGATAGCCTCTAGGTGCGGGTTTTACGAGCCAAATACTTCCACAATCATTGTGATGTGGACATGTTTCAAGTTAAAGTTGATGCATCAAATGTATAGGGACGGATTCCTGAAAATATGGCTAACATTAAGAAGGATGTGAGGACTGAAGTAGGTAATGGGAGATCCACTAATTTCATGGCACATAGTTGGGCTACCCCTCAATCGCTTTGCCATGAAACTCTACAAACTATACCTCCCAATTTGCAAGACCTTAATGTTGATGATTTTTGGGATGCCAATTGTGGTGGTTGGAAATGAGAATTATTTTCTAATCTCCTTCCACCTAACGTCCTTAAAACCATAGCTTCATTTGAGCTGGCTCTGAGCGGTGAAGCAGAAGATCATTATGTCTGAGATGCTTCTCCTCATGGAGCTTTTACATTAAAGTCAACTTTATTCCTTTTACAAGATAATCATAAGGAGAATCAAGACCATATTTGGTCTTGTATTTGGAGTCTGAAAGCTCCTCATATATCAATTTCCTTTTATGGTTGGTAGCTCATAAAAGGCTCATGAGGAATGCTCACAGGGTCAATAGAGGATTCGCTATTAATCCGAGCTGCAAACTTTGCAATCACAATATGTGAAGATGCTGATCATATTTTTAGAAGATGTGCTACTGCCCAGGAAACTTGGAGATGTAATTTGCCTCAGTCTAAGAGAGGTATCTTCTTTATTCTTCCGTTTAGAAGATGGTTGCATTCAAATTTAGTGGCTAGCTCGGTAAATGATCGTTGGTCTCTTCTTTTTGCTATTGCTTTGTGGTGGCTTTGAAAATTAAGAAATTTACATTGCTTTGAAGATGCCTTTTTTAAGCTGCACCAACTTGGGAACTTTGTTAGACTCAAATGTGATTAATATTTCACAGCTCTATCAGCTGTGGATGCTTGTACTATCAGCTTAGTGCTATGACTACTAGGAGATCCTTGTTCATTGGGAAACACCTCTTCCCAAGTAGGTAAAGCTTAACGTGGACGGAGCCTCAAAAGGAAATCTAGGCCCAGCAGTCGATGGCGGGGTTTTCAGAGGTTGTTGTGGTAACTAGATAAAGGGTTTTATGGCCAACTTCTGTATCTTTTCAACACCAAAAGTGGAGCTCCTCGCCCTCCTCAAAGGTATTAGACTAGCCAAAGCAAGTGGTTTCCTAAACATTATCGTTAATATGGATTCCCTTATTGGTGTTCAGAAAGTTATGGAGCCACCATGTAGAGCATATCCTTATTTCAACTTGATCAAAGAAATTCAGCTTTTGATATATGACCCCAATTGGAGGGTGGTGATTAAGCATAGCTGCCAGGAATCAAACTGTGGTGTGGATGTCTTAGCTAATTCTGGCATTTCTTGTAGTCTTTCGCTTGATGTTCTTGTTCCCCCTTCTCCTGGACTTTGGCCCATCCTATTTGAGGATGCTTCTAGTGTTTCATGGTCCTGACTTACTCGGGTTAAACAATATTAAGGGGGCTTGGCCGCTCTCTTGCACCCAAAAAAAAAAAAAAAGAAGAAAGGACCATCTAAAAAATTATACTAAATGTGATCCATTTGGGCAAAATATTATCATAAACTTGCTATATTATGAGCTTCCTTTAAGGAAATTTAATCAAGTTCTGAGATAAAACATAGAGTTGTTAATTAAGGGCCTGTTTGTTTGAATGTTTAGAAAGTGTTTGATCATCGTTAACTACTCTTAAGCGTTGGTAACTGCTAACTGTTAATTATAACAGTTGGCAAATGCTAGTGGCAGCGGACCACTATCCATAACCATTGCTAAACGCTAGTAACCCCTAATAAACCCCCACTAACTTCTAACCTCCTAATTCTGAACGTTGAAATGAATAGGCTTAAAAATGCTTATTGTGAGAATGGTTAAATGCCTTTTTTTTTTGGTGCAGATGGTTAAATGCTTATTAATACAAATGTTAATTGACTATTACATGTGAGTGACTCTTTTTTAATCAAATATTACATATGCGTGACTTTTTATTACTAAAACAAATATTGTACGTAACGAGGTTTAAATAAATGCCGATTATGATAAAGAGTAAATGCTTATTAATATATTAATAAAATGTTTTTGAACACACATGGCACTATTTCATTATGCTGTTGGGCGTTGTAGCCTTCATAGAAAAAATAAATAAATAAACTGGGTGTATTCCTTTGGAGGGAGCGAGCTGCCATTGAAGGAGTGTCAACAAAGACTTTAATTAAATAATCGAAATCATTCATTACCTATATAACGATAATGAGGTTTGATTGTACTAATGATCTTGAATGAAAATAACAAATAATAAATGAATCAAGTCACGGATGTCTTCATTGTGGAGTTTATTTGATTGGCCCCAACAATGAGGCAACGATATCTTTATCACCCATATTTTCATGAGATTCTGTCATGTCTTGAGGGATTCGAGTCTCCATCAACTTGCATGGTCGTGGTAGATCAACACGTAAATACTGTGTTTGATTTTTACAGTCTTCCTCCAATGCTTTGACTGCCAACTATAAAAGATCTTCCCAAGAGCGGAGCCAAGATTTAAACTCTAAAGTCTCGAATTACATTATGTAGTATAACTAATATTCATCTAATTTAACCTCTAATTTTTTAATATATTATTCGTATTTTTATGATACAACATAGTCATAATGTTGCATTAAACCTAAAAGAGATCTCAAATTCACCAAATTTCATCTTTAAGATCCCAAGTTCGATTTTCAAATTCACAAGGTTATCAAAATTCACTTTCATTTGACTCTTTCCAAAATGGTATTAGCATACTTGGTAGACACAAATTTGACTAAAATCACTAATTAGACACAATAGTTTGCAAATAATGATTGTAGATTAAAATAGAATATTTTTGGCTTTGATTTTGCCTCTGAAAATAAAGCCTTTTATACTATTTTCTCTCTAAGTTTGACGTCAACTTAAAATAAATTTTCATTTTAATTTTCCCTTATTCATATCAAGCTAGAAGCAAATCTCAAATCTCCCATTTTTACAAGGTAAAGAAATTAATTAAATATTACATGCCAAAATTAGTGTTAAAAATGCTATGCCATCTTACTTAAAAAGGGCCACAAAATTTGTAGTATCCTAGACTCAAACACGAGAACAACCCAATGCTAACAAAATCCTAACACCTCACCCCCCCCCCCCCCCCCTCCCCCCCTTGAGCACTGCACTATCCCAACATGCACGTAAACGAAATAAAATATATCCATGTTGTGCATCTTAAATTTTAAGCAAGCCACAAAAACTGGAGCTTTGGAGATTCAAACACGCAACCTACCCTACTCGCACAGGCATTGCCAAGCGCCTTTACCAATTAGGCAATGCCAGTATCCCAATCTGCCAGCAAACTAACTAACATATATAGGGTTTGTATTTTTTATTTATTCAATAGAAGTTTTGATATTTAATTTTTTTTCCCTAAAAAGTTGGAGTGTCAATTGATGTCCCTTGCATCCACATAGCTCCGCCCTTGGATTTGCCTCAAAAGTACAAATTGCTAATCATAAAGGGTTTGAAGTTTTAGACTTTTGTCTCCTTGAAAAAAAGGTTTTTCTCACCTTCTCACTCCAGATCAAATGTTGAGAGTAGTTTGTTTCTTTCATTTGAAGGGAAACTACTAGGCTTCAATATAATGGGCCTTTGGCTCAGTCTTTCTAAGCCGATTATTCCCTTAAGATAGGGGTCCAATAAAAGCGATTCACACTTATAGTTAATGACTTATTTATTACTTGCCCCCTTGTACCTTCCTGTCATTCATCTTCATGGTGAAACCAAGGGTCAAGGGCTCAAGGGCAGGTACCATGGAAATAGAGAATGACTTATTTATTTTGGGTGATTTTTACTAAAGTAAAACTTGATTAAATAACTTTTTAATCACTCATAATTTAAAAAGTAGTTCTTAACTTAAAACCTTTAAACAATTGCCTAAAATGAGATATGTCTTATCATATTTGTTTTTTAAATTAGGCGATCTCACCAAAGAGTTTATGCTTAATGTTCTTTGTGGGATGTGTCAAAAATTCAAAATATTTAGAACTTTATCCTTAGAGCTCAAGTGTTTGCCTAATAGGATTGATTCCGGACGAAATCTCCAGGGTACGGTAGGTGATGACGTGGGATGAAGGAGCGTGTTTATCTGACAGCTAGCGTGCAACACCTAGCGTCCTTCTCTTAGCGTGGCCCCACCTGCAAAAAGGGCAACCCCAGGTTGTGGACCAGGGAACTCCTCTCCAACGGTCAAGTTAGCTTGGGGTCCACACCGAAGGTCGAGAGAGAGAGATAGAGAGATGGGGAGTGAGAGAGACTATGTGTGTTCAATGAATCAATCTGCCGACCCTTTTCCCGAGGTAGGTAGGCGACTTTTTATAGTCTTTTTGAAAAAAGGGTAAAACAGTAATCGTACCTGGGGTGCCTGTGTGGGCCGCCAGTCTTGATATGGAGGGGCCCTAGGGGGAGCCCCTAGGGTTGTGCCTCAAGGCCTCTTATCTTTGATATGGGCCTAGGGAAGGCCCACTATCCTAGATATAGGTCTGGTCAGTGGGTCTGACTTGGTTAGGCCCATTTGGGAAAAATCGAATTTTTCCTCAATCACTTAGCCCCCCACATTTTACCTGTACATTGAGCCAGGCAAGTAGTCAGGTAGAATGTGGAGCACTGTTGATGGTCGGCGCGCATCCGAGGGTCCTTAGAAATTGGGCCTTTGAAATGGACGGTCCCGGGGCCAACGTCCACAGATGCACAGGTAACGAGGCCTAAATAGCAGTCGTGTGAAACCGTCGCTTTTCTCATTATAAAAGGCGACAGATAGGGCAAGGTGTCGCATACTTCCTTATTTGGCAATAGCTATTATTAGACCTGGCAAAACTGACCCGAGACCCGAAACCCGAACCGAATGACCCGGACCCATACCCGACCCGACACCCGAAATATGCTCACCCGAAAGTGGACCCGAAACCCGTATTAACCCGACCCGACCCATACCCGACTCGAAATTTTCAACAAAGTTGCTTGTTTTGGCATGACGAGCGTATTTCATCAAAAATTTGTTGACCCGAAATCAACCCGACCCGAACCATACCCGACGCAAACCGAAATGACCCGAACTGTCACTTAACCCGAACATGACCCGACCCGAACTTGACCCAACCCGTACCCGAACCGAATGACCCATTTGCCAGGTCTAGCTATTATCGGGTGTTCCTCTGATGGCTTTTCCACGTTCTCTTGATACTAAGGCAATGAGTGAGTACGTTACTCGCCATTTTGCGTGGGATTGCCTTTCTCCTGTCGCCCCTCCAAAAAGATTTTCAAACCCTTTGTCCGGACTTCGAGTTGGCCGTGGCGGAGGAGGCCATCGAGTGCTACAAACTCCCGGAATTGCCCTGGGTGATCTTCTATGCAATGCTTCTGAATGATGCCGAAAAGCTTGGGGTAGAGCATGGGTGGGCGCTTCGGTCATTGAAGTTGGCCCTCACTGAGCTCCGTTGCAGCGCTTTTGAGCCATGAATCTGGTTATTTGGCGATCGAATCTACGAAGCTCGATTCCACCCAAAGGGCGGGTCGGGGGAGAGTTCAGGAGCCAGTCGACCAGAAGAGGGCTCGGGAGTGGAGACGGCAAACGCAAGCGCATCCACTGAGAATGCGGCCTCCCCTTAGGAGGGCGATGAGCCAGGCCGTTAAGCCTATGAATGCGCGGCCCTCCTACTATTGTTTTCCCCTATTTCTTCTTTGTACTCGTTTATGCTAATCAGTAATAAAAGACCGTACTTGCATATTTCGCTAAATAATCTTTACTTTGCCTGCAATCAATTTCCGCTGATTGGATGGACACGTGTCTGAGATGGACTGGTCATTAGGCTCTTGGAAATTTCCCTTGTCTCCAGCTCTCCCAATTCCTCCTCTATAAATCCAACATCATTCTCTCCCCTAGGATATTCAAGTGTTTCATTCTTCTAGAGGAGTGATAGAGGTCATAGGGAGAGCGATCAGTACTCCTGTTTACTGGGTAAACATGGCGTTCCCTCTTATCTACAACAGGAGAAAGATGGCGAATTACGTGAGGGAGACCTTCGTTTCACCTCACCCCTTTCCCGAAGACTTCCACGTATTATGCCCGTGTTTTTCGTTGCCCAAGGCGAAGAGTGCAGCGACTGAATTCGAGCTCCTTGAAATTATTCAGGCGACATTCTATGCCATGCTACTGAACGAGGTCGTCGAGCTAGGTGTGGCTCATGACTACACAGGCGAGAAGATGAAAGCCTTGTTAATAGGTCTAAGGTGGTCGACCTTCGAGGTTTGGATGGATTGCGTGGACTGCCTACTGAGGGCGGCACAGCTTTATCGGCCAGCTGACGAAGTGGAGGTCCAGGGTTCCCAAGACGGTCAAAGGGAGGGCTGTGGGTCGACCGACCCCCCGGCCCCTTCTAGTGACGAGGAGTAGACTTAGCTTTGTTTCGACCCTTCTTTTGTACTGCCCCTCAGCCCTTTGGTTGCTTGTATTAGCATGCTTGTAGTAATGAAAACAGGTCTCGTATGACTTGTCTTTTACTTGTTTCCGTATATTGTGAAATGCTGTGAAGCCGCACTTAAGGCCCCTCGGCCCCCGTACGTGCTTAAGGGGGCGATGACCGGCCGCGAGGCGGTGCTAGTGGACCCTCAGCCCCCGGTGGGGCCGAGAATGTCGCAACCGGCCCCTAGGCCGTGCATGAGAACCCGTAGCCCCCATTGGGGCTAAGAATGTTGTGACCGGCCATAAGGTCGTGCTTGATGACCCTTAGCCCCCATAGGGGCTAAGAGTTCAACGATCGACCGTAAAGCCGTGTTCTGGGACCCTCAGCCCCCACTGGGACTAAGCATGTAACGATTGGTCGCAAGGCCATGCTATGTGACCCCTAACCCCCATTGGGGCTAAGAGTGTTATGGCCGGCTGTAGGGTCGTGCTCTAGGACCCTTAGCCCCCATTGGGGCTAAGAGTATTGCGGCCGACCATCAAGTCGTGCATGATGACCCTTAGCTCCCATAGGGGCGAAGAGTGCAGCGACCGGCTGTGCTCTGGGACCCTTAGCCCCATTGGGGCTAAGAGTGTAGCGACCGGCCATAAGGTCGTGCTTTGGGACCCTTAGCCCCCATTGGGGCTAAGAGTGTAGCGATCGACCGTAATGTCGTGCTCCGGCCCTAGCCCCCCTTGGGGTTACGAGTGTTGCGGTCGGCCATCAGGGCGTGGAGGATGACCCTTAGCCGCCATAGGGGTTAAGAGTGCAGCGGCTGGCCATTAGGTCGTGCATGAGGACCCTTAGCCCCCATTGGGGCTAAGAGTGTTGCGACCGACCGTAAGACCGTGCTCTGGGACCCTTAGCCCCCATAGGGGCTAAGAGTGTTGCGGCTAGACACTCTGGAGTGCCTCTGGACACCCATTCTTTCACGAGACCCTAAATTCCTGCCGATGACAAGGCGGTGACAAGTCGCCACGTGACATCGGTTGGGAAGAGGTGTGTCTCTTGAGTGTCATCGAGGGGTGTGTCCCAAGTTTTTGCTCTATATAAGGGTAAGCACTCATCGAGGGAGGGTCATTTGCTTTCCACACATTTCCATCCCCTAGGGAGAAAAGAAATTTTTAGAGGGAGAAGCTCTGCCTCCCATCCCTCATTCTGCCTTTAAATTCACTATAGCGCCTAAATCTGCCTCTTTGCATCTTCAAGGGTCTACTTTGAACGTTCATCCTCATCTTCAACCAGCTCCCCTGAATCTTCATCTCTGATAAGTACTCCTTCATGCTCCCTCAAAGCACTATTTGTTGTATATTATGTCGTCGTCTTGCTCATCCAGTGAGGACGTCCATGAAGGGCTAACCGGCCCATAAGTGGAGGGTCGGTACCCGCAATTCCTTAACCTGCTGGCCTTTATTGATGATCGGGTGGTAGCCGGCATCCCCCGAAAGAATAAGCCGCAGGAACCCAAAAAGATTCTCTATGCGGTGCCCCTATTTGAACCGGGCACCACCTCGTGGTCTAGCTGCAAGTATTCTTTCACCCCCAGTGTCCTTAGCCCCGAGGTGGAGGTGACGTATTCGTGGGAGATAATCGTAGCTAATTATGTGATTGATTTCTAGGTTTACAGAATGGCGAGGACCAAGTCTACTCTTGGCATCAGATCCCCTGACGAGTTACTAGCCGAGGCAACCCATGGTAATCCCTATTCAGCTCCACTCCAGTCCAATCCAGAGGGCGAAGTGGCCTCCACTAGTTCTACTACTACCTCAAGGACAGGCTCGTCCGACTCCTCCTCTGAGAGTTCGTCGAGGAGTTTGTCCTCGAAGAGGGCATCCTCAAGCTCCTCTTCTTCCAAAGCGTCGTTGGGACCAGGCCAATCGGTACTCAAACGGAAGGGTCGTACACCAGCGGTAACAGAGATCGTGGCCCAAGGGTCAGAGTTCCCCGGGGACCCAACCCGCTCGGACCCACAGGATAGTCTGGGCAGCCATTTCCCTGATCCCAAGGTCGTCATGAAGTTAAAAACATCGGCCCTTGAGAAGCAATACCTTCGACCTGCCGGATGTACTTTTGTGATTCCCGAGGCTAACACCACCGTAAATGAGTCGCCTGCCAAGTGCATAGCGGTCTATCGTGCGGCCCTAAACTACGGTCTCTGTTTCCCCCTTTATCTCGTGATTGTGGAGATCTTGAATAAGTACGAATTGGCACCCGTGCAGGTGGTGCCCACCTCTTGGCACAACATTTGTTCTTTTATAACAACTTGCGAGTTGCGAGGCCTTACCTGTACGGCTCGGGCGTTCAGTCTAGTTCATACCGTTCAAAAGGCTCCCAAAGAGACTGGGGACCTAGGTTGGTATTGCTTCAACAACAGGTCGGGCTTCATAGGCCATTGAAAAGAAATCTAAGTTGAAGCATTTGAAGTACGATTTTCTCTTCTTACGCCGGGAATCAGGTTGGGGGGACGTTCCTGACTGGAATGAGGAAGAACCCATGAGGAACCCCCCCACGGTCGAGGAGAGGAGGATCGCCCGCTACTTCTAATTCTATATACGCGAGGACGATAAGCCTCGGCCAATCCCTAAGTTCTTGGCCCAAGCCATTGAGTCGGTGAAGGGTCCCGAGAGGAGGAGAAGCAAGTCCAGTGGGCGGGAGCCTTTGAATTGGCTCCCCAAGTTAAAGTTTTTTGCCAACGATTTCTTCCTTGCCGCGGCCAGCCTCCTGATTCTTAAGAGTTACACCAAGGGTACTTAGTCGTCCTAATGCTTTTTAACTTTATGTTTGGTGTTGACCTGACTTCCCTTTTGTTTCATGCAGATCAAGCGAGGTCGAGGTTGACGGTCTTCACGATCGGGGACGCCGCCCCAGAATAGGTATAGTGCACAACCTCATTTGTCCCCACCCCCCTTTTTGTAAGTTTTGGATAACAGTCCTTTTCCTATAGGAACCCACCCTCGTCCCTCGTGGGAAGAAACCTGCCGGTCCGGAAGTAGCAGCGGACTGAGGGTCGGCCTGCTGAGGCCGTGGCCGCCACCCCATCACAAGCAGGGGATACGGGAGCTGAACAGTCGGCCCCTCCTCGATCAAGGAGTCGGCCATCCGGAGACTGCACCCTCGTCGTTCAAGAGCGCACCACCCCTTCTAAAACTGTTGGGGTCGGTTCCCAGGCAGCCACTGGTTCCTTGCCATTCGCCCAATGGCCCTCTACCAACTTCATCAAGGCCAACCCTACCGCCAGACTCTCCCTTGTCCAGGACCTGGTTAAGTCCTGGGACCTGATAACCCCCGGTACATCAGATCCTCCGACGATAACCGAGGAAGATATGGCCATGTTCGAGGTCTTCGCTCGGGGGGTGAGGACGACAGCTGAATGCCGAAGATTGGAAGGGCTCGTCACGCCGTACCAGCGGAGTTGTGAGAAGTTGCGGGCTGATCTGGATGCCCGTGAGGTTGAGAAGAAGGGACTGCAACGTCAGCTGTAGGAGACGTTAGCAAGGGCGGGGGCTGATGCAACCTAAGCTAAGGAGCAAGGCTACCAGCAAAGCCAGACTGAAACCCTTGGGTAGCTTTGCAAGGTCCTAGTGACGCTGGCCAGTGATTTCCAGGAGGATAACTATTTTGAAGCTTACCTCGACTACGTGAATGAGCATCAGCGGGCCGCCGATGAGGGTCGTCACCCCGAGGAGGTGAAGTTTATCCCTTCTCCCATCGAAGGTGAGGGTGTTAGGGACGAGGCCACCAACCCCATGGATGCCGAGGCCGGGGCTTCAGAGGAAGAGGAGGAGCACGAGGATGGTGGGGAGCCCGACGTGCAACTTCTCGCTCCCCACCCCTTTTTTGTAGGGGTTGAATTGGAGATTGTATTCCCTATCTGTTAATGAAGAATGTTCACTTTTGTCCGTTAGCTTCTTTCATCGTCTGATCCTTTGCCTTATGCGTGTTGTCTCGCTTTTTCCTACACTTGTTCTTTCGCCTTAGTTTGTACTTGTTCTTCATGTCTTCGTGTGTCGTGGGGCAGTAGTAGCCCCCAGGCGAAAGGGCAAGGGAGGCGTTAGCGGGCCAAGAGAGTAGCGGCAGGCCCAGGGTTGTACTCTGTGAACCTTAATCCCCATTAGGGCTAAGAATGCAGCGACCGGTTGTAAGGCCTTGCTTTGGAAACCTTAGCCCCCAGTGGGGCTAAGGGTGTAGCGACCGGCCATAAGGTTGTGCTCTGGGACCCTTAGCCCTCTGTGGGGCTCAGAGTGTAGTGACCGGCCATAAGGTCGTGCTCTGGAAACCTTAGCCCCTAGTGGGGCTAAAGGTGTAGCGACCGATCGTAAGGCCGTGCTCTAGGAACCTTAACCCCAATAGGCATTAATAGTGTAGCGACTGGCCGTAAGGCCGTGCTCTAAAAGGAAAAGTACGCTCTTGTTAGTGCAAAGGTAGCCACCGTGGACCGCTCGTTTTATTGCTTATACGCAAAAGTGTACATCAGGGCTAAAGATAAAGAAAAACATAAGCTTAAGTGTAGTACTTCCTCAAGTCGCTGCTATGCCAGGTCCATAATATTGGAGAGTCGATGAGGGTCTCAAGGCGTTATGTCCCGAGGAGGATTTGAGAAGCAACCTTGTAGGGGTCTTCCTAATTGGCTGTTAGCTTTCCATGTTCGCTCGCCCATGCGACAGCCTCCATGCACCGAAGTACGAGGTCTCCCACCTGAATGGGCTGTAATCAAACTGTGCAGTTATGCAGTCGTGCGATTCAAAGTTTGTAGAAAGCTTCCCGAAGGAGAGCGTCACCTCAAATTGAGGGGAGAAGGTCGAGAGCTTCTCATAGCGCTGAATTGTTCAGCTCCTCCTGGAATGTAGTTAGCCGGTGAGTGTGGAGGGCGACCTCCACTGGTGATACAGCTTCAGAACCATACGTTAGCATAAAAGGGGTTTAACCAATAACGGTTTTCTCAGTGGTGCGGAGAGACCATAAGACGCCATGTAATTCATCGGCCCATTTTCCCTTTGTACCGTCCAGTTTCTTCTGTAGGCCATGGAGTATTGACTTATTGGCTGCCTCGACCTGGCCATTGGTCTGAGGGTGAGCGACAACCGTAAACCTCGCTTGACAACCCAGATTGATCAAATAGTCTGTGAGCTTGTTGGTATCAAATTGCTTGCCGTTATCGAAGATAATGGCCCTAGGGATGGCGAAGGGGGTGATGATGTTTCTCCAAATGAACTTTCGTACCTCAGCAGTGGTTATAAAGGTGACGACAGCCTCGACTTCTATCCATTTGGTGAAATAATCGACTTCCATGAAGAGATACTTGCGCTGTCCCGTTGCTTTGGTAAAAGGACTGAGGATATCCATTCCCTAAGTGGCGAATGGCAGGGGGCTGACAATAGGGGTCTTGGGCGTGGTGGGCGTCAGCTGGATGGGGGCGAACTTTTGACATTTGTCGCAGGTTCTTACTAATGTCATGGCATCCTCCCGCAGGTTGGGCCAATAGTAGCCAACCTGTATTGCCTTGACAACTAGGGCACGGCCCCCAGCATGCGTGCTGCACATGCCTTCGTGCAATTCCTCGAGTACCCTTTTTCCTTCCTCGGGGGTTATACAGTATAAGAGAGGACGGGCGAAAGATCTTTTGTATAAGATCCCCTCATAAAGGATAAACCAGTTCGATCTCTTCTTTACCCTGTCCACCTCTTATCCAAAGGCAGGCTACTATCCATGAGGTATGCGCGGATGGGATCCATCCATGTCAAGCTCCAGTCTAACCATAGTACCTCATGCGAATCAATGCTCCTTTCCGTGAGGGTTTCTCACATAATGTTTTTGGGCTTCCCGTCGTCGGATGAGCTTGCTAACTTAGATAAGGTGTCATCCTGGCGATTCTCTGAAGGGTGTATGTGATGTGCATTTTATGTTCTAGTTTTAAAACCCTTTTTACTTGCAAGTGCACAAGATTAATTGTAGACAAGCGAGTATAGGGATGTCGATCCCACGAGGAACAATAGTAATTTTAGACTTTGTCTTTCTGATTATAAAGAATAATTTAATTTTAAGAGTTGAATTATCAAAATGAATTAACGAACAAAATGAAGAGCAAATGAGTAGCAAAGTAGAGAGAAATCAAATACGAGAAAGTTCTAGGACTTTGGATTTCACCTTTGATGCCAATATTGATTCACTAATTCAAATGGGGATTCAATTTGTCTCTTGTTCAACCCAAGCTATAAGCTTTAGGCCATAAATTAAAAAGATGATTATAATTATAAAGTGAGATGATTTATCTAGTGGTTTAGCATGAACTATTCTTTTTAGACATAACTCATCTAATTTCTAGCATAAATTATTCAATTTAAACAATTATAATTTTAAGCCCAAATTACATAATCATCATATTAGCCTACAAGGTCTAATATTCATTTGAGATAGCAAATTAAACTAGTGTCATCAACATGATTAAACATTAGTATTAAGATGCATAACCAGATGAAGATCAAATATAAACTCGAGACTATGCAAAAGAGACAAAGATAACCCTATAAGAAATTAGCAAAACAATATTATTACCAAGGATCCATCCTAATCCTAGAAATGAGTATTTTAACCGACCATAGTTAGCAAAAACACCATTAGAATCGGTATACTTCACTTCCTATATATCCAAACTTTGTACTCAATTACACAAAATTATGAAACTTAGTGTAAACTCTCAAATTTGACTCACAAATGCGATGAGAACAGAAGAGAAAAATAGCTAACAAAGCTTATTTTCTTGTTAACCCCTCAACCCAAATGATCTTGTCTTACAAAGACTTTCTCTAAAAAAAATGAAAGATGAAAGGATAAGAAGATGCTTGAGTGAGTGGATGGAAGAATGAGACTGGATATAAGTGTCTTTTTCCCTCAACCTTTGCCCCTTTTTATAGCGGAAATCCAACACCTTTGGATACCCAAAAATTAACGAAAATTAATTCTAATTAATTTTGGGATGTTATATGATGGACATGGCTAGTCATAAGCATACAATTAATCAAAAATTAACTAGCTTTGACTAGGTCACTTAGGGTTGCTCACAAAAATCAAGTCTTGGTTGCTTTAGAGCTGCTGGGCTGCTGATGGGTTATGAAACGAGCCCAAATGTGGAAAAAGGGGGAAAGGCAAAAGAGTGAGGCCGGTCATTGGGCCAAGCAGAAGCCCACACGGGCAAGGGAAAGAAAAGGGAGAGAAAGAATGAAAAACGTGGCACATTGGGCCGAGAAGCAAGCCCAACCGAGGAGAAGAGAAAGAGAAAGAGCGAAGGAGAGAATTAAGGAAAAGCTCGGCCGTAGAATCAGGCCCAAACAGGGGAACTGAAGTAAGGGGGGAGCAAGCCAGCTGCTGGGCCGTGGAGTTGGACACAGATCAGGCCCAGGCGAGAGAGAGAGAGCAAGGATGAGGGTGGCTGGCAGGCTGAAGGTCTGAAGAGGAGATGGGTCGCGATTGATGTTTCAGCCGTTTGGGCAGCAGAGCAAGCCTCTTTCTGATTTTTTCTTTTTTTCTTGTTTCTTTTCTTTGGGCTTGACTTCAGGCTTTGCACTTGTGGGAGATCTGAGTCCAAATTCTCCTATTTCATTTTTACTGAAAAATTTCATAAAATATGCATTATTTACTCATAGAAATATGTTTCAAAGCCTTAAAAGTAGGTAAAATGAAGGAGAAAATTAAATATAAAATATGAATTATCAACTCCCCCACACCAAGACTTTGCTAGTCCTTGAGCAAGAACAACAACAATGCATGTATTCATTCAAACCATCAAGCAGGAAAAGAATAGGATTAGGTAAGAATATCAAGTGACCCAACTATGAATGCCCACTCCAAATCACATATATCAATTCACTACCAACCCACAACTCATTATCAAAGATTTCCAATTCCAACCAAGTCAATAGGCCAAGATTCAAGCAAATTAAGTTCACAACGAAACCGAGGAGCAAACCATAAGCACGAAGTTCCACCCTACATAACAAAAATCACAAGAGCATCTTCTAAAATCGAGTCCCCAATGCCAAATCAATTTTTTTTATTTTGTTGGTTTTCAGAAGTTACTTGATCTCATGTGCTTTCTTGAGTGGATAAAGATATGAATGAAGATAACACTCAGAGAAACACTTAGTACATATTCAGGTAATTAAAGATATGGATATAGATAGGACCTAAACATTGGTACCGAAATCAAAACTCAATTAATTTCATTTATTTGAATTTCTTTTTCTTTTTTTATTGAAAAGTCAATGAGAAACTCAATGCTTATCGAATACTCATCACGACATTGTAAATGGGGTTACATCTCATACCCAAAATTCAGCTATATAGTGACATTAGCACAGCAAAAATTATGGCCCTCGACTAGTCAAAGCTAGAAAGAATCTCTAGTGAGCATGGGTCACATGAATCAAATCCACATAATAAGAAGAAAAAATACACAATTAGAACACTCAAAGTTTTCCCAAAATCAAATTCACCCATAATTTGTCAAGTTTCAACTTTCCTCAAAATTCTCATTTTGCCTTCCCCCACACTTAGATCTCACATTGTCCTCAATGTAGAAAACAATAAGATAAAGGAAAATGGAGAAAAGAGCAACACAACCTGATAGCATGAGGAATTTATGTCAATTAAAGCTCAACAATCAACCTCCCAATGCACCTTCACAACCATCACCAAACTCAAGAGCCAAAACCAAGTGAAGAATCACACTTAAAAACATAAGCACAACTTGATAGAAAAAATAAAAATAAAAATAAAAGACTCAAAATCACCTAAAAGATTGGGGTGCCTCCCAACAAGCGCTAAGTTTAATATCTTTAGCCAGACAATGCCTTACCCACTAATCATAGTAGACAGGGTCGACCAAGTTGATGGATTCAATCAAACCAGGGTTAATATCATGAGTCACAACATGTTTCAAACGTTGACCATTAACCATGAGAACTCTACCATCTTGGGGATCCAAAATTCGGACCGCCCCAGAGGGAAACACTTGTTGGACAACAAAAGGACCATCCCATCTCGATCTCAACTTGCCAGGAAATAGCTTAAGCTTAGAGTTAAAAAGCCAAACCTTCTTATTAGGTTCAAAAGATTTACGAGAAATCATTTTATCATGAAAAGCTTTGGTTTTGGCTTTATAAATCTTAGCATTCTCATAGGCTTCATTACGCAATTCATCCAACTCATTCAATTGAAGCCTGCGGTTAGAACCTGCTTGTTTCATATCAAAATTAAAAGCTTTAATAGCCCAAAAAGCACGGTGTTCTAATTGAACTGGCAAATGACAAGCCTTACCAAAAAGAAGCCAATAAGGAGACATCCCAATGGGAGTCTTAAAAGCAGTACGATAGGCCCAAGGAGCATCATGCAATCTCAAAGACTATCAGGTCGAACTATTTTCTCAAGTATAAACTTGATCTCACGATTGGACACCTCAACTTGACTACTAGTCTGAGGATGATAAGGAGTAGCTACTTTATAAGTCACAGAATACTTCTAAGCAAAGCCTTAAAAGATCGATGATAAAAATGACTACCTCCATCACTAATAAGAGCTCTAGGGGTACCATACCGACAGAAAATGCACTCTTTCACAAACCTAACCACAACCTTGTGGTCATTAGTCCTAGTAGCCTGCGCTTCCACCCATTTTGACACATAATCAACAGCAACCAATATGTATACAAGGCCAAAAGATGGGGGAAAGGGACCCATGAAATCAATGTCCCACACATCAAATATCTCAACAATCAGAATAGGGAAAAGGGGCATCATATCACGACGGGACAGGGCACCCGTACATTAACAACGCTCACAAGCAAGACAGAATTGGTGAGCATCTCTAAAAAAAGTGGGCCAAAAGAACCCACTTTGTAGGACTTTAGCAGCTGTCCTATGACCTGCAAAGTGACCACCACAAGCATAAGAGTGACAAAAGGTGAGAATACTATGGATTTCATTCTCGGGGACACATCTACGGACTACTTGGTCAGGGCAATGTTTGAAAAGATAAGGATCTTCCCAATAGTAATGTGTTACCTGTGAGAAGAACCTATCTTTCTCTTTTTTGGACCAGTGGGGAGGAATCTTCCTAGTGGCAAGATAGTTCACAATGTGAGCAAACCAAGGGAAAAGGGCATGTGACACAGCAAATAGGTGCTCATCAGGGAAGTGGTCAGAAAATCCAACTGAGTCATCAGTACACTCAGTAAGGATTCTAGACAAGTGGTCTACAACAGAATTTTCAGAACCTTTCCTATCTTTTATTTCAATATCAAACTCTTGGAGCAACAAAATTCATCTAATGAGTCTTGGCTTAGTGTCATTCTTAGCCAATAAGTGTTTTAATGCAGCATGATCAGTAAACACAATCACTTTTGAACAGAAAAGGTATGAACGAAATTTATCAAGTGCAAATACAATAGCTAGCAACTCTTTCTCAGTAGTTGAATAATTCTTTTGAGCATCAATAAGAGTTCTACTAGCATAGTAAATGACATGAGGCATTCTATTCACCCTTTGACCCAAAACAACCCTAATAGCAAAATTAGATGCATCACACATGATCTCCAATGGCAAAGAAAAATCAGGGGGCTGCACAATAGGGGCTGACACCAACAAAGATCAAAGCTTTTCAAAAGCTTGCACACAAGACTCATCAATCACAAAAGGAACATCTTTGGTAAGAAGATTAGTAAGTGGGCGAGTCACTTTACTAAAATCCTTAATAAATCTCCTATAGAAACCAGCATGACCAAGGAAAGATCTTACTTGCTTCACAAAAGAAGGCACAGGCAAATTAGAAATCATATCAACCTTGGCTTTCTCAACCTCAATCCCTTTTTCGGACACTTTATGTCCCAAAACAATCCCTTCTTGGACCATTAAATGACTCTTTTCTCAACTCAAAACAAGATTCACCTCTTCACATCTTTTCAACACAATGGATAGATTAACAAGGCACACATCAAAAGAACCAAAAACAGAGAAATCATCCATAAACACTTCCATGAAATTATCAATATAATCATAAAATAAGGCCATCATGCATCTCTGGAATGTGGAAGGTGCATTACACAACCCAAAAGGCATCCTTTGATAGGCAAAGGTACTTGATGGGCATGTAAATGTGACTTTATCTTGGTCCTCAAGATAGACAAGTATTTGGTTGTAACCAGAATACCCATCTAGAAAATAGTAAAAACTTTGTCCAGCTAATTTTTCCAAAATTTGATCGATGAATAGGAGGGAAAAATGGTCCTTTCTTGTGATAGAATTCAATTTCCTGTAATCAATGCACACCCTCCACCCCGTGGTCTGTCTAGTGGGAATTAATTCACCTTCATTATTCTTAACCACAGTTATGCTAGATTTCTTAGGGACTACTTGAACGGGACTGGCCTATTGACTATCAGAAATAGGATAGATAATGCCTGCATCTAAAAGCTTTACTACTTCTTTCTGAACAACTTCTTTCATGTGGGGGTTCAGTCTACGTTGCATTTGCCTAACAGGTTTAGCATCATCCTCTAAATGAATTCTGTGCATACAAATTATGAGACTAATCCCTTTCAAATCAACAACAGACTCTCCAATAGCACCCTTATGACCAAACAAAACACAAATCAATTCTTCCTCTTGATCACAAGATAAAAGAGAAGATATAATAACAGGTAAAGTCTCTTTAGGGCCTAAAAACACATACTTAAGTGAATCTGGTAGAGTTTTTAACTCAAGTTTAGGTGAGGACACAACAGAAGGTGGCATAGGAGAACTAGCCAAAGGGGGAAGGGGTTCATAAGCAGACAACCAGGAGGAAGACTCAAGATAAGGAGTGGAGTCAAACGTAGAATTCATCTCACCTATCATACTTCCTAAGTCAAACAATCTCAAATCCTCATGGGAAAGAGAGTTTCCCAAGGGATCACTACTCAGAATAGCAGGAAAACCTTCTTCAATCAGTTCCTCAATCACATCAACAAAGAAGAATTCAGATTCATCTTCAACACAGGTTGAACAGAAGCTTTGAAAATATTAGGCCTAACCCTCATGTTCATGACCAAGACATCCATCACTCCCGACCTACAGTTAATGGTAGCATTAGCTGTGGCTAGGAAGGGACGTCCTAAAATAAGAGGGATTTGCTTAGAAGCATGACTGGGGTCCATGTCCAACACAACAAAATCAACAGGAAAGAATCCTTTATCAATTTGCACCAAGACATCATCTATTCGCCCCTAGGAGTCCTAACCAACCTATCAGCAAGCTGAAGGACACAGTTGGAAGGTTGCAGTTCACCTAATCCCAACTCTAAGTAAATAGAATATGGTATCAAATTAACATTAGAACCCAAATCCAAAAGCGCCCTTTCAATTTTGTGACTGCCAATAAAACATGAAATGGTAGGGACACCAAGATCCTTAAACTTAGGTGGAGTATCACATTTCAGAATTAAACTCACTTGTTCACTTAGAAGAACCTTTTTAGACTTGTCATCTTTAGATTTTCTTTTAAAAGTGCACATGTCTTTAAAGAACTTAGCATAAGTAGGGATCTGTCTAATCACTTCCAAGAGGGGAAGATTGACCTTAACTTGCTTAAAGGTCTCTAGGATGTCATCTCTTTGTTTGTCTTTCTTGGAAGGGAACGATGCATTCAAAGCTTGAGGGTAAAGAACCCTTGGCTAATATGTCATAGTGGGGTCCAAAACAATAGGAGAAGGGGATGGTTCATTTTCCTTTTTAGATTCAAGGTCATTCTCCATGGTCTTAAGTCTCTCCTCTTTATCATGTTCCTTCTCACTCACCTTGTTATCTACTTCTTTACCACTCCTAAGAACCACTACAGCTTTCAATTGTTCAAATTGTTGGCCTTTAGGGTTCTGAATGGGGTGACTTGGAAGTTTTCCTTCTTCTCTTTTTCCTACAGCTACGGCTAGTTGCCCAAGCTGGGTTTCTAACTTAGCTATGGATTGTGAGTGGGAGTCAACAATATGCATTTTAGACTCAATGCCTTGGATTTTAGAATCAACATTTTGCACAACAGAAGTCAAGGTACCACAGGCAGAAATTACCTTGTCAATTTCAGAGCTCCCAAATGAAGCTGAATGGGAAAAAGGAGGAGCATATCTTTGATGCTGAAAACCAGAAGGGGTAGGTCTACATGACTGGGCCTGAGGATTCTCAACATTTTGAGACCTCCATGAAAAATTAGGATGATTCCTCCAACCATGATTATAGGTATTAGAATAATGATTGTTGGAAGGAGGAAATCCTTGGGTAGCATTCACTTGTTCATACACATAGTCAGACTTACTAATACATGGATAATCAACAAAAGCATGCATGGGACTAGCACAAATCGAACACACATCTTGCATATTAGGGGCATTAGACACTTTATTCATACACAACAATTGATCAAATTTCTTAGCTAAAGCATCAACTTTACTAAAAAGATCGATCGAATGTGAAACCTCGTACATCTCCCTTTACTTCCTAATTGCCCAGGCAAATCAGAATGTGAAGAAGTAGCATGCAAGTGTGAATTTTCACTCAAATGTTCAAATAATTCCCAAGCTTCTTCAGGAGTTTTGTACAAAAAAACTACCACCACATAATGGATCAACTATCTGCCTATTATGCTCATCTAAGCCAGAGTAAAAACTCTAGACAAGTTGCCACATAGGTACATCATAATGAGGACAACATCGCAACAACTCTTTAAAAATTTCCCAACTTTCATGCAATTGCTCATTTTTATTATGTGAGAAGGTAGTTATAGCACGTCTTAAGGCAGTCAGTTTACCAATGGAGAAAAACTTTTTCAAGAATTTCTTTTGCAATTAATCCCAAGTGGTGATATTTGTCTTAGTGTCCAACCAAGCTTTAGCTTTATCTTTTAAAGGAAAAGGAAAAACCGCAAGCGAAGAGCATCATCAGAGATATTATTCAAGAAGACAGTAGAACAAATCTCTAAGAACGCATCAACGTGCTTGAAAGGATTTTCAGACTCTAGCCCATAAAATGACGGTAACATTTGGATAAGAGAATGTTTAATCTCAAATGGCACCGTAACAGTGGGCATGCGTATTCTTGTAGGTGAGTCATACGTGGCGGGAGTGAAATACTCCTTAAGTTGCTTAGGTGGTGGGGTTTGTTCTTCAGCCATCTTTTTCTTAGATTCCTTTTTCTTAGCTATAAAAAGGGATGGGGAAAATAAAAAGGAAAAAAATGAAATAAAAGGGAGGGGGAATTTGGTAGATTAGATACAATAAATAAAATAATAAAAATAAAAGAGTTAGATTAGATTAGATTAGAAGGGAGCGGGAAAATAGTTAGATTAGATGGGATAGGGAATAACAAAAATAAAATGGTTAGATTAGGATGGATTGGGGAATGAAACAATAAAAATAAAACGGAAAGGGTGGAGAATAAATAAATGAAATTGTTAGATTAGCGGGGAAGGGAAAACAAAAATCAAAATAAAAGGAAAAGAAAAATCAAAAATCACTATTCGTTCCCGGCAACGGTGCCAAAAATTTGATGTGGATTTTATGTTCTAGTTTTAAAACCCTTTTTACTTGCAAGTGTACAAGATTAATTGTAGACTAACGAGTATTAGGGTGTCGATCCCACGAGGAACAATAGTGATTTTAGACTTGGTCTTTCCGATTATAAAGAATAATTTAATTTTAAGAGTTGAATTATCAAAATGAATTAACGAACAAAATGAAGAGCAAATGAGTAGCAAAGTAGAGAGAAATCAAATACGAGAAAGTTCTAGGACTTTGGATTTCACCTTTGATGCCAATATTGATTCACTAATTCAAATGGGGATTCAATTTGTCTCTTGTTCAACCCAAGCTACAAGCTTTAGGCCATAAATTAAAAAGATAATTATAATTATAAAGTGAGATGATTTATCTAGTGGTTTAGCATGAACTATTCTTTTTAGACATAACTCATCTAATTTCTAGCCTAAATTATTCAATTTAAACAATTATAATTTTAAGCCCAAATTGCATAATCATCATATTAGCCTACAAGGTCTAATATTCATTTGAGATAGCAAATTAAACTAGTGTCGTCAACATGATTAAACATCACTATTAAGATGCATAAGCAGATGAAGATCAAATATAAACTCAAGATTATGCAAAAGAGACAAAGATAATCCCATAAGAAATAAGCAAAAGAATATTATTACCAAGGATCCATCCTAGTCCTAGAAATAAGTAGTTTAGCCGGTCATAGTTAGCAAAAACACCATTGGAATCAATATATTTCACTTCCTATGTCCAAACTTTGTACTCAATTACACAAAATTATGAAAATTAGTGTAAACTCTCAAATTTGACTCACAAATGAGATGAGAAGAGAAGAGAAAAATAACTAACAAAGCTTATTTTCTTCTTAACCCCTTAACCCAAATGATCTTGTCTTACAAAGACTCTCTCTAAAAAAAAATAAAAGATGAAAGGACAACAAGATGCTTGAGTGAGTGGATGGAAGAATGAGAGTGGATATGAGTGTCTTTTTCCCTCAACCTTGGCCCCTTTTTATAGTGGAAATCCAACCCCTTTGGATACCCAAAAATTAACGAAAATTAATTCCAATTAATTTTGGGATGTTATATGATGGACATGGCTAGTCATAAGCATACAATTAATCAAAAATTAACTAGCTTTGACTAGGTCACTTGGGGTTGCTCACAAAAATCAAGTCTTGGTTGCTTTAGTGCTACTGGGCTGCTGATGGGTTGTGAAACGAGCCCAAATGTGGAAAAAGGGGGAAAGGGAAAAGAGTGAGGCGGGTCATTGGGCCAAGCAAAAGCCCACACGAGCAAGGGAAAGAAGAGGGAGAGAAAGAATGAAAAATGTGGCACATTGGGCCGAGAAGCAAGCCCAACCAAGGAGAAGAGAAAGAGAAAGAGCGAAGGAGAGAATTAGGGAAAAGCTTGGCCACAGAATCAGGCCCAAACGGGGGAACTGAAGCAAGGGGGAAGCAAGCCAGCTGCTGGGCCGTGGAGTTGGACACAGATCAGGCCCAGGCGAGAGAGAGAGAGCAAGGATGAGGGTGGCTGGCTGGCTGAAGGTCTGAAGAGGAGATGGGTCGCGATTGATGTTTCGGCCGTTTGGGCAGCAGACCAAGCCTCTTTCCGATTTTTCTTTTTTTCTTGTTTCTTTTCTTTGGGCTTGACTTCAAGCTTTGCACTTGTGGGAGATCTGAGTCCAAATTCTTCTATTTCATTTTTACCTGAAAATTTCATAAAATATGCATTATTTACTCATAGAAATATGTTTCAAAGCCTTAAAAGTAGGTAAAATGTAGGAAAAAATTAAATATAAAATATGAATTGTCAGTATGTGCGTGATTGCAAAATATTTCAGCAACTTGGTTGCTTCCCGTACCCGCCGCACGTAGGTGGCCATAGTATCGTCCTTTGCTTCGTATGCACCGTTTAGCCGGCTAACGACTAATTGGGAGTCAGAAAAGGCTTGGATGGAGTCGACTCTCGCAGTGTAACATAACTCTATCCCTGCTATGAGGGCTTTGTACTTAGCTTCATTATTAGATGCCTTAAACATGAACTTGAGAGCATGCTCGTACCGCGTCCCTGTGGGACTTTTGATTATGAGGCCAGCACCACTCCCGTCCTTAGTGGACGAACCATCCACATACAGGTTCCAAGGCCGCAGGCCCGAATCCCCTTCTTCGGCGGGCGTCATGCTCTCAACTAAGAAGTCAGCCAACGCCTGGGCCTTGATGGCTCGTCGTAACTCAAAGGCCAGGTCATAGCAGGAGAGTTCGACGACCCATTTTAGGAGTCGTCCTGAGGCGTCCAGCTTCTGAAGGACATTCCTCATGGGCTGATCCGTGAGGACTAAGAACTTATGAGACTCGAAGTAAGGCCTCAGCTTCCGGTTGGCCATAACTAAGGCGTATGCGAATTTTTCAATGAGGGGGTACTTCGCCTCCGCCCCTGCCAATGCGTGGCTTATGTAGTACACTGGGATCTGCTCCTTTGCTCGTTCGACCATGAGGGCAGCGCTGACCACGTGCTATGAGACAACCAAATATAATACCAAGAGTTCCCCTTCCATGGGACTGGCAATTTATGTAGCTGATCCAGGTAGGCTTTCAACGCCTGGAAGGCCTCGTCCGCTTGCTGATCCCAAGTGAAGTTGGCCCGCTGGCGTACGACGCGGAAAAATGGTTGGCAGTTGTCCGCGGATCGAGACATAAACTGTCTGAGGGCGGCTATGCAACCAGTTAGGCATTGCACCTCTCGGATATTCTGGGGCGGTTTCATATCGAGGACGGCTTGGATTTTGCCTGGGTTAGCTTCGATGTCACGACTACTAATCATGAAACCAAAGAACTTGCCCGACC
Source organism: Selenicereus undatus (assembly GCA_017589665.1). Lineage (NCBI taxonomy): Eukaryota > Viridiplantae > Streptophyta > Magnoliopsida > Caryophyllales > Cactaceae > Selenicereus > Selenicereus undatus. Next base: position 33,870,176 of record JACYFF010019584.1, read on the forward strand.
AAACCCCAAAAACACACTTCTTTGGGTTGAGCTTCATGTTGAACGCTTGAAGTATGACAAACATCTTTTGCAGATCCCCACAATGATCCCCCTCGGTCTTAATTTTCACAATCATGTTGTCGACGTAGACTTCCATAGTTTGACCAATGAGGGGCTCGAACAACTTGTTGAATAGGCGTTGGTAGGTGGCCCCAGCGTTCTTTAGCCCAAAGGGCATCATTTTATAACAGTGGAGGTCGCGATCTGTGATGAACGTTGTCTTCTCTTGGCCTTCCGGGCATAAGGGTATCAAGTGATACCCAGAGAAGCCATCCATAAAACTCAGTAGGGCGTGTACCGCTGTGGCGTCAATTAGCTTATCAATCTTTGGCAAAGGGTAACTATCCTTTGGGCAGGCCTTATTCAAGTTCATGAAGTCCACGCACATTCTCCAGGCCTCGTTGGACTTCTTAACTAACACCACATTCGAGATCCACTAGGGGTACTGGCACTCTCAAATGAAATCGGCTTCTAGCAGCTTCTGAACTTTAGCATTTGCCGCAGCCGCCCTTTCCAAGTCCATATGGCGTTTCTTCTCGATAACCGACCTATGACAGGGGTCTACGTTCAACCGATGCTCCATCACATTCGGAACAATGCCGGGCATTTCCTCGGGTTCGGACGCGAAAACATCCTTGTATTCCCGTAAGAGGGAAACTAGTGATTGCCGATCAAGGGTCGTGATGCTGCGACCGAGTTGCACAGTGCGCTCAAGCCACTCCTCTTTGAGCAAGACGTGCTCCATCTTGTCCTTGGCTTCTGGTCGAGGCCGCGAAAGTTTTGATGAAGTGAGGGTGTGGATAACCAAAGCCTTTAGGGCCGGAGCAGCCGGTCCCGCCTTTGCTCGCTTCTCCATCTGGGATGGTTCAGCGGGTCCGCGCTCCTGAGTCCATTCTACAAGGGGTTTTATGCTCACTAGGTAGCACTCTCAGGCCGTCCGCTGGTCTCCCTGCATTTTTCCAACACTGTTGTCATCCGCCTCGAACTGAAGCTGGAGGTGGTAGGGGGCGATGACGACCTTCACCTTGTGGAGGGTTGGCCGTCCTAAAACGACATTGTAGGCCTTGGGCACGTCAACAACCAAAAAGTCGACCTCAAGGTTCTTGGACTTGGCCTTATCGCCAAAATGCATTAGAAGACGCATCATCCCCATGGGATTCACTTCCTGCCCCCCGAAGCCCAGGATAGGGTGTGCCAAGGGGACGACGTCGCGTCCGGGGTGCGTAAGTTTCTACAAGTAATCCCAAGTTATGATGTCCACATAGCTACCCATGTCCACCAAGATTCGCCGCACAATCGCGTTGGCTATCTTCATTTCGACAACCAGAGGGTCATTATGGAGAGAGGTAAATCGCGGAGCTTCCTTTCCCCCAAACACCATTGTGGGCACCGTCAAACAAGGTCCCTGCTTCGCGGTGAGCACTTACTGTGCATTTCTGAGTTGAGCTTTCCAAGCTGACCGAGTTATTCCTTCCACATAACCCCAGCTATGGTGGCCCCGACTTCTGTCGAGCACTCCTCATCTTGTGGTTGAGGTTGAGCGGGCTCTTGCTCCCGTCGAAGGAAGCACGCTCCCCTTTTCAGAAATCGATCAGTCTGACCCTTATCCGCTAATTCGTGAAGAGCTTTCTTCACCTCAGCACTCGGTCGTGGTGTGTCCGGTCTACTCATGGAACTCACAATATTTTCACGCATTCTGCGGCTTAGGGGGTGCGGTCATAAGGGGCGGTCTTCGGAGCATGGGGTGTCCCCTCACCTCCATAAGGATGCTCCTGGCATCAGTGGTGAACCGAGGATCAACCGCCTCAATCTGCGGCCTCCTATCCCAGAGGGCGGGCTTTCTGTCTCCACGATTAAAGTTCTTCTCCCCTGGGATCCTACTCTTATTCGGGGCGTCTGTGCTGTCGGCGCAGAGTTCAGTGGCGTAAATGAAGTTCGCGACTTTCCTCAGGGCTTCAGCCAGCGTCGTTTCCTTCTATTCAACCAATGAAAACTTGAAACGGCCACTCTTGAGACCGTTCAGGCAGGAGGTGTAGGCCACCCCGTCCTCCAGATCTGGGATCAGTACCGCCTCCTGGTGGAAGCGCTTGACAAACTCGGTGAGGGACTCTTACGGCCTTTGCTTGATCTTTGAGAGGTGGATACTGGTCTTCCTTTCCTTTCTGCTGGCGATAAATTGGCTAACGAATTTGTCAGCCAACTCTTGAAAACAAGCGATGTTCCCCGGTGGCAAACTGTTAAACCAAGACTGCGCTACTCCCTTCAAAGTGGTAGGGAAATAGCAGCAGTACACAACATCGTCCACATCCTGCGCATACATCTATGCCTTGTACACCCCTAGATGCTCTTCAGGGTCCGCCGTCCCATCATAGACATCCAATGTGGGCATTTTAACTTTCCCACAGCGCGGAGCGTTAATTATGTCCGCACTGAACGGAGTGGAGAAGGGAACAGTGTTCGGCCGAGCGGCCGTGCTCGACACCTTGATAGGGGTTTCAGGCTGACTCTCGACCTCAATGACAGAAGGACTCGCCCTCCCTCGTCCATGCCTGGAAGATCTAGGAGGCGATCGGTCTGTGTGAACGACTCCTAACCGCGCACTTCCCTTGGGGGTGGACTTCGAGTGCGCTTCCTCTGAATGGTGTTCCTGGCTAGATCGGTGCCTACTCGAGACCTCCCCCTAAGGCCTGGAGGTCTGTTCTTGTTCTTCGTACCAGGCGGTCCGCCGGGAGTGAGTTGCATAAGGCGTGGAAGCAGTTCTTGATTTGGTCGTGGCCCCCCGAGCAGGGCGGCCAGTTAGACCCAACGTCGTGCGTCGGCCTAATGGCTCCTCATAAAGTCGACCGCTCCGGTCTTATCGAGACACTTCTCGCCCCCACTCTATATGACGGGGGGACGGTATTCGATTCAGTAGGCGGGAGGGGTCGCCCCCATGAACCGGTACGTAGTCAAAGTGGGGAAGTGGCCTGGTCGAGTTAGCCTCCTCTATTGCTCTTATGACCTGTTCTGTAACCTGGCGAGTGATGGCATCTGTCATGGTGGACATGAAGCTTTGTAGAGCGTTCACCGTGACACCCGCCTCCTGTGCAAGAGGAGGCGGGCTGACCGCTCGAGGGTTCGCTCGTGAACTCTCGAAAGCATCTTGCACCTCAGGAGGCGCAAAGGTATTACCCGTGGGGGCCTTGTCTTTGCGAGTCCGTGCTCGGGTTGCCTCTCTCACTACCGTGACGTACTCCTCCTGTGCAGGAGGAGGCCGGCTGACCGCTCGAGGGCTCGCCCGTGAATTGTCGGAAGCATCCTGCACCTTAAGAGGCGCAGCGGTATTACCCGCGAGGGCCTTGTCTCTGCGAGTCCGTGCCCAGGTTACCGCGCTCACTGCCATCGCTACCATCCCTTCCCCACAGACGACGCCAATCTAATTCCGGACGAAATCTCTAGGGTATGGTAGGTGATGACGTGAGATGAAGGAGCGGGTTTATTTGACAGCTGGCGTGCAACACCTGGCGTCCTTCTCTTAGAGCGGCCCCTCCTACAAAAATGGCAACCCTGGGTTGTGGACTGGGGAACGCCTCTCCGACAGTCAAGTTAGTTTGGGGTCCACGTTGAAGTTCAAAAGAGAGAGAGAAAGAGAGTAAGGGTCTATTCTTTTCGTGGGTAAATTGGGTGGGTAAAATGGTGAAGTTGGTTGAATTAGGTTGAGATGAGTTAATGTGGGTTGAAGTTTGTATTTTTTTTTGAGGTGGGCTGAAATAAGTTGAAGTAGGTTGAAATGGGTTGATGTAGGTTGAAGTGGGTCGAAGTGGGTCGAAGTGGGTTGAAGTTGGTATATTTTTTATGTGGTGGATTGAAGTAGGTTAAAATAATGAGAATGTAATTAATATGTGATAATTTATGAAGTTATCAAAATTTTGTTGAATTTTTATTTATTCTTTTTGTTTTTTGTTTTTTTTTAAATTTTTTTTTATTTCTTATTTTTTGTTTTTTTGTTTTTTTTTTCATTTTTGATTTTTGATTTTTGATCTTTTGATTTTTCGATTTTTTTATTTTTTTATTTTTTATTTTTGATTTTTGATTTTTCATTTCTTATTTATTTTTTTAATTTTTTTATTTAGCATTTTTTATTTTTTTATTTTTTATTTTTTATTTAGTTTTTTAATTTTAAATTTTTTAATTTTTAATTTTTAATTTTTTACTTTTTATTTTTTTTGAATTTTCCGTAGCTTTTGTTTGGAATAAAACTAAAAAGATAAAAAATTAAAAAATAAATACAAAAAATAAAAAAAATAAAAAAATAAAAAAAAAATAAAAAAATAAATAATGAAATATAAAAAATTAAAAAATTAAAAAATTTTAAATTAAAAAAATACAAAATACAAAAAAATTAAAAAACAAAAAAGATATTAAATTAAAAAATTAAAAATTAAATACAAAAAATTTAAAATTAAATACAAAAAATTTAAAATTAAATACAAAAAATTAAATACTAAAAATTTAAAAATTGAAAAATAAAAAACTATAAAAATAGAAAAATAAAACAATTTCGAAGTACGATAATTTACAAAAAAGTAGTATAATGAACTTTTTGGTGCAAGAATGACTAAATCTCACATGATACTTTACAAATTACTAAAATTATGAATGGAGTGGTTTGAAGTTGGTTGAAGTGGGTTGAAGTATGTTGAGGTAGGTTGAAATGGCTTGAAGTTGGTTTTTTTTTTTTTCAAGTGGGTTGAAGTGGGTTGAAATAAGTTGAAGTGAGTTGAAGTGGGTTGAAATTGGTAAATTGCAATTGGCCCACGAAATGAACAGGCCCTAAGTGTTCAATGAATCAATTTATAGTCTTTTCGAGAAAAGGGTAAAACAGTAATCTCATATGGGGCGCCTGTATGGCCCACCGGTCTCGGTATGGAAGGGCCCTTGGGGGAGACCCTAGGGTTGCGCCTCAGAGCCTCTTATCTTAGATATGGGCCCGGGGAAGCCTCTGGGAAAGGCCACTATCCCAAATATAGGCCTGGTCAATGGGTCCGACTTGATTAGGCCCATTTGGGAAAAATCGAATTTTTCCTCAATCAAGGACCATAGTCAATTGGGCTTTATAGTTTTCAATGTTAGTTGTGCTTTAATTTATGATATCTAGTTAAGTGTTCAATATTGAATTACTTTGTATGGCCCAACGTCATCATTAACTTAGATGATGTTACTTAGATGATTAATTAATATATTGAAAATCTACAATCTACATATTATAATTTGGACCATTTGTAATTGACTTAACTACGTTTAGCGAAGCCACAAATTTATACAGAGTATGTAATTAAAAGAAAATGAACTGTAAAGTTGATGAAGATGACATGTATATATATTTCGTTGAGTATAGGATTTGTTTAGCCGTAAAAATTACTCGGTTTTCGTGATGAAGAATAGACAACGTACACATAGAGAGAGTATCGTTTCTTAGAAGTTAATCTACAGGTAGTGTCTTGTGAAAGTATTAATTGTTTGAAGCACGATTTGCACTTGAAAAGTGACCATAGGAAGTGCTCGTCATATGCGAGTATAAAAGAATGCAATTAAGAATTCTAAGGTCTCTGGTGCATGTATACATACTCCATAGATAAAGGAGATAAAGATATTGTAAACGCATTATTTAATTCTACCGACTATAAAGTCTAATTACCTAATGGACCACAATAAGAATAAAAATTCTTGTGATTATATTTTTTAGAGTAAAATACATACCATGATTATTTTTTAATTTTCTGATAATTACTGCACCACAAAGGTGGAAACTACAAACATGTGACAAATATACAATTATCAAGCGATTACAAAACAAAATCCAGACTAAACTTATCTCATGAGGACTAAAGTCCAGGCTACAATTTTATCCTTACATTTATACAATTATCAAGTATTGATATCTATACCTCTCCTCCTTGCGCCTTGCTGGCATTCACCTTTACCCCTTCAGCTGTTTTGATCTAATAATGTAATACTATTTGATCTAATACCCTTTAAAATTAAATCTAATACTATTTGATCTAATAATCTATGGACATGTTGGCCATTATGTCTTGAGATGGTCAAATACATTTACCACATTAGTGGACCTGGAAAAAACTTATACAATCTGAAAAATCGATGTGAACCTGGCTAAAAATTTTTGATTTTGGATACGTTTTGATGTGAACGAAAAATGAAAATTCTACCATAGTTGAAAAAAAAATCAACTACCATAGTTAAAATTGTTGTAACCGTTGATGTAATCTATATAGATCCCAGCCGTTAATAAAAAAAAATGATCTGTTATAGCCGGTCACCAACAGGTCGCCAGTTATTGATTTCACGCTCTCTTTCTCTCTCATCTCTTCCCCTCTATCCAGACTTCACCGACTTATCCCCTTCTCTCTCATTCCCCTGTATTCATGGTTCACTGCTTCCCTCTTTACTCTCTCTATCTCTCTCTCCTTCCCCTCCATCCTCACTTCAGTTTTCAACTCTCTTTCTCTCTCCACTCGCACATTGTAGAAGACCCCATGAACGTCGTCATCTCCTTCAATTCACTACCTTCTTCAACCAAAGTCGCCATTATCAAACCTCCTACTTTATCTGAATGTGCCTTTCTCTCTCTCTCTTTCTCTCTCTCTCTCTCTCTCTCTCTCTCTCTCTCTCTCTCTCTCCATCTCCATAATCGATTCTGACACCACTGCAACAACTAGGTCATCTTCTTAACTTGGCGCACTTCATTTCCACCCACTTGACTGGGTATTATTACTCCCTTTCACAAATGTCGGTTTCTCTCTCCGAGTCTAACCTGCCCCAATTGCCTAGATCTGTTGCAGCAACAATCTAGGGTTCCTATTCATTCGCCCTAATTTCCAACGACGAGCTTGCAGAGGAGAGAAAAAGTGAGAGAAATCGAAATGAAGAGCAGCAGCAGTAGCAAACTCTTCACGTTCGGGCTTGTTGCCGCATGGTATTCATCAAACATTGGGGTTTTGTTGCTCAACAAGTATTTGCTCAGCAATTATGGGTTTAAGTACCCGATCTTCCATACGATGTGCCATATGACTGCTTGCTCGTTGCTCAGCTATATCGCCATAGCTTGGATGAAGATGGTTCCCATGCAGACCATCCGATCTCGGGTTCAATTGTTCAAGATCTCTGCTCTTAGCCTCATCTTCTGCGCCTCTGTTGTTAGCCTCATAATTGCTAGCAGGGTAATTAGCTGTTCTTCCTTTTTTGTGTTCTTGGATGAATGAATGTGTTTTCAACGAAATGGGCTTTTCATGGGTGGGTTGAAATTTTTTACTTAAGTGAGCAAATTGAGGAATTGGTTATTGGAATGTTGCTGTAGCGTTGAGAATTTAGAAAGAATTGTCTAAATTTTTGGGATATCTTTAGCGGGCGATTAAGTGTACATTGGAGATTAATTGAGTTAGGATACGAAAAGTGGCGATCTTTTTTTGACACTCAGAACTTTTATGGAACACGAGATTGGAAGTTGTGAGTTTGCCCTTATGGGTGGAAAGTCTGGGAAAATCTGGGACCGTTGCTAATTGGTTTGACTGAATATCTTCATTAAGCATTTGGTAATAAATAATTTTTGTGATTAAGACATATATGAGACTCACAACAGCAAGAATACTAAGCTATGGCAAATAGTATCTTGAGGATGATGATCAGGTGATCAGATGTAGGGTGGCTTGGCAGGTCTTAAGCTAGGGAGGAAATTCTCCTCTATTTTCATTTTGAAGTAGCTTAAAATCTTACTGATGTTAGTTAGCTAGACTGAATTTTACAGATCAATGTTCCATATACTTGGATTTTTTTGGGGGGTGTTTTGGAATCTGAAAATACACTAATCATATTTTTGAGCTATTCCTTGGAAATTCTATTTAGGTGAACCAATCTTTGTTTTTGTATTTGATTGTCAAAATTGATTGTTGCTAGTACTATTTTATTTATTAGTTATGATTCAGTATTCATGACTTGCTAGATCGTAAAGCTTTTCTAGCATTAATTTCTAAGGTAAATGTTATTAGGTGTTGTATTTGTCAAATTCAGATCTTAGTTTGAGTATGAATAGTAGTTTACATATGTCATATGCTCTGAAGCCTTTTCAACGCTAATATCTCTTTTTCACGTTGCATTTTATTACAGGGTGAATCGAGTTTTCTCCTTTTTGGATTTATAATGTGTTTGGTTCGAATTTGGGGTTTGCATTCAAGATCCCTTTTAGGATTAATGATGTTCTCCCTGTTTTTCCCGTCAAATTGTGTTGCCTGTTCTTAATAATCTCCATAGCGTCGTTGACTTACTGCCCTCATTTGTTGGGTCAGCGACGCCTAATAATGGGTCAATTTAGTGGAAAGGTGCCTACTTTTTTTAGAATAGTGCTCAACTTGAGTTCACTGATAATGGCGATAAGGGCCTCGGTGGTGGTGTTTTGAAATTGACTGTATGATGCTTGCCCTTTGTCTATATTTTTTTGCTTGTTGAAAGTGAATTGGATTGATGATCCTTATGGATCTGGCTATTTGATGGCAAATATTTGTTCTTGGATTAGATGTTGTGCTTTTTGGGTTTTTTCCACGGATTAGCATGCATTTACTGGTATATGCTTAATCTATGGGTCGATACTTAAATGTTGTTGTTTAGGGGACAAAAGATGTTTGTATGATAGTGTTTGATTGTCTTGTGACTTGCCGGAAACATTTGAAAATGCTAGCTTCAGTCAGTTGAGTGGGAAGCTTGAGTTTATTTTGCTAATAAAGGTGATTATGACTTCATATCTATCAGAATGAACTCTTGGTCTTGCTATCATGAAGTAAAGTGGATATCCCAAGTGTTTGTCTCATGGGAAGATGACATAGACTTCCATGCTTATCCACTATGAATTGCTTGGCACTATTATCCTTCATTATTGTGATATCAGAAAATTAGGCTGTTAGAAGTTTCACGAGGAGCAAACTGAATGTATGCTTTGTTGGGGATGGTTTGAGCGTGTGTGTGTGTGTGTGTGTGTGTGCATGTCTCCTTGGAGTTAAATCTTGTACTTTCTCCGGTTTTCGCAATATTTTAGCGTATTATGGTATTAATAATTTGATATCTCTATTTAGGAACAACTACATATTGATGCCTGATCGTCTTGTGATTTGATGGCATGTTAGAAACTTGAAAAGTGCTTTGCTTAGTATGTTTTGTCCGCAACCCATCACATTGAAATATTGCGCTTAATATTAGATGAAGCTAAGTAAATACTCAGTTCGTGTCTCCTTGGCAACTGAGATGTTGATCCATTGTGAATTGGAGATGTTGATTATGAATTGCCTGGCTCCAAACCTTTGTATGCTATAATGGTAATTTGGGTTGTCAGAACTTTGATTCGAGAAGGAAATATAACTATATGTTTCAAAGAATTTTGTTGTAATTAACCTATAACTAGTAAAGCAAATTGGACTACAATTGTGTATCCTGAGCTCCTGTTGTTCCTCATTCTGTTGCAGACTTCTTCAACCCATAGCTAGACCTGTATGGATCTTTATGTTTTTACAACTCCCTAAAGGGTCACTTGGGATTATTACTTTGCTGCTAGTGACCATACACCAAAGATTGAATCCTGGGAGGACGCTGCTGAGTTGGAATATGTATGTTGAGATCTAATCTTCTGGGTTTTAGGTTTATGTCCTGACAACCTTTAGGTAGTTGACTTTCTGGCTGTTTATGTAACAGGTAAAGCAACATGGGATATCCGTATTTCTTATGCCATTAGGAATGCTGGGAACACTCCTTTCTTTGGTGGATGTGCTGCCTCTATTTTCTAACTCAGCTTGGGGTTAGCTTGCTAACACAACTTTTCTTGATAAGCATATGGGTGCAACATTTGAGAAGCGTCCTCAGCCTTGGGCAGCAACTATTAATCCAGAGGATGTCCACTCTGGTGACTTTCTGGCTATTTCAAAGATCTGTTGTCGTTGGGGTGGATTTAAGACTCTAGAGAAATGGGTGACTGGTGCTTTTACTGGTCATATAGTTGTCTGCTTGAAAGATGAGGATGGTAATCTTTGGGTTGGTGAATCAAGACATGAGAATGAAAGGGTAGAAACAGAATCAAGCTTTCTGTACAGAAAGTTGGAATAATGATAAAGGGCATAAAAGCTCCCCCACCCCCGTCCTCTTACATTAATACCTTCTAACCATGTATTGAGTTGCTCCTTTTATTCGCAAAGCATTTGCATTACTAAAGCTATTTACTTATGTCCTCGATGTTCCTCTTCCGATTTCGCTGATGGCATGAATGCATGATAACCTTTTAGGGATGGTGTTTTTCTCTTTGAATCTGTTTGCAGAGTTTTCTCTATCTTGGCTTGATCTTTGTGAAATCTTGCTCAATTAGAGCAACACAAGTGGAGCATTCATTGACCTATGAAAATGATGGTTGTTAAGTCAAAAATCATGCATTATTTTTATAGTTATTTCGAGTATATTATATATATTATTTCGTTTAATTTGTTTTGTTTTATATATTTTTCAGGGTTAGTATTAATTAATAAAGATGAGAAGATATGATGATGTAGAAGCTCGAGTTTTACACACTTGGCTACAAGACGGTCCAAAAATAATAATTATGGAAAATATTATTTTCATAATTATTATATTGGGCTAGGGTTCAAGAA
>JACYFF010019584.1:33880903-33946559 GCA_017589665.1 Selenicereus undatus
AATGTTAGTGCCATAACACTTGGGAGTGGGAAAGAGTTACAAGAACCAAGGAAGAGTAGAGAGGTTGAGCCTGAGTTAGAGGGCAAGGGGGTTGAACCAGAATTAGATACAGAGTTTAATCAAACTACTAAGGAATTAGTAGAAAAGAAAAGAGAATCTTACAAGTCAATCCCACCTTTCCCTAGTAGATTTAGAAGCCCTGTTTCATTCTTCTAGAGTTGCATTACAATATGTTCAGCAGTCAGTCAAATTTTTACTCAGACCCAAAATCCCATATGTCTTCGTCCTTTATTTTCCATATATTCACGAAAAGTAGAATAAAACAAAGACAATAAGGCAAAATAATTTAAGTTATAATTAGGCCTTTATTCTCTTTTCATATGATCATTCCTTTATTTTCTTTCTCTTGGTGTGGGGCAATTCCCCTAAAATTCAACCATCTATTTTAAACAAAAGACAACGTAATGTTACATGTCCGAACAAACTACTCATAATGACTTTAAATTATTTTCCCTACTAATAGCAAAGTATCAAGTTGTTGGCCTAACATAAGATTTGATTTATTAGAAACAATGAGGATTGATCTTTCAGTTCGGGAATGACAATGGTGGGGGGCCCCCCCCCCGAAAAAGAAAAAAGAATAAAAAGGGAATGTAACTGTGAGAAAATCGAGTCCAAACTCTTACAAGGTCCCATCTAATTTCATATCAGCACAAAAATTAGAACATTCTTTCATTGCCAGTTTGAGCACTGTATATTATGTAACACTTGATTAATATGCTGGAAACCTAGAAAGACATATAAAGTTATCTTGTAGCACAGTTATTCATTGAGGATGGGTGTTGCTTGGCAATAGTAGCGCTTGTGTTGTTGGGTTCAATTCAGGATATCCCTGGTTCAAATCATGCTGCAGGCATCCCTTTAATTTTTTTTCTTCATTTTTTTTGGGTAGTAGCTTTTTTTCAATTTGAATTTCAAATCTATGAATTATACTTTACTACTATGCTGGACTTCAATGTGTTATTCAATTCTTAATTTGTAAATCAATTTGTTTTTTAAGTTTATGTGTAAGTTTAATTTGTTTTTTTAAAGTCTAAATGTGTTGATTTTGTGGGTTTAATGTCAAAACTGGATCAAAGTATATACGTATTTCCAAAAAAATAGAAGATATAATTGACTTCAGTAGTGCAACTTGTTGATTAATCCTTTCACTTGACGGTAGTTTGATTTTTTAGTTTTAATTTATTAGTTTAATTTTCCATTTTTAATTTTGAGATTGTTTAATTTGTGGATTAATTTGATTTTTACCTCAAAATGCATAGATATTTCAAAAATAACTACAGAACCATCATTCCGTTCAAGTTCTAATTTGAAAACTCACTATTAAATGGACAAGGTGGGAACGATACCACTCAACCACAATTACCAACTTATTTCCGACATCCGGACTCCAAATTTCTGGCTTCGTCGTCGTTGTCACATACATGCTTCACAATAGTTTACGAGCCTAGCCCCTTATCTCTAACCCACAAAAAAAAATGATTAATGATCATCATATGCATGATGATTATTTTACATTTCATGATATTGTAGTCATTTATATGAGTTATTATTCTATTAAAGCTACACAAAAAATATATAGATGTTTATTCAGTTACATTGGTTAGTGTATGTGTAGTTTTGTCAACAAATATAATTATGTACTTTGCTATCTTATGAAGGTGATGGAAAATTCTACTCATAATATGCAAAAAGTATAACTGTTCATAATTGTCTTGGAAGATAAAGGTGCTCCAGTTGCGTGCGAAGGGAATTGTGAACAACAAAATTCACTTGAGGCACGTATGAATTTTATTGAGAACCTAGTGGTTAAGGTCTCAAGTGACATAATTTCACTTACGAGTGTTGCCAAAGAAAACAATGACACACTAAAGATGTTGAATGCGAATGTAAATAGGCTTATGAAGCATATGGTTGACAATGAAACTACAAAATCGAATAAGCACATGACTGACACATGTACTACAACATACATTGCTCATCCATTGAAGTCAAGTGAGAAAAAAGAGTCACCTATGCAATTTGAGAATGCTGATGAGATGTTTACAGACAGAAAAGCTAATACAATGAAAACACAATGTCTTTCTATGGTTGTTGACTCTTCGACACCTGGCAAAACTACAATGATGTCTCCAAAAATTCAAATCTATTTTGCTAAGGGATTGGAATTTGGCATGGGTAGGCCAAGAAATCCAAATCTGTTAACCTTACACAATAGTCCGGTAGTTGACCAATACCCACTACAGTCTATGTTCAAGTGTCATTCTCACCGTGGGGGTAACCAGTCGATGGTTACTACCTCAACCCCACATCCTTGTAGCAAACGGAAAACAAGGATTGTAGCTGAACACAATTTCTCAAAGGACGACTTGAGATCGGCAAATGAATTGACGAAGGCAATTAATTTCAAACTTTTTTTAATTTGGTTGATGACTTAGGTATACATGAGTGTTCATGTTACTGCGTACGTAATGTATGTTGTGATCATACTGTATAAAATTTAATGAGTTTTCATTATTTAATGTTATGCAGTTAATTAGTGTAGGTTGTTTGAACTTTTTGCATAAAGAGGATAAGAAAGTCAATGTCAATAAGGTATAAATTGGTGATGTTACGGTTCCTAACACTTTGTGAGTAAATAAATATAAGTAATTGTTCCTTTATGATGTTGCTCAGTCAAATAGTGAGGGAGGGTTGGATATTATGTAGCAAGCGAAAATCGACTTTAAGTTGAACGAGGTATAGTCCAAATTTATGTACCTTATACTACGTATTTAATTTCTTTGTCACTCATCCATTACAGCAGTTTACTACTTACATACTTTTCCCCTTATGGAGTATCCTTACAACAAAATTTGGCAACACGTTCCACTTCCCGCATGCGGTAGTGGACAGACTGAGACCTGAGGCAAAAGTATATGTGACCCAGTGTTGGCAATTGGCGAAGAGTGATAAATGTTGTGTTGGCGTTTATCACAATCAGAAATTTGGTTTCAGTGCATCTCCATTTGATTTTTGACACTTTTTCCAGAGGCGTGTTTAATTGACACGGTATGCATATAGTATCAGTTTCAAATGAATTTGAATTATGCTTTTCATGATAGTTCTTTATGAATTTCACATGAATGTGCAGATAATTGACTTGGTTTCTTGTGAGCTAACTATTAAAGCGCGTATGAAAAGAGTGAATCGAGTCTATTTGCCAACATGTTTTTAGGTAAAATTGTATGATTAATTGACTGTTATGAAGTTATGGTATAATTGTAATAACACCCATATTTTGTGTAGCAAGTGATGACAACATGGAAGTTGCCTGATGAAAAATGTATTAGAAGTGTCTTTCATTTTCAAGAGAAGCTAATTTCTAAATTCATTCCAAATGATGTTTGTCGATGTGAGAAGGTGGTTGCTCCATTTCTTTTACGAATAATGGAATAGCAAGCAAATTTGAAATTCTGTTTTCATATGGGTTATGAAAACATTCCTTCTCCTACATAGGTCTAAATCCCTATGAATGATCGAGCAGAGCAGTTCATTGGTTTTTGATCGTTGTGGATTTGGAACGTAGACATGTTGCTCTTCTCGACTCTTTACCATTGAACAAGAGTAACGATTTTAGGTGGGAATTAGCAAAAGATTTGGTAACAATTTGACACTTTTCGTATTTGATTTAAATAAATGTTATGAACAATTATCAAGTATGACAACATTTTTCTCTCCAGTTAAGATCAGCACTTGACTACTCAATACAATATGCCAACCTGAATCATTTATTTGCTGCTGCATCAAATTTTCCATTCATGTTGAACACGTGGTAAGACAAGCAAACGGGTTCGTACAATACGCCTTATTTATATACTTCGAAAAACGATATCTTCGTTGAATTATGACTTATGTTTCTCAATATAATGTCAAATGATTGCAGGATGCATGTTATCAAGTATATGGAAGCTGAGTCTGAATATGATTAGTCTCTTATATGTGAGGTAAGAGTGCATGGAAATGCAGCACTTCCCTTTTCTATTCACACATGGAGATATGTAGACATATCGTAGTATTACTCATTGTTAATGCGTGACATGGAAGTTGAGCGATTACGAAAGATAGTTGATTTACAGATGAGTGTTAACAATCACATAAAGTAATTACATGAAAGCTTTTTACACATTTTGTTCTTTGAAGATATAATTACGTGATTCATCATGGACATATTGCATTCATAAAACAATTCTGAACCATAAAATGTTTAAAACAAACTCTTATGAGCGCTAGGAAAACAAATGCGGCTACAAAGAACTCTACTGTTAATATCACTACTATGGACACATTATGGGACAAAAATGTCGATTTGTCAGAGGATGATAGTTCTATGGAGAACTCCTTAAACATGTTTGGAAAGGTAATGATTGTACTAAACATTATCAGTACTTGTTGTGAACTTCTGATTGATATATTTCACAAATCAAATCCTTCTTGTATAGTTGCTTTCAAGATTGGGAGGCGATTTAGCTAACAAGGTAATATCATATGTTATGTAATTTGACATACATCGCCATGTGTCAAATGACTTGCTTTTTCATAATATATCATTTTAGTTGAGATTCTAGTTTCATTACTACTTAGTGTTACAATTGCAGGATTGTGACGAGGTTTAATTCAACCTGAATATACATTTCCACAATCAATAGTGGATACACTCAATGATGAAGAGCGAAAATGTGGTAAATTATGTTGGACTTTGTACACGTACAAGAGTTCAAAAGATGAGATTGTTTACTTGAATCAAGAATTTGGGATAAGTGCAACAGTGCGAAAGTTTATTAGTTTATTTCCAATGGGCCGTATAACCGATTGTGTAAGATAATATATTGACTCTTCCCTTACCTTGTTTGCATTTATGTTGTAAATTTTGTAATTGAATGGTTGTTCTTAAATTGTTCAGGTTATTGATATGGTCGCTAGTGAGTTAATACTTGAATCGCGTAAAAGACATCTGAATCGAATATATTTTTCGACATACTTCTAGATGAATTCAATGAAATTACGCACTTTATTTTGGGTTTTAAAATGAGTTAAATATGCTGAATACCACACTTGATGTAACCAAGGACATATTCATGGGTTGCACTATGTGATCACCCTTGTGACAGGGGTAGAATGAAGACAACAAAATTGGAAGATTTTGAAATGGATGTTATGTTTAAGATGATTCTAACATATATTACTAAAGTTAACAAGGTAGACATCTCTATCACAACGAATAAATCTTGATGTTTAAGCATCCAGAGCGGTGAATGTTTTACGATGGGTTTTTTTAATAATAAGTATTCATTCCTTTCAAGGATGGAAAAACTGGTTACGGATTGTTGTCGATCATTTACATAAAAAAGTGCATATTTTAGACCCGCTACGAGAGAATCGAGCAAATAATGGTTTAATAACTTTAGTAAGAGACTTGGTAAGTCTTATATGTGGTATTTATTTCCATATAAATGTATAATACATTTGAGAACGATAATTATAATGTTTGTTTTCCAGTTACACCAATCTTGTCGGTTTGCAGGAATTCATACTCAATTAAACCACCTCTTTCATAATGTGCATACTTATTCCATACATGTTGAAAATGAGGTTACGCAAGCAATCAGGTATGTATATGAAACCATCCCCTAGCCAACAAGTAAAGTTTCATTATTTTAATCAATATTTTTGATCTGCATTTTTTCGTCTTATTTACTAGGTCAAATGATTGTAGTATGCA
Source organism: Selenicereus undatus (assembly GCA_017589665.1). NCBI lineage: Eukaryota > Viridiplantae > Streptophyta > Magnoliopsida > Caryophyllales > Cactaceae > Selenicereus > Selenicereus undatus. The sequence goes on from JACYFF010019584.1 coordinate 33,886,725, forward strand.
CATAATTAAATATATGGAAGCTACTCATGAATGGGAATGGCGTATCCCATTTCAGGTACTGAATCAAATTCATCAACAGTAATGTATGTGTCTTTTTAATGATATTGGAAATAAAACGTTACATGGTAGGTTTATGATTCCCATAAAAAAACTGTTTATACTAACATAAATCAGTCATGTTGCAAGACATACAAGCAGAATGATTACGGAAGTTAGTTACATTATGGAACAGTGACAACAACGTGTTTAGGAATTGGAATTGAGTTATCTAATAATGACTTATCGTTAATTATTCTTATTACTCTACTAAATTGCTCCACTATGCACTGGGATTTTGTAATTGTCAAAAAATTGTTTGTATGATTTATTGATATGGTACCCGACGTCAAAACTATGGTTGAGAGATGCCATTCCCTCATATTCAGTACGATTGATATATTGAAAACACATGAACTACGAATCGCTTTTACTTTGAGTTAAATATAGACAATAAATTAATTTGAACATAATTCCATTTCTAACTGTGATGTAATTTAAGCCTATTATGAAATAAGATATGCCGATACATAAGAATTAACATATACAACGCGCATTTAGTCTAAAACCTTATGCTCCAGAGAAGAAAACAGCAGGCTTTATGGTCGGAGGAATAATGGTGGGCTTCAAAACTTTAGCCGACACTTCAATTTTGCCTCTTTGGACAACTCTAGCATGGTTGCTGCGCATGGGTATAGAAGAAGATTGCACTTGAACGAGTATGTGAAGCCATTGCGATGAGTATATACATATTGTGGTAACTGTTAGAAGCTTTAATTGCCGCAAGTGCACGGCGTAGCTGTAGCTAGCAACCGGCAAGTACGGGTCGAATCCACAGGGAACTAGGCTTCAACTACTAGAATTAACTAGACAACTCAAGCTAGGCAGTCACAATTTTGGGTTGAAAACTAAACTAGGAAGAACGACAACAACTAACAAGTGTAATGAACTGCAGAATAGAAAACACTTAGGTTGGAATTAACAGCACGAATATACTAACGAATCAGTAATTAACCCAATCACACATTCCCGATGCATGCATCACAAATGGATAGATCGTCAATTAAGCCCATCTCCTCCCTCTCTCAAGGGTCGAAGACTAATCCTAGAACCATAATCGCCTATTTTCATGGGACTAAAGGTTGAAGGATTACAAGATTCACAATCTCTAATCCCAATTAGAACTTAACTATTTTCATGTTAAAATCCTAATTGTCTACTAAGACGCACTAGGTAAAGGTTTCGTCTCTCAACGCTCCCCTAAACCCCAATAAAAAACGATGAATGTTCTTTCGAGCATTTCATCGAGCATGTGGCGTGCATAGCAGAATTCGTAATTGCAAAACAAATGGGGAACATGGATTGGGCCACTACAAGATTCAATTGTGCATATTCGGCGTCAATCCCAACCTAAGTTGAGGGATTTAGCCTACAGTCATGTTTCTAACGACAAACAAAACATTCAATTCAATAAACATCGCAACCCAAAACTTAAGTAATCAAAAACAGGAAGAGAGAGAAATAGAACGAAGAACCTGGAATTAATCGAATTAATCAAAGTAGAATCCACCTCCAATTCAAGAACTTAATCTAAAAGCGTAATCCAAAAGTGTGAAAAATAGTATTGAAACCTAAAAATCGCCTAAGAGTGTTTTGGGAATAGAAAAACTGAATGAAAACTGCCTCCCCCTGAAACAGCCCCGAGAGAACTTTTAAGTCGCGACGCGGAACGGGGGTGGCACGGTCGTGCCCATAGGCACGGGGTGAACGTGCCAAAAATCTGCCAAGAAAATCACCCGAGCATCGCACAAGTGGCACGGGGGTGCCACATGGCACGGCCCCACCGTGCCACATGGCACGGTCGTGCCACCTGGTTGCCCGGCCAGTTGTGCCGGTCTCGGGTGGTTCGGCGGTGATGCGTGGGTCCGGTTCCGTGGGACTTTCGTGCGACGTTTTTCCGCAGCTTTTCTCGTCTTCCTGGCACTCCTTTTCCAAATATTGTTCATCTTTCCGTTTCTTTAATGAAGTTCCTGAAAATATCGAAAGATGTTATATGAGTTAAAAGTTTGCAAAAGGAGGCCGATTTGACCATTCCTTAGCACAATTAAACGTGAAAATAGGAAAGGAAATGGGTCAAATAGGGGCTAAAAATAGTGTAAAATAAAGGTTCATCAGTAACTGTTACATAAGTAAACATAACAAAAGAATTGATTTGTGCCTATCTATGCATTTTACATATTCCTGGCAATTGTCAGTGGAGAGCTCACAAACTTTGCTGCTTATATACTCTATTATTTATAGAACTTGAGCTATTGATCAAGGGCAAAGAAAAATGGAGTCCGGGATGACCTTCTAGGAGTTTGTCGGTTGTCCTCTGACCGTGTGCTAAATGGAGAAGAATCTGGTGGCATTAGCTCTACCAACCGCATTCTTTCACTCATGGTATTATTCTACAAAATGCTCACCAAGTCATTTAGTGAGTACATAAGGCAGAGCTTGAAGAGAAGCTTGTGTGTATCTATAAAACAGGAAAGGCCTGTTGAGTACGTTAAGTTTTAAATCTTCCACTTCTCTCTCTAATGACATAATGCGAGCCTCTATCAGCTCGAGGGCTTCTTCAACTATCGAAAGGTCGATTTCCAAGGTTGGTTTGGTTACACCTGCAGCCTAAGGACATAAAAATGTCAAGAAGCCAATAATCATCAAATGATCAATAGAGATTTTGGGGGGCGTTCAGAGCCATGAGCATGGTTTTTTTCCTCCTTGCAATGCAGAGGCATTGTATTCCTTTAAAATGCATGTACTTAAGGCCAATAATGTCTGTGCTAAGTACAATTTTTCCTTTTCAGTCTCCTGTGAAACAAAAAAGTAAAAGGCTTTGAGTTTCCATCTGTTTATTCCTCTTATAACTCATGCAAGAATATAATTTTTACCAACCAACCTGTAGTTTGTCATTTAATCTCTGTTCCTCATCAAAGTTAATGTGAGGACTTTTCCCATTACAAGCACAATAATGAGCCAGCTCTTCCCTAATACGTGAGAGATAAGATTCTACCCGCCTTAGTCTAGAAGCAAGGTCCTCATTCTGAATCTTCAGCACATTGTTTTCTTCCTGTAACATTTGAGTTCAAATTGGTAAGTAATGGTACTAAATTTAAGGTAAATTTCAACCAAAAAGAGCTTTCTGTCTATGACTAAGTGTTCCAGGTTAGGCATTTGCCTTGATTTTAGCATGATGATGGATACGCTGATGGAGGTTTCGTTGCCCTGATAGCTTCTTTACCTCTCCTTCGAGTTCTGTCACTTTCTTCTTATGATTTGTGAGCTCCATCTGCATTAGTTGAAACACATGAGAAGATGATTCTCAATATACCATGTGAGGCATAAATATCAGCAAAATAGTGGTGTGTTCTCACCTTTAATGCTTCATTTTTGGTGCCAAGCAACAGCTCTTGCTGACGATGCTTTTCTATTGCAATTTGAGCAGCAACAAGCTCAACCTGTCTCCTACCAATTTCTTGTAGCCATCTACAACAGCAGTTTGTTTTTCCCAAATAAATAACTAAATAAACTACGGAGCCTAAAAACCAATGAGGGTAAGGGAGGGTCCGACCCATCATGGGGTTATGGCTGGGCTGCATAGCATCCCCACATTTCACTGATGCGAAGGGATGGGGATCTTGGACTTAAAACGATGTTAATAAGCTCCAGTAACAGGTTTTACCCTTGTCTCTCTTCTATAAACTCATTAAGCTACTACCTGAGATTTTTCACATCCTGATCCTGCATGAAAATCATAACTCATGCTTAGAGAATTGTCTCACGGACAGATGAGCTTTCGTAAAATAAGAAGCATGCTTCACCTGGGATCCTAAACAATCAAATTGGGCCTTCTCTGTTATCTTTTGCACCTACTGCTTATCTAATAATGTCTGCCATCACGAAAGCACAAGTTTTATGTAGATTACAGACATGAAGGTTGGATCAACATAAGTATACCATTTGCTTTGCTTTGAAAGCAGAAGCAGAACCTCTCCCTTTGGAGGCATTTTTCTCCAATTTATTTGCCAAAATTCTCTCATGGGTCGACGCCTCTTCTGCTTTAACCTGTTCAACCATTGCCTCTAACTCCTTGAACTGCATAATAATTTGCAGAGCAAGTTTAGGGGAACAAATTACAAAGAAAAGCACACTTGAAAACAACATATGAACTTCGGCAAAGTCGAAGCTAAAAAAGCTAACCTTGTGCTTGTACTCACTAGCTTGTGCCTCTGCATGCACTGTCAGCTCCAAGATATGTGCCTTGCATTGTGCAATCTATAAACAAAAGTCGTATTGAGATTAAGTTTGAACTAGATTTCTAAGTGAAGAGAATGAGCAGCCAAGGAATAAACCTTTGTATCTTTGTTTGCCAATCTTCCTCTAGAATCTTTATACGCTTCAAGGCTTCCTGGAGGTTTCTTGCTTTCTCATCCAAATGCCTGAAAATGAAGATATTCAAATCAACAACAGAAAGGAAGGGATCTAGTCAGCAGAAACCAATACAAAAGAATGCTGTGATGCTCACAAACCGTTTAACATTCGCATCAGTACTTTCAACATTTTGCATCTTGTTGTTCAGAGCATGGAGCTCCAATTCCAACTCTTCCCTCTGCAGCCTCTGCCTTTCAGCTTCTCCTTTCAGAATGTCAACCTGCATAGGTAGAAAAAAAATGTCACAATTAACGGAGTGCAAGAAGTAAATTAAAGTTAAACATAAAAGACAAATCAAAAATGAGGGGTACCTTGTCTTCCAACACACTAATGGTAGAATCCAACTCTTGCATAGATTTCTCCAGAAGCTTCACCTCCTCTTCCTTTTCTTCAGCATAAACCCTTCTTGATTCAATTATCTGCACTTTGACAAGGAGAGGGGGCAAAAAAACCCCATCAAATGGTTGTCTATCGAAACTGAAAAGATTGAGATATACAGTGTTCATGTCAAGAAGCACCTCTTGAGCTTCTGCAGCAATTGCTGCATTTTCATCAGCAAAAGCATATACAGTTTCAACCTTTCCTTCCAGTATCATTATCTCCTTCTGAAGGTGGTCCCTTTCGCTGCTAACTTCGTCCAAGTTGCTTTTCAGAGACTCAACCAGCTCATTCAAGTAACCAAGTGTGTTGCCCAACTCAAGTAGCTCATTTTCCAAGCTGTCAATTACACTCCTTTTCTCAATCAATTCTTTATCTGCAGAAGCTCTTGTTGCACTAATGTCTTCAACATAAGACTGCAACTCCATATTCTCATCAGATAGAAATTTGGCACCTAACTTCCACCAAGAGTAGCATGCTTAGCAGGATTTTGCTTCATTCCACAATCAAAAGTGGAAAAAATAGCCAAAAAAGTTACAGGCCATTGGTATTCTATCAGAAAGGGAGAAAACAATTATCAGAATGGCACAGAAGCATAAGCAAACCTACCATAGCAAAGAAACCACCAACTACAGGACCAATGACAAATTTAATACCCCGTGACGTGCTAACTTGCAAAAAGTGGCAAAAATGATGTATAGCAGATATAAATACATGGAATGGAACCCCTAGTAGAACAAATATTAACATTCATAATTTATCTCATTTCAACGTCAATTCTATTCAACTATTATATGCTATATTTTGTCAATAATAGTATCCAGAAATTTATAACATATGCTTGTAACTTGTAAGTAATTCTTGCAACTGATAGTGCCAAACCACAATATTCTTCTCTACAAATTTCTGAAGCATATGACTGAAAAGATTGCCAACATCAGGAAGCTCACTAAAAAGCTATACATAGAATCAAACAAGAACCACCTCTTTATCCTCCCTTCCCCCCCCCCCCCAAAGGGAAAAAAAACTCAAAACCTAATTCATTCGTTGTGAAATGAAGGTTCAACTTAGCAAATCATTTAATCCTCACTCCACTCACAGTGGCTAGCACCAGTAGAGATCAATGCAGAGTGTTTACTGGTGGGAGGGTCAAGGAATAGGAAACCACAGAAGTCACTGTAGGTGGTTTTATATTTGGCCAATTTAATCCAAAACACAACATTTTGGGGGGGCGGGGGGTATGTTCCCAAATCAATCACCATTAACACAACCATTACACCATGACAAAGAAGCAACATAGCAGGTATAGGAAGGGGGGATGCACTAGTTCTGGTGGTGGAGCAATACCAGTAGACGAAGAGTTATGTTTGGGGTTGTGACTCGAAGAGGGAGATGGGGCAGGTAGCTGGTGAAAATGTGTATATTACAAAAAGATTAAACTAGGCCATCCCATCGCAAGCATTGGATCGACTCCTAGTTCATGGTTGGTGCAATTGGAGGATCTGTAAATAACAGTCAATTCTCACTTGACTGAGTCCCTACACCCCCCCGGTCCAACAACTACGCAGGCATTATATTTTTTATAAGTTAATAAGTGTGATACGAACTTTGTATCTACAGAAAACTTACATACCCTTATGGAACCAAGCAAACTATTGAAACAGCCAAGGAAAAATCCCATTGAAAGTGCCATCAAGAACTTTAAACTGAGACCAAAGAGGGTATTGAAAATAAACCTGGAGTGAAATTGATGTGTCAGACAAAACGTAACAAAAACACAGATTTTATTATCCTCAAATGAGCAGCCATCTTGTACATACAACAACCTATGTACCAAAAGACAAATAAAGCCAGATTTTATGGGCCAGAAACCTTAATATAAACAGCAAAAGAAAGTGGCATACCGAAGGACCAAATGTGGGATATGAAACTATTTGGTATATCTGCCAGCAGTTCAGGGCGCATATAATTTGGAGATTGGACCACCTAAAGCATAGGAGCGTCAGTCATAATCATAAAAGACCAAGAATGTAGGACAACAACAACAGAAAAAAGGCCAGCACGAACCCAGGAGTAGCGGGATGAGAGAAAGAAGTCGGTCTTACTTACCATTAGCATAGAAGTTTACCGTTCTTGAGCACTTATTGACGAAGCTTTTGTACAAAACATTACATTCACAGCAGAAAAAGATCCAAGTCTACTTAAATTTCAATCATAGCGAACAATATATAGAAACACCTCTAAATAGAAATGTGCAATCACCCATCGAGCCGAACATCATGATCTTTCATCAGAAATATATTTGAACACTGCAAATGATTAATGATCTTATAGAGTCAAACACATAATGCATAATAGTTGGTAATCTTGAGCAAGAGGGGCACAAATTGAGTTATGCAGTACACATTGACATACTTTAAGGTCTCAATGAACGACAAAGTTCGAATCCAGAAACTCAATGGCGAACAGTAATTAGGTAAACCACTTGCAGAGTTTCTGAGACAGAGATCAATGAGCTTCAAATAGGAAGACCCAAATGTCAAAACAGCAAACATGACAAGCATTACCTTAAGATGGGTGATTCCATATGCTAATCTTATTTGACAATCACGGTCTCTTCCAAGGCATCCATTTGTTGCTTGATTTTCTGCAATAAGCGAATAAAGAAGTAGACAAAATATACTGAATGGAGTAAATGAATTATATTAATCTAGCAACATATGTACCCCATAATTGAGCATAAGCAATAACAAATCAGATGGAGAGAACATATCTTAATTAGATTGGCATGGACACCATCCCCATGGATAATTGCCAAAGGTCTGATAATGAGACATGAGGAGATATTAGTCTTTACCCATACATAACCACTAATTGAGCAGTATATGGGTGTTTGACAAAACTTACAAGCTATTTAGCACTTCAGAACGATCGAACCCTATAAGAGCTATAAAGCAAGTCACCTATAATATGGCAAAATAACTAATTACAATTATATCAAAAAACATAGGAGAAGTTAGAATGCACAACAAGGCATACAAAGACCATTACCACTACCAATGTAAATCTGGAACCCAATCCACCACAAGCGTATCATCGTCTAACTTGTCCACATCCATGTGTGGATGATACGTAGCCTATGTGCATAATTAAGAATAAAACAAATTTGAGCATCACCCGGCAGAAAAATATGACTTATAAAATTACGAAATACCAACATATGAGCTGATAATGTAAATGCCAATATGAAATGGTTACCATTGAGGCCTCTCCTTCTTCATACAAAGAAGGCATACAGTGTAGCAATCCATTCGAAGATGGTGGTTCCATTCGCGAGGTAGAAGCTTCTTCAGGTGATGGTGGAGAGCTATTCAAGTTTATGCTATTGTCCTTATCTTTGAGAGGTGTTTCATTCATATTAAGGCCTTGTTCTTTTCGTGGGGAAATTCACCCACCCCACACCCACCCACTTCTTCCCCCCTCTTCCCACTCTTTTCCACACTTAAAAAAAATACCACTCCTTCCCACATTCACCCACTTCTTCCCACACCTACATAAAACAACCATTTCTCATATTTGAAATTTTTTTATAATTTACGTAATTGTATGTACGAATAATCTGATAGCAATTATGAGCAGTTTTAATTTTTCGGATGTTATGGAACAGTTTTGTTTTTTTCTTTTTCATTAATTTTTAAATTTTTCTTAATTTTTTAATTCTATTTTTTAATTTTTAATTTTTTAATTTTTAAATTTATTAATTTTTAATTTTTTTGTATTTATTTTTAATTTTTTAGTTTTAAATTTTTAATTTTTTAATTTTTTATTTTTCGGATCTTATGGAACAGTTTTATTTTTTTCTTTTTCATTAATTTTTAATCTTTTTAATTTTTTGATCCTATTTTTTAATTTTTAATTTTTTAATTTTTAATTTTTTATTTTTAATTTTTAATTTTTTTTGTATTTATTTTTATTCTTTTAAAAAAAATTAAAATTATAAATTTTTTTTGTATTTTGTATTTTTTTGTATTTTTGTATTTTTGTATTCCAGAAAAACAACTAACGAAAAATTCCAAAAAAATAAAAAATAAAAAAATTTATACCAAAATAAAAAATAAGAAAATAAAAAATAAATACAAAAAAATTAAAAAATTAAAACAAAAAAATATAAGAAAATTAAAATTAAAATAAAAATTTAAAAATTTAAAAATTTAAAAAAATTAAAAATTAAAAATTAAAAATTAAAAAAATTAAAAATAAAAAAATAAAAAAACAAAAAATAAAAATAAAAAATACAAAATACAAAATAAAAAATACAAAATACAAAATACAAAATAAATAAAAAATAAAAAATATAAACAGTAAATAAAAAAATAAAATAACAAAAAAACAAAAAATAAAAAATAAAAAATAAAAAAATAAAAAATGAAAAATACAAATACAAAAACACAAAAATAAAAAATATACAAAATAAAACAGAACAAAACAGAATAAATGAAAACGAGAAAAATCCATTATCATTAATTACTATCACAATAAAATTATTACATTATAAAACAAAAAAATATTAATAACTAATACTTCAACTTCATTCAACTATACTCAACTTTCACCCACACTCACCCACTTTTTCCCACATTTAAAAAAAAAACCACACTCACCCACTCCTTCCCCTCCTTTCCCACAATCACCCATCCCAAACCCCTCATTTCCCACTGAAAAGAACAGGGCCTAAGTGATACTTTATGCGATGAAATGGGCGTTCAGGGAGACTGGGAAGACTGGAATTCGCATGCATTGATGTGTACATCCTTTCCAACTTCTAATTGACGACATTTGCGCTTATTGTGCCCTCGAATGCCACAATGTCCACATTTTCTTGAACTTTGTTTCTTACCACACCCTTTTGCGGACACAACATCAGGATCTCGAATTCCGTTTAATTTCAATGGACTATCTTTTTCAATAGTTTTCCCTTCAATCTGTGCATGTTTATACTTGAGCCAAAGCTTTTGCGCACAATCCATTGTCTCCTTGTAATTTACATCTTCCTTAGAAGCCATGCGACATAAAGGAGTAAAAAGCTACATAAGGTACGCATATCTTAAATTTGTCACATGTTGATCAAAAAATGCAATCTCATTCACACTTAAATCTGGCCTTGCATAAATCATCCATCTCTTTAGAATGCACCCCCTAGGGATTCGATCAAATTGTTCATGTTTCATCACAGCAATCGTATGCTGACATGGAAAACCTACGGACTCCAACTTCATGCAGCAACAGCTCATACTGTCATTGGAAGACACATACACTACAATGTATGAGGAGTTTTTTTTAGAGGACTCTTCTAACCTGCATGCGATGGCAACATATGCATTATACGTAAGCTTCTAATGAATGTTAATACAAAATATTACATGTCATATTATAGAGTAACAAACTTGTAAAATTTACATCCATTTGTTTCTTGCTGTTCTTTTACTACGTACATTGACTTAAATATTAGCTCTTGTTGGAACTTGTTGTATGCTCTTCTTGTGTATACTTGGGCAGCATCTCTTTTGATATTTACTAGTGGAGGGTGAATTTCGGGAATGCTATATTTTGAGATATAATCATTTTGCATCTCTTGGTACCGAATTTCACTCACTCCACGTTCATAACTCTGAACAAATTGGTACAATTTCATCTTTTTGTTGACAAATGATTTCACCGTTCGATTCATTGACTCACATCGTTGTGTGCTTCTCATCCCACCAAAAAAACAACCTTGCAGATAAGCCTCTGCCCATTTTTCCTTAATTTCATACATATCAGCAGCCCATTTGTGCTTCTTCATATCAATCTTATAATGATGTAACAACTCTTGCCACCCTTTTTCCAAATCTTCAGGCTTTCTATACTTATCCACACATTTGATAAAACCATGTGCAAATTTTTTACCACCATGTGTAACAATATTTTTCATTAAATTCCATAAACATATGCGCTGACATGTGCCTGGCAACACTTCTCTTATTGCGTATGCCAATGCATTATCTTTATCTGTCATAATTGTTGCAGGCTTCCGTCCATCCATTGCTTTCACCAACTGATGTAATACCCATATATATGTCTCCTTCATTTCATCAAGTAGCAAGGCACATCCAAATGGAATGGTTTGCAAATGGTGATTTATCCCAACAAAAACCATAAATGGTTTATTATATTTATTCAACTTGTAGGTAGTGTCAAATGCCAGTGTATGCCCAAAAATTTCGTAGTCCATGCGGGACCTACCATCACACCAAAACAATTTGTCTAATTTCCTATTTACATCAACAGTATAACTCACAAAGAACAGTGGATCTATCTCCTGCTTTCCATGTAAGTAAGCTAAAAATGCTTCGGCATCATTCTCTAACCGCCTCCAGTGTTGAGCCGCAACATTATAGACATCTTTCCTTACACAACCAAAATTATCTTGGCCTCCAACATCATGTACAAGTTGGTATAAATTTGCTTCTGACTTATTCCTAAATCATACATCTCACTTACTTGAATTTTGGTTATGTCATCTATAACCCTGAAAGCTCGAATGAGATTCACTTGTTGTGGTGGAACAAGACGATGATTGTGTTCCTTCTTGATCTCTTTTACTATATACTGACATGTTGTTTTCATGTATTTCATACTTGTGAAGGCTTTACGCAAACATCTTGTTTCATCTCTTGCCTTCCTTTTCTTATCTTCGCGGTTCATGTCCTTCTCAGATCTCACCCCTTCGCAATCACAACAAAAGCGCAATGATGTTACAATACCATGACGATTCATTCGCGGTGCCTCCCTTCTAACCCCAAATCCAACTACTTTAGCATAAGTAAAATAGAACACTTCACACTCAACTGGTGTTTTAAAGATAAACTTCTTCATATTGTTTTCATCAAGGTCATCTAGCATAAGGTCATCTAGCCTTTTGTCTATGAAATTCGAGCTTGTTCCTTCATTTTGCTTTTCCTCACTAACTATGTCATCCATAATATCTTGTACACATTGAGTTTCATCAACAATTCCTATTGGATCAACTCCTTCCATACCCTGCCCAGAATTGAATGTTAGAAACATTACAATATTGGATGATAGCTGAAGAAGTAATCGATCTTTTGTATGAGGAGGATGAAATAACATAATTAAAAAAATAGAAATCTATTCTTCTTTTATTATAGATAGATTAGTTTAAAATATGATGAGACATAAAATAATATTCAAGAGAGTTAACAATTAACAAGCATGAAATTATATCAATATTGATTATGTCACCTATTCCAATAAGTATTTTCTAGCATTCCTAATACTATTTTCAAAAAGCTCTTTCAAAGTGGAGGCATTATCCTTGGAAGATGAGTCTGGTTCGTCAAAGCTGGAATGGGAAATTGATAATCTTGTTAGTAAGGTATGTTTTCCTGCTTTCTGTAGTGATTCCGTTAAACATCAACTGCTAGAGTTCGTGTTAGTTGAATCGAAGCTAGCCGCTTTATGTTAATGACCTGGAACTTCCCAACGAACTTCCTATTTTTGTTTTCAAGATTATCTGGCTGAGGACTTTAGCTTATTCTGACTTGGGGAAAATACTATATTGGAAAGTATTTCACTTTTGTAGTAAAGGAAAAGGTAGCCAGGGATCACTATATTTCCATCCTATCCTCCAGCATTGATCTGATCAAACAACATGCAAAGTGGCTTGGATCCTATGGAAAGGATTGCACAAAATTATTTTTTGTCAAAGTCAAGCAAAGGAAGTTAGCAACATATATTTATGCTATAAAAGATAGTGATGATAGATCAGTTGAGGGTTTTGAACAAGTGGGTCAGGTCATGCTTGGTTTTTAAAGGAAATTGCTTGGGCCCTCATCTTGTATCAGAAGGCCTTTGGACCTAGTAGTCATAAATCTTGGCCCAGTGCTCACAGGGGAGGAGCAACTATCCTTATACACTCCTTTTTCTGACAAGGACATTCATGATGCAGTGTTTTCTATCCCAAACACTAAATCACTGGGTCCATATGGGGGCAATTAAAATGGTTATACAAATTAACAAATCACGTTCTAACCCCCTATAGACTCAATACCAACAATATTATCAATTTCTCATTCCAGCTTCGACGAACCAGACTCATCTTCCAAGCATAATGCCTCCACTTTGACAGAGCTTTTTGAAAACAGTATTAGGGATGCTGGAAATACTTATTGGAATAGGTGACATAATCAATCTGAAGAATAATGGAATCCACTTCCTCCTGCCATATGTATAATAATCAATACAAAGCTAGAACAATTAATTCCTCTCTTGAATATTTTAGCCCAAACTTTGCGAACTTTCCAACTATTAACTATTAACTTTTGAGAGGTAACATTATTATGTTAGGGCATTAATGTTCAAGTGACATTATTTAAAATCAGGGCACTAACATCATTCTCAAAACTGATTATACAATATTTTAGCTCCTATTCATATTCTTTTGAAACTGTAAACCTTTTACTTCTTATTAGTTTGCTACCTTAATACCTTGATTGTCTTGACGTTCAGCTTCTTCATGAGTCTAAATTCTTTCTCCCGCAATTCTTCTTTATTCCTTGTGATGTCGCCCCTTACATAACTCATGAATAAAGACCATAAGCACTAAACGCGCCAAGCAAGTGTTCAAACTCAGGGCTCTACATTATCTTACTGTTTTTCTGGGCTTTTTTTCTGTCTTCTTTTTAAAGGTTTATATTTAGGTAGGTGTTCATATGGATCATTAATAAAACATCTTGTGTGAATCGTATCGAATCAGATTTGTTTTCATTTAGAGCATACACTAAATGTAAGAGTGATAGTCATGCCATCGGAACAAGTAAAAGTCCTTGTTGATTGTTATTTAGCCGTTACAGAGTGTGGCTTCAAGGAAACAAAGGATCCAAGTGACAATTGATAACTTGAGCTATCATTATACAATAAGGATATAATTAGCTGTAGGAGACAAGCAATCAGATGTTTAGGTCAACATGGAAAATACTTTTTATACAATAGAAATTCTCGCCTGCATTATCTCATCATTTTTGTAGTTTAAGTTTAAAAAAAAAAACAATCCTGCTTTGGCTAATAAATAAAGCCTATGAGGATAGGAGAAAGAATGAAAAGCCCTGCCCTCAGACAACCTTAGAACTTTTATAATGCCTGAATTCCAGAAGAACCAAAAGGATAAAGTGAATAACAATAATAATAACAGTAATTTCAACATATATTATTTCAACATGCGATATCAGTACTGTGTTGAATATCTCGCAACTGCAGCAGAACCCAGGGCATTTGACTTTTACAGTAAAGGAAAAGGCAACTGTGGATCACTATATTTCCATCATATCCTCTAGCATTGATCTGATCAAACAACAATGCAAGGAAACTATAAGGAAAGTAGTTCTGTTGGTACTCTATGCTACGTTGACCGTGAATATCAAACGACTGGGAGGGTTTCAACTAAATCAGACATATATGCCCTAGGGGTGGTGATCTTGCAGTTGCTGACAGCAAGACCTGCAGTAGGCATAGCCTATATGGTTGATGCTGCTATAGAACGAAGGTAATTTGATGGAAGTCTTGGATCTAGATGTCGGACAATGGCTAAAGAAGGAGACGCTTGAATTGGCTTTATGAATTCCCATCCCCGAAAACCTCCCCTCAGTCATTTCATTGAAATTCAGCTTAATTGATGACAAGTTACACAACTTGATGCAAATCTCAGTCATTCTACTGTGGGCCTAATAAGAAACTAACCTTAATTTGAAGGATTGCTGATGCACGGTTGGACGGAAGGTGCAGCTCAGGTGTTTGAACACAGCAGCAATGATCCACCTCGGTGGAAAGAGACAGATTTGAAGACAAAGTTAATCTATAAATTAATAATTGTGCGTATAATTGATCAAAATTGTTGGAGATTGTTTATGGGAAAATGAATCGAAGGATGAATATTCTCCAGGGGGCAACAAAAAAAGAGAGAAGATGGGAAGTGAGGAGAGAAGGGAAAACACTCAAAACAGGCAACAATGAATCTGGAAAATCTGGTGGTGTCAAATTGGCAAATTTTAAGGGAAGATGAGACAGACTTCACATTACCTTGATGTTCTCTACTATGGCGCCACCCCACTGGCAACAAATCAGTGATGAAATACGCAAAAGCAGAGAGCCAACATCAATGAGGCCAGAGGTAGAACGTTGTGTGATAGAGAGATAGAGAGAGAAAGGGGGTAGTGGGTGTGAAAAAATAACCGGTTCTCTTCGAGAGATAATTGGTTTTTTTAATATTTCAAGGGTTGAGATTTTGTAAATAAAATCAAGGACTGTTATCAATTTCAACTATGATAGTTGAAAAAAAAGTTAATCATGGTAGAATCATCGAACAAAAAAACTCACAAAGCAACGGGTCTCAAGCGTAACCAGTTTGACCAATTGGGTCAAGACAATAAAAATAATAGTTTTGTGTTTGTAATAGATAAACTAAGCATTATATCGCTATTAGTTGATTTTCCTTTCCTCTTATCCTTATTCACAGTAATTGTATGCATTCATATAGTTCATAGCGACATGATATAGTTATTGCCTCCTTTTACATATAAACACTAACATCATTTCCTTCTTAGCTTTGTTATTATAAAATAACATCTTATATAAATTATACAATGTATAACTTTGACAAAATGAACATGAAATAAATAATTTATACTCGTAGTGGAATCAATAATAATAAGATAAATGTGAAAAATGTGCTAGTGACATAGTACATTCTCATGATCACATAATTTACGTTAATAATAATAATTACAAATTAGTTGTTATTTACAATATTTTTTATAACCAAATAAGATAGTAGGAATATAATTACAAATTTGTTTTCATTATAAGGCTAATTACATCGAATAGGACATTATCTTAGTTTGTTTGTTTCTTTTCGGGGGGGCAGGGATGAAGAAACTCATGATTACATAGTTTGTGTTAGCCACAATTACAAGTTAGTTGTTATTAGTAATACTCTCTTATAACCAAACGAGATAATGAGAATACAATTACAAAGTTATTTGTATTATAAAGTTGATTAATTATATCAAACCAAATAGTACCTTAATTTTTTTTGGGGGGGGGGGGGGCCCGAAGAAACTCATCCGTAAATATCTTTTGGGAGATGGAGTTTTTCATTTTTAAATTCATTAAGTTTTGACATAATAATCAATCTAATCAAGAAATCAAGTGATAAGAGATGAGTTTTTAAATTTTGAGATAGGAACTGAAACTTCCATTATTCTTTTTTTCCTCTCCCTCTCCTCACCCTTTGTTTCCGAAATAATAATCTAGCTATGCGCAAGATTTGCAAACCACCCTTCTTACAAGAAAATTGTCCAAGAAGTAGCTGAAATAGTTAACAACAAATACCCCCACTAATTAATATTCAAAGCTAGCCTAATGAGGAGTGTGGTAAGTATAATACTTCCTCTGATGCATTTCAAGGTTTATTTCAAGCTCCATAACAAGAGGATGGGAAGACATTGCTCAATGATCATCTCACATATGAGATTTGTGAGAGAAAATAGTTCCACTTTAAGGCTTGCCTAGGGAGGTCCCCCCTATGTTGGACACCTTAGAAGATCCTAATTGCAACCAGGGACTCATTTTGACACTAACATAGCAGCCTTGGTTCAATCCAGATCAATAAGGTTTTAATTCCAATAATTTGCCAAGGTACTCCATTAGTCATTGGCCTGCTATTTTGGGAGCATAGTGCATCTGTCCCTTTTGGAAAGTAACCTAACTCATTTGATAGCTCCCAAATAAGCTGCTAAATGATAAAGGTTGCTTCAACATATCTGGACAGTCATTACATTAAGTTTCAGTTTTCAGCAGCAATTTACAGAAGTCCACTTTGGCCCCATTATGACAGATATCTTTGGCTCATTCAAGGATTTGAAAATGTGTTAAAAATATTATCAGTGAAGGTCCTAAAGTTGCAGAATCAGATTAGGAGGCATTAACTTTTAACCAGCACAAACTCAAATGAAATTCCCTTTGATCCAATGGGTTATTAGATGTTGTACTTGCTATTAGCCAGGTGATCATCGTGCTTAGCAGCTACAAATTACATCCAAAAGCCATCATTAGTAGTCCTTTGATGCTACATTAGCTTGAGACCTCAATAATAGAGATTAGAAACTCCATTAGGTGTCAATGATCAGGCCTTAGCTGTTGTTTTTTAGGATGTTTAGTTCAAAATTGTTTTTGTTGTTTTGGTCTCTTTGTATTTTCAGTCTTAGCCGTTGTGAGAGTAAGGATTGATATAAAAGCCTGAATTTTGTTTGTAAGGCCTGATTCATCACATTGGAATACAATCAGTTTTCTAGTTACAAGCATTCTCTCTTAAATCTCTCTAAACTTTATCCTAATTACTGGTGGTGTTTAGTGAGTGAACCCCTTATTTGATCTTCTAGTGCTTAGACTTTAGGAAGGTTGGTGCTGAGTTCTTCCGATCTTGGTTAGCGGTTGATACCTTTATTTCATGACATATCTTCCATATTGAATTTCTAGGTTTGGTTTAATTCAAGCCAGCAGTCTTAGCATACATCATCTGGTATCGGACCCTAACTTTGATTCTTGGTGAGTTTCATTTTAGTAGCTACTACTTTGGTTATTTCTAAGTTTATTCTTCATCTTTATATTTTGAAACTTGCTAAATTAACCACAAATGAACCTTGAGCCAAACACAATCCAACCACAAAGCACCTAGCTCTCAAATTGACCACAGCCAACCCATTTTTTTCCTTGACCTGAACAGCATAGCTGAGAGGGATACTACTTCGCCCCCTTCTCAACATCCTGTTAGAGTTCCTAGATGGCTTATCCTGGATCAAGCTCATGAACTCAGAAGGGATCGAGCTATCTTGGAAATACAAGAAAACATCATAACCTTAATTGCTCAAATCCAGCAACCCATGACTCAACCTAGAGATAAGGATAGGGAACCTCCACAGAACTCTCCAGATGGGTCAGAACCCTCCCTAGATTCTTATTATGGCAGTAATTCTTCTAATGGAGAAGTAAGACCTAGGAGAAGAAGAACTCACAGAGAAGACCTCAAGGACTTCAGAATAGAAGCTCCTGAGTTTGATGGAAGCTTAAAGCCAGAAGAGTACCTTGAATGGGTATAGGCTATGGAAAGAATCATAGAAATCAAGGGTTATTAAGGAGAAAAGGCCTTTATGCTAGTTGTTTAAAACTAAAACAGTATGCTTCACTCTGGTATGAGAACCTAAAGAGGACTAGAGCATTAGAAGGCAAATCCAAGATTAAAACTTAGGTTAAGTGGAAAAAGCATATGGATAAAAGGTTTCTTCCTGCTAGTTACAAACAAGAGCTTTACCTGAGGGTCACTTCCCTTCAACAAGGAAGTATGAAGGTTAAAGATTATATCAGGGAGTTTGAGCAACTCCAGATCAACTGTGGCTTGAGAGAAGAACCTGAATAAACCATTGCTAGATTTCTTAAAGGGCTAAACCCTAATGTTCTAGACAAGGTTGAACTCCAACCTTTTTGGACCTTTGAAAATGCTTGTAAATTAGTTCTCAAAGTTGAGAAACAACTTAAGTGCATAAGCACTTACTCCTCTACACCAGTAAAACCTCCTGCTCCGATGAAGCCATTTAATTAATTCATAGCAGACCCTGCTTCTAGAGAGGATAAAGACAAGGGGAAAAGAAAAGAGGTAGGTAAAGAAGCTCCTAAGAACTAGAAGAAGTGCTTTAAATGCCATGGTTATAGTCATTTTCAAGCTAATTGTCCTAATAGGAGAGTCCTTACTATCAGAGAGATTGAGGATTTGGACCAGATAGAGGTGGAAGAGGCTAAAGAAGAATCAGATGAGGAAGGAGAGACCTATTACTTGCCACCAGAAGAGGGAGAAATGCTAATGATCAAGAGGGTGCTTCATAACATTGAAGCCCAACCAGAATCAAACCAAAGAAAGCATATCTTCCATTCTAGATGCAAGGTAGCCACCAAGAATTGCAATTTGATCATTGAGGGAGAAATTTGTACCACTGTGGCTTCTATAGAATTGGTCAGTAAGCTTAATCTTGCCACCATTGAGCACCCCATACCCTACACCTTGTAGCGGCTCAAAAAGGGGAATGAGGTAACTGTCTCTAAGTAAGCTTTAGTAGCTTTCTCTATTAGGGGGTACAAGGATGAGGTCATTTGTGATGTATTGCATATTGATGCTTGTCATCTGCTCTTTGGAAGACCTTGGCAGTATGATATGAATGTCTTGCACCACTGTCAGTGCAACACTTATTCTTTAAGTTGAATGGCAAGAGATTGACCTTAACCCCTCTAGCTCCTAACCAAAAACACAAGCCTGAAACTAGGAGGGAAAAACTCAGAGAGATTGCTTTATTTTTCAATAAGGGAAGAGTAGAGAGAGCTATATCCAAGGGCAAACCCATATTTACTATCCTCATGGTGGAATCTGCCCTTAGTACAGATCCTACATCTTTCCATCCCTTAGCCTAGCCTTTAATTCATGAATTTGAGGATGTCTTTCCTCAAGACATTCCTCTTGGCTTTCGTTCCAAGAGGGGGATTGAACACCAAATTGACTTGATTCTTGGAGCCCCCTTACCTAACAAACCTACATACAGATATAGTCCCACTGAGACCAAAGAGTTGTAAAAGCATGTTCAGGAGCTTGTTGATAGAGGATATGTGAGAGAGGGCATAGGTCTATGTTCAGTACTAGTTCAGGAGCTTGTTGGATGAGCTTCATGGCTCCAAAGTCTTCTCCAAGATTGACTTAAGAAATGGGTATCACCAAATCAGAATGAAGGAAGGGGATGAGTAAAAAATTGCATTCAAAACCAAACAAGGGCTATATGAATGGCTTGTCATGCCATTTGGGTTATTTAATACCCCTACTACTTTCATTAGACTTATGAATGAAAGTAATTAGGCCATATATTGGTTTATTTATGGTGGTTTATTTTGATGATACCTTTGCTTATAGCAAAACTGAGCAAGAGCATGTTAACCACCTAAAACAAGTCTTTTCTACCCTCATAAAGCAAAAACTATATGGAAACTTGAAAAGTGTGAGTTCTTTGTTCCAAGGGCTATTTTCATTGGATATGTCGTCTCTTATGATGGCATCCAGGTGGATGAAACCAAGGCTGAGGCTATTAGGTCTTGGCTATTTCCAAATTCAGTCACAGTAGTGAGAAGTTTTCATGGTCTTGCCACTTTTTATAGAAGGTTTATCAAAGATTTCAGTTCCATCATGCTTCCACTCATAGAATGCACGAAGAAGGGTAGTTTCTCATAGTCTTCAGCAGCTCAAAAAGCATTTGAGACCATTAAGTAAAGGCTATGTGAGGCACATGTTCTAGCACTGCCTAACTTTGAAGAATTGTTTGAGGTAGAATGTGATGCAAGTGGGTAGGTATTAGAGCAGTATTGACTCAACTTGGGAAGTCCCTAGCCTATTTCAGTAAAAAGCACAGTGGCCAAAGCTCAATTACACTACCTATGATAAATAATTTTATGCAAAAGTGAGAGCATTGAATCATTGGAGCCATTACCTCAAACCTAAGGCTTTTGTTCTTCACTCAGACTATCAGGCACTCAAGTTCCTCAATGGCTAGCCTAAGCTCAATGACAGACATGCTAAATGGTTAGAGTTTCTCCAAGCTTTCATCTTCTCTACCAAATATAAGAAGGGCACTGAAAATGTAGTAGTTGATGCCATTTCCAAGAGATATGCGTTCTCTTTGTCTTGGGAGCAAAATTCTTGGGATTACAATCTATGCAAGCTTATTATTATGAGGACTCAGCTTTCCAAGAGTTGGTGAATAATACTCCATCCCAAGGACCCTATTTGATGCACAAAGGTTTTCTGTTCAAGGGAAACAAACTTTGTGTTCCAGCTTACTCCTTGAGAGAGTTATTGGTTAAGGAAACCCATGGAGGATCCCTTGCAGGCCATTTTGGGTTGAACAAGACCATGGACATTCTCAGGAAACATTTTCACTGGCCCAAAATGGGGGAGGATGTTCACAGAGTTGTGTCCAGATACTCCATTTGCCACAAAGCTAAAAGCCAGTTCCATCAAGGCCTGTATACTCAGCTTCTAGTTCCTATAAGGCCTTGGGAAGATGTTAGCATGGATTTTATGGTGGCTTTGCCAAGAACATAGAAAGGCAAAGGTTTAGTTATGTCGGTTGTTAATAGGTTTTCAAAAATGGCTCATGTTGTGGCCTGTCACAAGGCAAATGATGGCTCTCATGTTGTTGACCTGTTCCTCAAAGAGATCATTAGGCTTCATGGATTGCTAAGGACCATAGTGAGTGATAGAGATACTAAATTTCTATCCCACTTTTGGAGAAGTTTATGTCATCTGTTGGGTACTAACCTTCTCTACAGCACCACCTGTGCCAGACTGATGGTCAGACTGAGGTCACCAATAGAACCCTCTCTATCCTCCTTAGAACCTTGGTCTAGAAGAATTTGAAAGAGTAGGATCTCAAGCTCCCACATACTGAATTTGCATACAATAGGACCCCAGCTAGAGCTACTAGCTGCTCTGCCTTTGAGGCACTCTATGGCATCAATCCACTCACTCCTATAGATCTCATTTCATTGCCCACTGAGTGCAAGGTCAGCTATGAAGCTAAACAGAGAACCAAAGAGATGAAAAAGCTACATGAAGAAATCCGAGCTCACATAGAGAAGATCAATGAGGCCTACAAGCTCAAGGCCAATAAGAACAGAAAGGGGATTAAGTGCTAGCTTGGAGACTTAGTTTGGCTGCATCTCAGCAAGGAAAGACTCCCTACGAGAAGGAAGAGCAAGTTGATGGAAATAGGAGATGGTCCTTTTAAGGTTTTGGCTAAGGTGGGAGCTAATGCTTACAAACTAGAGCTCCCTGGAGACATGGCTGTATTAGCCACCTTCAATGTAGGAGACCTGAGTTCCTATACGGAAGATGAGACTGAATATGGGGATTTGAGGGAAAATCCTTTCAAAGGAGGGGAGGATGATACATTTCAAGGTTTATTTCAGGCTCCACAACAAGAGGATGGGAAGACATTGCTCACTAGTCATCTCAAAGATCAGTTCTGTAAGGGAAAACAATTCAACTTTGAGGCTTGCCTAGGGAGGTCCTTCCTATGATGAACACCTTAGAAGATCCTAATTGTAACTAGGGACTCATTCTGAGGCTAACATAGCAGCCTCAATTCAATCCATATTAATTAGGTTTTAATTCTAGTAATTTACCAAGGTGCTCAATTAGTCATTGGCCTGCTATTTTGGGAGCACAGGGCATTTGTCCCTTTTGGAAAGTAACCTAGCTCATTTGATAACTCCCAAATAAGCTATTAAATGATAAAGGTTACTTCAACATCTCTGGATAGGCATTATAGTCAGTTCTAGTTTTCAGCACCAGTTTAGAGAAGTCCACTTTGGCCCATTATGGCCGCTATTTTGGCTTGTTCAAGGACTTGAAAAGGTGTTAAAAATATTATCAATGAAGGTCCTAAAATTGCAGAATCAGAACAGGAGGCATCAACTTTTAACCACTACAAACTCAAATGAAATTCCCTTTGATCCAATGGACCATTAGCTGCTGTAGTTGCTATAAGTCGGGTGATCATCATGCTTAGTAGCTACAAATTGCATCCAAAAGCCATCATTAGTAGTCCTTTGATGCTGCATTAGCTTGACACCTCAATAATAGAGATTAGCAACTCTATTAGGTGCCAAAGATCAGGCCTTAGTTGTTGTTTTTGGGCGGTTTAGTTCATAACTATTTTTTCTATTTTGGTCTCTTTGTATTTTCAGTCTTAGCCATTGTGAAAGTGAGTAAAGCTGGATATAAAAGCCTGAGTTTTGTTTGTAAGGCCTTAGTTATCATATTGGAATACAATCAGTTTGCTAGTTGCAAGCATTCTCTCTCAAATCTCTCTAAACTCTATCCTAATTACTGGTGGTGTTTAGTGAGTAAACCGTTTATCTGATCTTCTGGTGCTTAGGCTTTAAGAAGGTTGGTGGTGAGTTCTTCCAGTCTTGGTTGGTGGTTGATACCTTTATTCCAAGACATATCTTCCATGTTGAGTTGCTAGGTTTAGTTGAATTCAAGCCACCAGCCTTAGCATACATCATGCTCTTATGATAACAGAACAATTTCTCAACCCATGGGAATCAGAAATAGCCTCCCTACATTTATGAGCAAGCTACACACTCAAAAAAGTCTCATATAGATCGCATTCTTAGTGGGTCCTCCACGAACGATGTTGACGAGCCTGAGCGCTCCACTACCCATGCTGTCGTTGTGTCAAGGAAGACAACAACTCATTTGAGTCCTTCGAAAGAAAATGTGCGAGAGAATGCCAGGCAGGACTCTCCTACGCTTCCAAAGATTGCTGGAGAAAGCTCAGAATTGGGCAGGCAATTGGGTGTTCGTGTCGTAGAAAGTTGAAACTCCAGCCATTAGGAGGATTATGAGAAGTCTGAGGAAAGAACTTGAAAGGAAGCAACTCTGATGTGACGAACTGAATGGATTTCTAAGGTGGCCAAGCAAGTAGCTCACCAAGATGGCAGTGGCTTTTTCAGGTCTGTATTACCTGTTATGATGACATTTAGAGATTTATTCATCCATTTTTTAAGCTGTATATTTTTATTTTAGCTGTTATTTTTGTATTTGCCTTCTAACATCATTTTGAGCTTAACCCTATCAACAACCAACCAAAAAGTTGGTCATGGATTATGAAACAAAAGCTTCGAAAACGGAATTTGTGATCTATATGTACCGTTCAGTCTACTACTATGCTAGCTTTATAAAAATTGTAATCTTATTACTTACGTCTCATTTAAATGATTTTCTTATGTTACGATGAGACTTCACTCTCCATCTTCTCATTCCATTCTTTCAAATTGTATATGACATTACTAGTTCTAAATAAAACTTGACAAGCTATGCACAAGAAATAAGGGTTCATTACTTTTGGAACTATAAAAAGACGTAATAGATGATAAAACAAAGGAGTTTTCTCTATCCATGTTCATCAAGAGATTCAGGACTCCTTTCATTGAATTTTCATGTTCTATTTTTTAAATTGGTAAAGAAACGCCATTTCTTAAGCCAATGAGTGGACTGACTCCTTATATTAGGTCCAAATAAACATTTAAAAGGTCACGGGATGTCAAACATATATGATATACAGGCTTGTACGGTATAAGCAAATTCTCCTCATATGAGGACTTTGTTAGCCCTCGTTTGTCTTAAGCTCAAGCTTTTGCATCTCCTAATTGGGAATTTGTGAATAGATTTGGCGAAATTAGACCGAGATCTAGAATTTGAACTGAACGACTCGAACTATACATGCATGACACCTGAAACTGGCTCATACAAAAGTGTACCCAAAACTCGAGTTGACTTGAATCTGACTTGAAGTTTGTTATAAAATTGTTTCTTTTCTTAAGACAAGTTTATTGGATCAAATATCAGTTAAGTTGAACTTCACCTAAATCGAAATCCACCTCACCTAAATACGATTTGGATGACAATATTTTTAATCCGAAACATAACTTGGCTAAATTTAACCCAACTCATTCTCAAATCAAATGACTCATTTACAAAGTGTATATCCCAACAGTGTTTTCCTTCCAACTTTAGGGCTTGTTCTTTTCGTGGGTAAATTAGGGTGGATAAAAGGGTGAAGTGGGTTGAAGTAGGTTGAGGTATATTGAAGTGGGTTGAATTTTTCTTATGTGATATTTAAACTTGGTTAAAATAGTGAAAATGGGTTGAAATAGGTTGAAATAAATTGAAGTGAGTTGAAGTTGATATTTTGAAATTGACCCACGAAAAGAAACATTGAATTCCCAAGAACTTTGGTTTATCGGAAGGGAACTGGGCTACTAAGGCCCTGTTATCTTCATAAGTCCTTTTAAATTTACCAACCTCAACCCACTTCAACCCATCTGAAAAAAAATTACCAACCTCAACTCACGTCAACCCACTTCAACCTATCTCAACCTACCTCAACCCACTTCAACCTATTTCAACTCACTTCCAAAAAAAAATACCAACTTCAACCTACCTTAACCCACCTCAACCTACTTCACCCTTTTACCCACCCAATTTACCAACGAAAACAACAGACCCTAAATCTCACATGATACTTTACAAATTATTAAAATTATGAAGGGGTAGGTTGAAGTTGGTTGAAGTGGGTTGAAGTAGGTTGAGATAGGTTAAAGTGGGTTGAAGTTGGTATTTTTTTTCCAAGTGGGTTGAAGTAGGTTGAAATAGGTTGAATTAGGTTGAAGTAGGTAAAAATGGATTGATCCACGAAAAGAACAGGCCCTAACTCACCAAAAAAACAAAACCAACTTCAACCTACCTAAAAAAAATACCACGAAAAGAACAGGCCCTAACTCACCAAAAAAACAAAACCAACTTCAACCTACCTAAAAAAAATACCAACTTCAATTCACCGCAATCTTTCTTAATTCTTAACCAATCTCAATCCATTTCGCCCTTTTAGCTATCATAATTTACCCACGAAAAGATAAGGCCCCAATTATATTCTGGGCAGTCGAAAGTCGAAACGCTGTAACTCACAGAAAGAACAATGAATTCCCGGTAAACTTCCATTCCAAAAACAAAGGAAGCTGTTCTACTGGGAACTGTTCGATCTTCGTTCTCGTTCGTTACTCCTCTTGGTCCTCTGCATCAGTGTAAGGTACTTCAGTTCCTTTCTCCTCCCTCGTTCTGTTATCTCTCTAAAATCAAGCCCTTCTGGTTCTTGTTGGACGCACAAACGGAATTAGGGTTAATGGTGCGTTTCTTTAAAAATCACTGAAATCGTTTTTCTTTTCTGCATTTTATTTTATTTTGTTGTGATTGTTGATTCGTTTCAGATAGAGACTAAGAACATAATTATGATTTCCTCATTTTTATTGTGATTGTTTCAAATGCTAGCTTGAAGCGTACCCAAGAAGCATCTATTTTGTTATGTATCGGGGGAAGTTCTCCCCTTACCCCAACCTGAGAAATAGTTGTCAACGACTAGCTGCTTAGTTTTGTGATAGTATTGCAATGGGTTTTCTTGGTTTTCCGTTTTTGAGTATGGTAAGTTACCCAATTCTTCTTTTAGGATTTTGATGTATCACAGAGGAGTTGAAATTCAAGGTCCAATTCCCACTTGTATGTGTCGTTCCAATGAAATATAGTGTAGGAGGATATGTCAGTTACAGGCTGCAATGCTTTCCCCTTCCCTCTTTCTAATTATGCAAGATAGAACTTTTTCAATGTAGCTGTTCTATTGTGCTGATATTCAGAAATAAAGCGCATGTCACACACAACTAAGGTGCCTCGACTCTGCATGCTCTATTTCCGAGTGACGCTCAACTTTCTTTTAAATGGCATTGATCATTTATGCAAAATTGTTTTGTATTATTGTCATACAACTGTCAATGGCTGGAGAAAAATTGATCAGAAAAAGTAAGAGCTTTGGAAAAATAAAATGCTTCAGTATGGAGTTTGTGTATATACTTGTGCTCTTACTTCTTCAAGGGTTGAAAGTCTTTTTGGGACACGTATCTTGGTACTTATTCAGTATTACATGAGTGGCTTCTGTTTGTTTTCACGAAAAGGGGAAAAAGATGTTGAGAGCAAGGGTATGTCTGATTATTGGCTTGTTGTGGAGACTTATGTAAACTTCTGCCATGAATGGAACTTAGTGTCAATGTTTCTGTTTTCTAGTGATGAAGGCTTTGGCCTGCCTATCATATGATATTTCATTATGTCAAAAATTGGTGCATACAAAATATATTTGAACTATATTATTCGCTTATGGACCCCTTTTTATTGTATGACTTGGTAATGCATGGAAAATTCCACCTGTCAATTGGTAATATAGAGCATTAACGGCAGTTGAAAACTTTCCATTGCTGAGAGTCTCCTGTTTGGAACAGGTCTCATTTATTTCTCGTTTGCTCTTAGCATGGTTCATGGTAAATGGCTATAGTTGTTTTTTAAGATTAGAATTTCAATTTCTGGTATTGCTCATGTACTTGAATTAACTGATTTCTTGAAACTCATGTCTCAACTTAATGTACACTGACTAGATGGGTTGATCATGTTTCACTCTGTCTGAATCGGCACATCGAAATCAATGGCCACTACCATGACCAAAAGAACACTAATAGTTTTGGTAGGTGAAGCTGTTTCAATTGATTGTTCCTTGGCAGAGCTACGTTAACTACGGCCTTGTTCCCTTGCTTATGTTTTCGGCATGCACACATTAATTAAGAAAAGTGAACGTTAACTCTCAGTTGTTTTGTATCTCTTTCAAAATGGCTACAACTTAAAATCCATGCTTTATGTGAGCTTTATAGTTTGATAGTAATATGTAGTAACTTGTAAGCACGAGAATAACATGAAATGGTTGGTTCTTCAAGATGCTTTAGGCTTTTCTTGGTGTCAGGATGTTCTTTTTTCTTTAGGCTTTTGTGGTAGCTCCCTTGAGACAATTAAGCACTTGTGCATAAATTTTAGAATCTTGGCTACCCTGAGATCTTGGTCAAAATGCTGTCAATGTTCGATGGAACAAGTAGTGGAAGCTTGTACTACGTATGCTTATGGCTGATTTTCCGTTTTGACTTGCATAGTTAACAAATTTTGTATTTTCACTTGGAAAGCCCAAGTTAGAGTTGCATGTGACTTACTCCACATCTTGGATGGCATGTTACTGTTCTTTGAGAAGTGAGGTGTGCTCCCTGACTTCTATGTAGTTTGAAGGTCGGATTCCATCATTATATCTGATATATCAATCAAAGTGTTCAAGAATGCTCCCTCAAATGTGCCTAGTTTCATATCTAAAGTCCAAGATTCATGTGGCTCCCACACCCTTTTCTTTCTTTTTTTTCCAGGTGATGGAACAATTAATCTTGGCGAAGTTTCCTTGAGACCTTGCATGCCCCTTCTCTCCAGCCCTTTGGCATAAGGAAACTTAATTTATTACACAATCTAAAGGACTTGATGCTAAGAATGTATTCTTTTAAGTAATATGTGCTGCTCCATGCTTCTTGTTCCACAAAAGTGCAAAAATCATTGGACTTTGTCAAGTTCAATGTTCCTTCATATTGGTTGTTGCTTATGGATTTATGTTTACAGTTCTGGATTTATTAATCTGAGTTTTTCTTACATTTTGGACCTAGACAGAGTGCATTACACTTGGGAAATAGGTCTTCTAGTTTTGTTGGGATGCTGGGGTTGGATCAACTTTGGGTCTTGCCGTGTAGTGGTTGGCAGAATGCCAGGTGGGGTCTGGTTTGAATGGGATCATTTTAGGTTTAGGCTACTTTGAACTGGACAAAAGTTGGTTCAAGAGGTTAAAATGTGGATGATATTGGACTAGGTCCAGGTTGGGTTATTTTTGGTCTGCATCAGCACTTGGTTTCCCTATTTTAGGTCTTGGATTGAGTTTGGTCCCAGGTTATTTTAATATGATAAAGTAGTACAACAACAACCATCACCACCTCCCAATGTGGGTCCCACTTTCGTGGGGTCTGGGGAGATCCATATGTAGACAACCTCTACAGACATTTCTGCCCATAGAGAGGCTGGAAATCTGATAAAGTAGTATGTCTATGTTTTGCACCTTTGGTAGGTCCAAAAGAGCACAAATGTTAACATGAATATTGTAAAACCTGTCGAGAGCTACAAATTTAACCACTACTTCGGTTATTAAATAATTTTTATATCGTAGGGAAGTAGGGATCGATCCATGAGGAAAGATTGCTATAAATGGCTAGTTTGATCCTAAATAATTTTACTAATAAACTTGTTAAGTCGAATCTTAATAATTCTAAAATAATTAAAATCTAATGAATAAAAATCTAGAACAAGACCTAAGAATGCTCCTAAATATTATGAATCATATTCTGGAAATAGAACAGTCAAAATATTTCTTGAATAATCTAGAAAAATAAAATCATAATAGTAACTGAAATTTTAATAAAAACTCAAAACAGCAACTAATAATCAGAAAAATAAATATTAAAATTATCAAAAAGTAACCTAAACTAATATTCTTCAACTTTATAAGCATATATCTTCAGGATAATTTCAGCTTGATTTCAGGAAAATTAAATCAACCAATTATTACAGAATAATCAAACAGAATATTAAATCTGAAATTGGAAATAAAATATTCTGCATAAATAAAAAATACGAAAATAATAAGGAAAATTACCCTAATCCCAGGACACAAATTTCTGAACCGAAAAATACTTAAAAATCGTAAATTAAAATTAAAAATCGAAATATTCAGAATTAATTGCCGAAAAACCTGCACATATCAATTTCGCAAAATAAATCTGAAAAATTATCAAATAATTTCCAAAAATTACGAAATTGAATATGAGCAAACTAGGACACTATATAAACCCTAGGAATTAATTAAAATCGAAAAATAACAAAAATAACTATTTTTAGTCTAAGTTCAAACAAACCGGCAATTAATTACTAAGACTCAATCTAAAATTATAACCACTCCAAAAATCAAACTCTAAGCTATCTAAAAATACCTAGACACTTCTAAAAGACTATACTTTGGGGGGGAGTTGATTGAAATTATTTTTAAGCTAGTAAAAATAAAACAATAATTAACAAACAAATCAAATTAACTCTAAGTGCCAAATAATAATCGAAAGTTATCAAATTTATGAAGGATGCTTAGTATAATCTCAATCCACCATGCATATTAATATTTATCATTAACACACAAGTTAATTTCATTCATGAGTTAAACTGTAGAAGAGGTCCACCAGCGGTTCTTCCCCGTTTTTCCTTAGATTCTAGTTCACTTAGGTCCAGCCCTAATATAAACCCTACTAATTTGATAATCTTTACACCAGTGCAAAAATTTAACCAAATTAGAGCATTAAGAATTAGAAAAACATCATTTAACACTTTGTAACCAATTTACCAGCAAATCGATTTAACAAAGATCTAAAGCGATTACCTAATTAAAAGAGATGGGTTTGAGCCATTCATGATTAATTAGGGTGATACCTAGGCCTAAAGATTATAACTTTTACGTATTACAATCTTCTAAACTATCAATCGAAATTGTATTTAATCAACTAGCATGCATTCTAATCAATTTAACACAAATTTCATAAACGATAAACACTAATCGCTAAAGAATCATGAATATAAATCAACTAGGCATTAAAGCGCAAAACTTGTTTCAAAATTATCAATTTAGCATGGCTTCAAGAAGATTATACTAAGCACAAAAAAATTACTCACTCATGTAAAAATTAAAATTACAATAATAACTTAAATGTTTCATGTCTAATCAATAAACTAAACACAAAATTAAATAAACGAAGTAAAAATCATGATACTAATAATAATCATAAAAAAAATCCTACTTTGATGGCTGTGGTGCATGGAGATGAAAGAGAGGCTGCTGTGTATGGTCTGCTGCCATGAAGGAGAGGGGGGATGGAGCTGATGCTGTGAAGAAGAAAGAGGAGGGTTTGAGATGGATGGGGAAGCTGCCGTGTGAGGAGAAGAGAAGAGGAGGGCTAGGCTGCGTGAAAAAGGGCTGTGCTGTGCGTGATGATGGAGAACAGATGGGGCTGATTATGGAGAAGGAGGAGATGGCTCAGATATGTCTATGCGTGGAGGAGAAGGGATGAGGGGCTGAGGTATATGTTGTGCGTGGAGTTTTGTTGTGAGAGAGGTGGAGATGAGATTATATGTGAAGGAGAAGAGGATTAGGGTTGATGCTGCGTGAAGGAAGAGGAAATATGATGGCTGCGTTTGCTGTGTATGCAGCTGTGAGAGGAGAAGATTGTGGGTTTAAAAATAATATGGGTTAGGGTTTAGGGTTTCCTCCTCTTTTTCCTTAGTTTTCTTCCTCTTCAAGTCTCTTAGCTTTTCCAAAATTCTTGACTCCTAGCCCAAAATAATAATTATGAAGAAAATATTAGTTTCATAATTATTCTTGGACCGTCTTGTGGTCAAATATAAAATCGAGCTTCTACATCCTTTCTCCTTCTCTTTATTAATTTAACACTGATCCTGAAAAATATATAAAATAAATCAAATTAAACGAAATAAAATATATAATATACTAAAAATAATTACAAAAATGGTGCATGATTTTCGACTTAACAAATATTTTGGGCAAAATGCAGTGTCCGAGCTAACTTATCATTGGTCAGTGATGCTTTAACAGAATTCTTAGCTGGCTGTTACGCAATTTGTAGGTTATGCACTGACATTGCTTTTTGAACAATGAACGGTTAAATCTTCCGGATGATTTCCAGTACATCCAATTTGCTCTATGAATATCATTGTTGCGCCTGTTATTTATTTGGAAAAATAATTGGATCCTTGGTCTAACGGAACCAATATCTATGCAATTCAGTGGTAAATCTGCTACACTCGTTCTTTATCCTGGAAATCGGTTGGGTCCTTCAAAATTTCCTTTGGATCATGACATTACATTATGGTTCACTTTGGTAAGTCCGTTTGTTGCTTAAATTTCCAGGACTCCTCTTGTGCTTATTGGAGTATTGGACAACTCAATTGTGGCACTGCACGGATTTATTCCTTGTCTAAGACTTAAGATCTGTTGTGAATGACTCCCTTCTGGCATGTCACGTTCTAGAATCAAGTTGAGTTGCTTCTTGTCACTTGGTAAAGGCAACACTTCTGATCATATAGACTTGGCTGAGTTGATTGTCTTTCAGAAGTGTAGTGTTATGTGAAGTTGAGTTCAATTAGCTGTGAAGAGATATCTAACATCCTGTAGATCGGTAATTGTGTACTTTTCTTTTTTTCTTGATGAACTTGCTTATCCTTGTGGCTCACTGGTAATAATCTCGAACTTCGCATTGACTGAGATCCAAAAACTTGTCTGGGTGCATACACGTGTTTGTTGGGGGGAGGGTTCTATGTTTTTTTTTTGGTAAGTAAACATAGAAGTATATTAAAAGGACACAAAGGGGATGTCATACAAAAGGGGTAATACAAGCGCATTAGCTCCTTGAACTCTCATCCAATATACAATCAATAAAATCCAAAAAATTTAACTCTTTGTCACTGAACCTCATACACCAACTATACAACAACCTCAAAACATAGAGCTTGAAATCTTGAAGAGCCAAGGTCTTATTCTCGAAAATACGGCGATTCCTCTCCTTCCAAGTAGCCCACCAAATAGCCAAAGGAATCATGCCCCAAACTTGACGGACCCAGCTTCTCTTCATCCTTCTGCTCCACGCCACCGCCACATCTCTCACGTTAGAAGGTTGAACCCAACTAATCCCCATAAGCGAGAGCGATAAAGCCCAAAGCGAGGAGACCCACCGACAATGTACAAGAAGATGATCCGCGGTTTCTTCATCCTCCAAACACATGGAGCATCTACTTGGACATCTAAAATTTATACTCTTAAGCATATCGTCTGTGGGAATCTTGCCTAGGGTAGCAGCCCAAGCAAAGAAAAACACTTTTGTGGGGGCTTTGGACTTCCAAATGGACTTAGCGGGAAAAACACAACCGTCCAAGTCTTCAAATTGTGCAAAGCAAAAGCTCCTGACAAAAAAGGAACCCCTAGAACCTGTTGGCCACACAATCTCATCATTGCCTTGTTGGAAAACCTTTTTGCTAGCAAGAACGGCTAACAAAGTATAAACACTATCCTTTTCCCAATCATTAAGATTCCTAACGAAATTCAAATCCCAGTTGCTAACTTCATCATCCCAAGAGACAACTTCTTTAATCGTGGTATTCTTAAACCGAGCCATCCTAAAAAGATCAGGAAAAAGATTCTTTAAAGGACGGTCTACACACCAAACATCTTGTCAAAAAAATACCCTTGATCCATGCCCCACCTCAAAATGCACTAAAGATTTGAAGCGCTCAAGACTGGTTAGGATAGATTTTCAACAACCAACCCCATGAGGGTAAGGACTCTTCTTACTCCACCAACCGAACGCATCTATCCCATATTTTGCCTTAATCACCTTGTTCCACATGGCACCATCCTCTTTAGCAAACCTCCACAGCCATTTGGTGTTCAACGCTTCATTCATAAGACGAAGAGGTCTTATGCCAAGTCCACCCTGCAGACTAGGACGACATACCTCATTCCAATTGACCCAGTGGAGGCTGTTACCATCTTCAATGGAGTTCCAAAGGAGATTTCTCATGATCTTCTCTATCCGACTAGCAATGCTAGTTGGGATAGTGAATAAAGACATGAAGTAGATGGGCAGAATACTCAAAGTGCTCTTCAAAAGAGTCAATCTGCCCCCTCTGGACAAAAGCTTTGACTTCCAACGTGCCAACTTCTTATGAAACCTCTCGATAATTGGATCCCAAATTGCTATGCTCTTATATGGAGCACCAAGAGGAAGGCCCAGATATGAAGAAGGCAGGTAATCAACTCCGCATGCAAAAAAGCGAGCCAACTCATGAACATTGGGCACATCACCCACTGGAATGAGTGCACTTTTGGAGAGGTTTACCCTTAGACCCGACATAGCTTCGAACAGAAGAAGGGTGCACCTTAAGTAGCCCAGGTTACTCTCGTCCGGGTTGCAAAAAATGAGAGTATCATCGGCAAAGAGCAAGTAGGAAATCAACAAACCCTCGGTGTGAGGATTAGTAAATTGAAACCCATTTAAGAAACCTTCCTCCCCTGCTTTAATCTGCTTTAATCACCAACCTGCTGAGTGACTCCATAACCAAAATGAATAATAAGGGTGACAACGGGTCACCTTGCCTTAAGCCTTTTGAGCTTGAGAAAAAACCAGAAGCTTCTCCATCAACTAAAATAGAGAAGCGCACAGTAGAAATGCAGAAGGAGATCCATTTCCTCCACTTGTCTGGAAAGCCCATTTTCTCAAGAATAGCCAAGAGGAAACTCCAAGAGACATGGTCGTAAGCCTTCTCAATGTCAAGATTACAAAGGACACCGGACATCCCTGATCTGATATAGGAGTCAATACATTCATTCGCAATCAAAGCTGCATCCAAAATTTGACGACCAGGAACGAAGGCGTGCTGCGAAGGACCCACAACTTTTCCAACCACTCTCCTCAATCTTGACGCGAGGACTTTTGCAAGAATCTTATAAACACTTCCTACCAAACTAATGGGCCTAAAAGACTTAATATCATCAGCACCAGCCACTTTGGGAATCAAGGTAATAAAAGTGGCATTTAAACTTTTCTCAAACACACCCTTCTTATGAAAATCACCAAAAAATCCCATAATCTCCCCCTTGATAATAGGCCAACAATGCTGAAAAAAAGCTATATTGAACCCATCTGGTCCTGGAGCTTTCTCGAGATGGCCTTCCACACTTCATCTTCAGTAAAGTCTTTCACAAGATCGCTAGCATCCTCCGGGCTAATAGAGGCAAAAGCGATTCCATCAAAGAAGAACCTAGATGATTGATCTTCATGATACAGGTTCTCATAGAACTTGACAATCGCATTTCTGGCTGAGGCAGCATCAGCATAGGACTCGCCATCAACTTGAATTTGATGAATAGCATTAAACCTTCTTCTCCGATTTGCCACCTGGTGGAAAAATTTGGTATTACGATCACCATCCTCAATCCACTGTTGCTTTGCTCTTTGGCGCCAAAAAATATCAATAGATTTTCGCACCATAGAGAGTTCTTTTTTAACTCCCAATCTTTCAAATCTATCCGCCTAAGAGAGAGACGACCGCTACACCTTCTCATCTAAACGCTTCGCTTTATCCACCAGACTACTCATCTTGAACTCTAAATGGCCAAACACTTCCCTATTCCACTGTTTAAGCTTGGTCTTCAAGAAGTTGAGTTTTTTTGCCAAAATGAAACTCGAAGAGCCACTAACATTCTGAACATCCCAAATAGATTTGACAAGGTCATCGAATCCACTCGCCTCAAGCCACATATTCTCGAATTTGAAAGGGCGTCTGCCTCCAGAGACTTCCCCAACCCGCAGAAGAATGGGAAAATGGTCTGAAGTAATCTTCGGAAGGGTAACTTGGTGGACCCCCTGAAAATGATCTTCCCATTCCGCCGAAAAGAGGAATCTATCGATGCGAGATAACACTGGGACCTCCTCATGACTAGACCAAGTGAAACGAGCCCCTTCTAAAGGAGGGTCAACTAGATTGCACGAATCAATAAAATTACATAACTCTCTCATTGTCCAAGAGGACCTACCACCTGAGGATCTCTTTGAAGGGAACCTAATGACATTAAAATCCTCACCCAAACACCACGGAATGTCCCACGAAGACATGAAAAGCGACAACTCCTCAAAAAAAGCCCGTCGCAAGTAGTCGTCATTAGGCCCATATACCCCAACCATACCCCACTCAAAATTGTCCTCTAGAGACTTAAACCTACAACACACTGAAAACGACCCAATGCGAGAATCACCGAGTTCCAAGACTTGAGGGTCCCAGATGACAATAATACCTCTTGATCGACCCACTAAAGGTAAGAATAACCACTCAATCGGTCGACGTCCCCACAAACTAATCATTACCTGCCGGCTAGCCACCTCCAACTTAGACTCTTGGAGAATAGCAACATCAGAAGCAAAAGACCGTAACACCCACTTCACATCCCCCTGCTTGTTTGGACAATTGAGCCCCCTTACATTCCATGCAATCAACTTAATGGCTGGCCCCATTTGAAAACAGCCTAACCCTGCCACCTTCATCCCCCATACTAGCTTCAACCGATTGTTCCCTTCTCAATCTATTTGCTTCCAACGATGCAAGAAAAGAAAGCAGCTTCGTTTCTCTCCCTTCTATGGCCAGACCCATCTTTTTACAAAAAAAGACCATTCTTTCCAAGACCCAAGCTGCCCCTTCAGTAGCATTCCCTGAATCAGAAGCACCAGGTAATGCAGCACCATCCAATTCTTGAGGGTGGGCTTGAGGTAGAGCTTCCTCAAATGATAAAGGCTCTCCCTTCTCTTGCACAATAGGAGAACCCGCCTCAGAAGCGACTAAAATAGCCTTCCAGGACTTCTTCCTACGAGTGTAAACCAGCACACTAGTAGATGGTGAGCACTCTGTAGGATGCAACTCCTCCTCCTCCACCTTCAGCGGTGATTCAGGAATCCTTGAGGCGCACGGAGTGGCGCACGGCGCACGGAGAGCTGTCGTGTGAGTTACACTCCCTCTCCGGTGACAGATCATTCTCCCACATGTCTCTCAACACTTTGAATTGGTTAGCACAAGGAGTCGGAGCCACCAGAAGCTCCTTCGCAACATCCTTCTTATAAGGCATCATCACGTCCATAGCATTGTCATTGAAGGAGACTTTCTGTTTCAACGCATCCTTGCTAAGATTGTGATCTTCACCAATCACAGCAGCACACACATCCCAAGAACCACAATTCCTACACTTCCACCCCTTCAAAGGCGAATTCGAAGAGCCACCCGGATGACCTCGCACCACATTAGCAAAAGACCTATCCCTACTCACCGTCACTCTGGAAGGAAACATTCCCTTCCTTGGTGGGGGATGGGGCTTCTTATGACCCTCAATCAACATCTTCTTAAGAATCTTAGTCACCTTGAACCATCCCTCTGCCTTGACTCCCTCAGGAAAAATCTCCGACCTAACCTGCCCACCGTTGCCTAGCAGAGAAAGGACAATGAATCTACCTTTGGTATTCTTTCTCAGTTGAAGCAATAGGCACCTCTGACCCCACCTGAGAGATTTGAACCACAATGGTTCTCCCTTTGAGAAACAAAATCTGACCATTTGTACAGCCAACTAGCGAAACTTCTGGGAGCTCAACCTAATAAAGGACCTTTTCCTCCTACTAGCCTCAAAAAACTTAAAAGGAAAAAGGCCTCCATCACCCCCAAACACCTCCAGGACCTTCCCTTCCACTCTCGCAGAGGCATACATGATCAAACAGCATGCAATGCAGCTTAGCCAGGACAAACAGAAAACCAGAGCAAACAGAAAACCTCCCCTACTACCCAACCGGGAAATGTACTGGCCGGGGAGAAGGAAGAACAATAGAAACAGCAGAAAAAGAACGGTAACCATGTCTGGCAGGAGACCGCAGCAACCCCAAAGAGCAAAACAGGAGAAAACTCACCAGAGGAGAAGAGCAGAAAAGATTCCGGCGAAATTCCGTGGCCGGAAAATTTTCCGGCGACCGGAAAATGTCGCCGAGCTGGCCGATGGAGGCAGAAAAGGCCGGCGATCCCAATCACTTGACCAGCAAGGACCAGCAACTCCCCCCCACACACAGAAAATAGAAAACGGGAAAGCTCCCTTCGAAACCCAGAAAGCCGGCTCCCGGCGGCTCCCGAAGACCCAACGTCCACCGGACCTTAGGTACACCTCCGATGACCACTCCAGACACCCGAACTTCACCGGCCAGCTGGGTTGCACGACGAGGGCGAGTTCCTGGGTGGCCCGATGCAGAGGGGAGAGAGCAGAAGATGACGGGGGTAGAGGCAGAGGAGCATGGAGGTGGCTACTGGGTGGCCCACCGATGACTGGCGAGTGTGGGACGGCGACTGTGATGA
The DNA here is from genome assembly GCA_017589665.1 of Selenicereus undatus. Classification (NCBI taxonomy): domain Eukaryota; kingdom Viridiplantae; phylum Streptophyta; class Magnoliopsida; order Caryophyllales; family Cactaceae; genus Selenicereus; species Selenicereus undatus. The sequence goes on from JACYFF010019584.1 coordinate 33,924,262, forward strand.
CCGGCTCGAGGGAGGGAGGCTCGGGGGAGGGTTATATGTTCATTTCTATATTTGTTATATATTGAATTGTTCCCCAATCTCTTCTATATTTTCCTGGTTCACTACCATACTTCTCTGCAGTGGTTAGCATAACTAAACATGAGACTTCATATTGTGTAATTTTACCATTTTTTTAAGAGTTAGGTGAATTGTTTCATTGGGTGCTTGAATTAAAATGCCACTAAACTATCCCAAAAAGTAAAAAATGTCACTAGAACTATTTCGAGCCATAGAATGTCGCTGGACGTGTGAAAACAGTTAATGAATGCCAATGTAACTGGGTGTAGTAGGTCAAATGTTAAAAAATTACTATTAACCGGTTGACTAGGGGCTGAATGGATATAAAAAAAAGGAAATTGGTTTGTTTTGTTTCTCTTTCTTCCCTTCGAACCTTGTCCCTCAACATGCTTGCATGCACACAACCCCTCTCTGTCACCTCTTTCTCTTCTAATCTTGCAAACCCGGGAACCCAAATTTCGAGCTGCTTTTGAAGAAAAAGAAGCCAAGTGAAGCCGATCATGTGGACCGAAGCAATTGATGAGCAGATTGTGAAGGTAATTTTTAGGGTTTTCATAATTGTTTGAAGAAATTGGAATGGTTACAAATTGAATGTATGAGAAGAGGTTTCATAATTCTTGTCAAAATTTTGCATCTTTTACAACATAAACAATACATCTCACAATCTGAGATGCAAGGACAAGATCTGCAAGCATGTGTTGGCTTCGACTAGACGAAATAGACATCTTTCACGTTCTTCATGGTTGAATTTGTGAGGGATTTCGGTTTATGAACTCAATTTTCTCGGTTTATGGGTGATTGAAGCTCAATTTCTCTTGCTAGGGTTTCCATATGAAACCCTAGCTCTTCAATTTTGGGGGTGAATGAAGCAAGTGGAAGGAAAACTCTTGGGGAGGGGGATCAGTTGACCGCCTTCTGAGTTTTTGTTATTTCCCTTCTCAAATTAACGGCCACAATGTTTCCAAAAAATAAATAAAAATAAATATCAACCTATAACAACCGGTCATAGAGTGACACACTGACATTTTTTTATTTTTTCCGGTGAAATTAGTGGCGTTTTATGGCTCAAAATAGTTCGAATGGCATTTTTGACTTTTTGGGATAGTTGAGTGGCATTTTTATCCAAGCACTCCTATTTCATTATCAAACATGCAAAATCCCCAGTTTGTAAATACGAGGTTATACGGTTCCCTGTTTACAACCAGAAAATGATCAAAATACAACTTCTCGGTATAAGCTATTCTCTCCCACCTGTTTTGTTTTTTACAGACCTGCCCTAAGAACTCAAGATAATTTGATCCTTGATCTGACCAACAGCTATATTTTACTATCAAAATTCCCTTTATTGAGGATAACATCATTCCTTTGGTCCCAGACTTTGCAAGGCATTGCTGCAACTGCTTCTATGAGGTTTACTCCATTCTTTATTTTTTGACATTCAACAACTGTCTATGCAGCTGCAAAAGGTATTGAGGTATAAACTGAATATGCAATCACTGAAATGTCTGCCCTCTGATGTTGGACACTTCAGGACAGCTAAAATAAAATCCCCTTCTCCATATTCTGTTTGTTGTTTCTAGAGAAGAAATAATGTTTTTACTTGAAAAAATTTCTGCCATTCTTTTGGGTGCCATTGTCTTTGTTGTAAAGCTCTGGAAAAATCCACTTTTCATGTCATTTCGGGCATTTACTTTCTTGGTTGAGAAAAGCAGAGCTCCTAGACAAGAGGCAAGCAGCGACCGCTAAGGTGAGGCAAATTTGTAAAATGAGGAGCACTATGGAACTTAGAGTGTGGGGAGAAAAAGGGGGAAAAAAGAGATATTTGACTAAACCATATGATTTGGGCCTATCATGCAAAACCCGAACTCAATTGCTGCCTCATCCTCTGATGAACTCCAGCTCAGAAGCTCGAAACCCTAGCAAAACCCCACGTACAGTTCTCCCTTATTTCTTCTTACTTCATCTTCCTTCTTTTTCAGCTAGTAGAGTCGAAACTGTCTTTATTCATCTTTCTTTTGTCTTCTTTTTCTGCCTTTTTTCCTCCTCCTTTTCTACTCTGTTGCCCCGTCTTACTTTGCTTACTGTGAGCCAATTGCCCTTAGTGTTTTTGTTTTTGTGTGTGTGTGTGTGTGTGTGTGTATTGACTGGCGTGACATGTGATCAAACCAGAGAGCTCTCTGGTTCTAACTTTTGTGTCTACCCTTTGTTTTCAAGTAATGTTTTGTTCTAATTGTTTGTGATCTTGTGAATGATTGACTGATTTGTGGTTGTGTCATTTGTGCACTAATTGTTTTAATTTTTTTTGTCTGAATACTGCAGTGGGTCAGTGAGTATAGCTATACTACTTGCGTTGATTGTTAAGTTGACTAGAAGATTCAGATCCCTGTGATGGTGCATTGGGTTCGACCTCTTCTAAACCCTTAGACCAGGGGAGGAAGTGTGGGGGACATGATCCAAACAACAGAAATAATTTCTATTGCAAATTTTTTAGGGTGAGGACTACTGGGGTGTTTTCCGGCTTAAACATCTAGCCGGTGGATATCAAAACACTCTACCTTGTCAAAAAGTCCTAGGGCATGTTAGGAAAGAAATCCAATACTACATGCATAAAACAATGACAACCAAATATGTGTATGACATGTCTAGAGGCATGCCACTGGATTACTCAGATGATAAAGATGATGATGAATGTGTTGAGATGAATCCAAAACGTGGAAAATTATGAAGTGGTGGGTCAAAGGGAAGTGATAGCATACCTTTTAAGAAACTGACACAAAAAGGTCCATTAGATATGTTCTTTGCTCCTAATCATGTGGATAGTCATAGCGAGAAAAGATCAAGAGATGGAAATAACAATAAATGAAATATGTAGGAAAGAGCCAAGAGACAAGGCTCGTACAGACATTGCCAGATGGTTCTATGATGCTAGTTCTATGATGCTGAGATTCCTTTTCATCTAGTCACACTAGAAAGTTTTGCTATCATATGTGAATCTATTAGTCAATTTGGTCCCAGATTGAAACCACCTTCTGCATAGGAGGTCAGAGTTCCGTTCCTCAAAAAAGAAGTGGAGACCAAGAATGCAATGGTGGAACACAAGAATGAATGGGCACAAAATGGTTGTTCAATTTTATCCAATGGATGGCATGATACCATCAATAAGAAGGATATTGTCAACTTTTATGTCAATTATTCCAAAGGTTCGGTTTATATTAAATCGATGAATGTATATGAAGTTATAAAGGACCCAAACCGGTTGTTCAAAGTTCTCGATCATATGGCAAAGGAAGTTGGTGAGGAAAATGTGGTCCAAGTGGTGACCGATAATGCATCCAATTATGTTAAGGCAGGTAATAAACTAATAATATATTCCATTCTGTATCGTATGAATGACTTAGCTATTTATTCTATTTGTAACTTGTAATTTCATTTTTGTAAATAATGGTTGTCGGAAAATTGTTAACGGCTAAGAGACCACATGTTTACTGGATACCATGCGCTGGACATTGCCTTGATCTTATATTGGAAGACATTGGAAAGAATATTCCTGATGTTTAGATTGCGCTAAAGAAGAGTACGTACATCAATGCTTGTATCCATAGCTCGGTTGCCCTACTGCATCAAGAAGAGTACGTACATCAATGCTTGTATACATAGCTTGGTTGACTACACATGATGAGGTGATTCACCAGCTGAAGGAACTTACTCAAGACAGCTATCACTAGATTTGCTACATCATTTATCGCTCTTTCCTCCATTTACAAACACAAAAGAACAATTTGAAAAAGATGGTGATTTCTCAAGACTGGAATGATAGCAAATGGTCAAAAGGCTCGTGGGGAAAGTAGATGGCATCCGATCTCTTGAAAGAAAGCTATTGGAAGAATGTTCTCTATGCTCGTAAATTGACAAGACCTCTTGTTGAAGTTCTTCGAATGATTAATGGAGACGAGAAACCTCCAATGGGTTATATATATGAAGCACTAGATAGAGCTAAGGAGACCATTGCTAGTAGCTTTGGACACAAGGAGGAGTATTATGAGATGCCTTTTAAGTACATTGATAGAAGGTAGGAATGCCAACTTCATCAACCTTTACATGCAGCCGCATACTTCTTAAATCCAGAAATCTATTACTCAAATCCAAGCAGTGAAGATTGCAGTGAATTGATGTGTGGGCTATATGATTGCATTTCAAGGGTGGTCCCAGATTTGGAGACTCAAGACAAGATTATAGTAGAATTGAATTCATACAAGAGTTCTCAAGGTCTCTTCGGAATTGACATGGCCATAAGGGAAAGGATGACACTAGCTCCTGGTAAGAATATTTAACATCACACTTGTTTAGGTTTATTCTCCTCCCCCCCCCCCCCCCACCCCCAAAAAAAAAAAAACTGATTTAAGTTATTTCTTGTTTAGGTTCTAATAGCTGAATGGTGGAGTGCTTATGGATCCTCAACACCTGCTTTGAAACAATTTGCCATAAGGATTCTTAGCCTCACTTGTAGTGCAATGGAATGTGAGAGGAATTGGGGTGTTTTCCAATGTGTAAGTTGCAACATCCAAAAATTACATCTGGTCATTATGAGTCTATGACATAAATTTTAGTTTATTGGCAAGTAGTAAAGCCTACTGATGATGTTAACAGCTTCACACCAAGAAGAGAAACAGAATAGCGCAATCTCAATTGAATGGCTTGGTTTTTGTCAGATCAAATCACGCTTTGAAGCATAGATGCCAAGAGAGTTGCTCAAGGGATCCCATCCTTTTGAATGAGATTGATGAAAGCAATGAGTGGTTGCTTGGAAGAATGGAAGGTGATTCAAATGATGATGATGTTGTGTTTGAGCATGGGAATTCGACTGTGGCTGCTATTGCTCAAGCTTATTGGGCAAATGGGCCTCGCTCTGGGACTAGAAGTAGAAGATCAAGAAGCATTATTACTAAATCCTCGGAAAAAGACAGAAGAAAGGCTGCAGCTCATGCCTCTGTTTCTATATCTTCCTGGGCTCAAGTTCAATTCATTGATGACGGTGAGGAGGAAGAAGAATATGACGAAGAAGAGGCAGAGGAAGAGGAATTCAGGTAATATCTTCAAATACTAGCAGAAAGAGGATTCCCTTTCCAAATTGTTCTCCTTTTGCATCAATCTGTTAGCAGCAGCACAGTAAAGCTTTTTTCTTTCTCTCAAAGCCACTCTCCTTATCGTCCTAACTTCCCTCCATTTCCATGTCATAGTGAGCGTGTATCTGCCCCAAGGGAGATCTTTTTCGCTGGGGTTTACCATCACTTCTTGAACAGGTAAGCAATCTAGATTTTCTTCTGTAGCTGTTGAAATGTTCATTAAGGACTGCCTGCATGCTTACTGTTAATAGCTATTGACGTGCTTATTGCAATTTCATATTTAATGTGTATGCTGGGTCAAAATAAAAAAGGCCAAGGATGGGATCTGATATTTGTCTGATAAATTTCTTGTCCACTATGTACTCTCTACAAGGTGTCTTTAAGGACAGCTTGTTTGCTTTGTAGGAGCAAAGTTGTGTGAATCTAGACTCTTCTAAGATCTTGCTCAGCCAGGATTCACACTGGAATGATGTTGCTGCTGCTTTTAAATGCTCGCTAGATTTTCTCTTGTTTTCTTGGTTCATGATTTTCATAGGAATAAGCAGCTTTTGTATGAAAAAAGTCGCAATGTGTCTCCAAGTGCTTATTTGAGAATGCCAATGTTGGTGGAGCAATGCCTTGTGATATTTTCTCTGGTTTCTCTGCTTAAGAAATGGCTGAAACAGAACTCTAATTTTATTATGTTCATGCTGCTGGATGCTAATAATCGAGTTGGGACTCAGTAGTGTGCTACAATAGCATTTAATGGGCTGCACTCATGCTTCATATTTGGAATATTGTTCTATACAACAATGGCAAACAAATGTGAATCCTTGCAAGGCGGGAGTTGGGAAGTCTAGATGTATGGCTGTACCATTGATGAGTGAGATTGTATACGAAAGCCAGTAATGTGACACTAATGGAGAGAAGGGAGCAAGGATTTGTTGTTGTCGCCTCTTTGATTCTTTTGCAATAGTGATCTCTGTTTATATTATTAAGCTCCCTTGGAATTTGACATTCCTTGTTGCTATGTTTACACCTGCTGTCCTCAACCTTTTAACAGATTTTTGGGACGGCTGTTGATGCTGGCTTGTCAACTGAAAGATCAAAGAAGGCCATGATTGCATGCTGTTCCCCTGAATTTGGCTCCTTATGTGCTGTTTTCCTTCTGGCTGATTTGATTGGGAAACAAATCTCAAAATCTTGTTACGTTTGGCTTTCCATTTTGCAAAAAGAATGGACATACCATTCCTGCCCCTTTTCTTCCTTTTCGCCCTCCCCCCAAACCAAAAAAAGGGAAAAAGTCGTAGCATGTTCGTTAGTTTGAACTTCAGTGGGGGAGAGCTAACAAAATTAATATGAAATCCGGAACCTGAAGAATGAGCAGAATTTATAACCCCATACTTCATGCCATTATGGGGGTAGAGCTTTGTGCTTAGCATTAGTTTTGGAGGCTTTACTATCCAGTGAACGCCCCCATTTAGGAAATGACTTGGTGATTTATTACGTACTAAACACAAAGTTAAAGACAACACTTGAAATTTGTCTTTTGATAAGGCTCGAACTTCGAAGTGGTAGGATGACTCTACTTTCATTGAATACGAAAGCAATTATGCCAGTAGACCTCATACAGTCATATCTATGGTAGAGTTCGCTAATCAAAGGTTTCTAACTTGGTTGGTATCAGCGTCATCTTCTGTTTGGAAGACTCGTATCAAAACTTGTTAGCAACATAGTTCATTAGTCAGCGTATGTGCTTGTGTAGGTGGATCAACTGCACCTTTGTACCTAGGTTTTGAGAATACTTTTCCTGCCTCCCCTTCACATATGTGGTTGTTCGGATCTTCGGGATAGGAGCCTATAATTTTTAGTATTTACGAATGTCCAAAAAATAAAAAAGTGGAGTTGGCTTATGACATACAAGAAATTGTATTGCAAAGTTTCAGTACAATTTATCTAACATGATTGAGACACCCCAAAAAGGAAGGTAAGAAGCGCTAATAATGTAAATATTTTACTCATGACTTCAAAATTGCCCTTTCTACTAAATGAATTGAATAGATAATGACAAACACACTACCTCAAATCAAATAAGATATACAGGACAAAAGTGTGGAAATCAAAATCAAAGATAAAGTTCCGGTAACGAATTCCTTAAGAGTACATGAAAACAAAGCATCCAGAAAATAGCTGCGAATGTAAAACTAACTATTATTCTCCCATAGGGCTTAAGATTTGGGGCAGAGCAAGGTTGAGAGAACCGACCCGGTGATCGACCCAGTCGACTGAGTGGGTCGATGGTTCAACCGGTTGGACCGTTTGGACCGTGGTTGGACTGGTTGATCCGGTTTACCGTGAAACCGGGTTAGATCGGCACAACCCGGTGAATGTGAAATTTTTTTTTATATATATTTGTTATATATATTTTTTTTTCAAATTACTAGCTAAAATCTAATAGAAAAAAGTTACAAGTAAAAAATAATAAGGAAGAAGAGAAATAAGAATTTTATTTATGGTCCCACATTGATGGAGTAGAAGGTGTTTACAAGACTCTCATTGTATTAATATGGGTTCTATTAGACAGTGAGAATGGAGAAGTCCCACATTGCCAATTTGAGCAAATTCTCAAACTTGATAGCTTTATTAAAAAGCATAGAAGGCAAGGCGAAGACAATTTAAAGTCATTGGCTTGTAATTAAAGTTAGACTTTATAAAAGAGCTCAAAGCTTTTGTGCATTTTTACCACCTATAAAGCATTCACACTCCCCAAAAAAAAAACTCAACATCCTAAAATGACATTGTTTCAAGGGGAAAAAAAGAATTTAGATATAATAATTTGGTAACACAACTAATTAGAGGGTCATAGTTTTTTTCAAAAAATACAATACAAGAGTTCAATAATTTGGACATAATAATTTGGTAACTCATGCTTGAATATAGAAATTACAAGAGTTTGATGATAAATAAAAAATATACATTGGTTACATTAAACGAAATAAAAATCACAATAAATGAACAACTACAAAATAATGTGGAAGAAGAGATCATTAAATTATATATTTGATGAAAAAAATACTTTTTGATTTTAACAACATATAAATTACCAAAATCTAATAAAAAAAAGTTATACAAGTATAAAAGAATGAGGAAGAAGAGAAATAAAAAACTTAATCATGGTCCCACATTGATGGAGTTGAAGGTGGTTACAATACTATCATCACATAAATATGGGTTCTGTTAGATGGTAAGAATTGAAAAATTCCACATCACTATTTTGAGAAACTTTCCAAACTTGGTATCCTTATAAAAAAAAGCATGGAAGGCAAGCTAAGAATGCTATTAAAGGGTTACGCTGTGCTTGAAATCTTCATGGCCCAAAACAAAATTTGGTTTTTATAAAAAGTTGGGAAAAGTTGGTCCAACTATGGATGGCCCGGTCTAACCGGGTTAGCCGGTCCAATCGGGTTTCACTGATTTTTCCTAGTTTGATGGCTAAAGTGGTTTTAAAGGATTTCCGAACCGTTGCTCCGACTGGTTCTGGGTCCAACCGGTTCAACTAATCGGTCTGGTCCAGTTCTCTCAACCTTGGGGCATAGTGGCAACTTTAGCTCATGTGATAACATTCATTATACTATTACACTATGATGTCAACCACCCACTTCCTCGCCATACATACATACACATCAAACAGAGAGATAAATGCCAAGTCGGATCCCCATATCCCATGTAAAAATGGAATTAAATAAAACCAAAATTAATTAAAAAAATTTCTCCCAGATCTCTTACGTATGGATAACTACTTATGGCATAAATTAGGGACAATTGGCAAATAATGATTAGGTGTTTTTTGTTTGTATTATTTAATTGTTATTAACTGTTTGCACAATTATTTATATATTAGTTGTTTGTATTAATTATTTTTGAGGGAAAAAAATGGTTAAATTAGTCATTTCTGAAAAGATATAAAAGAAAAATTAGTACCAAAAAATTGATCTAAAAAAGTTTTGAGAATTTTCTTTCTGAACAGAAAGTTAATACAAATATATGTTTAACAAAACACTTGGATTAGCTGTTTGATTAAAATCTTGCCCCAACAAGCTATTTTTTGGTAGGAAAATTTTCAAAAGTTGTTTACCAAAGAGCCCCTTATTGCAATTAAACATCAAATAGTTTGTTTTTGAAAATTGTGTATGAAAGGCATGAAGAATTGCTGGTAACCATGAATAGAACAACTGGGCCCCCGTGCAATTGTATGATAATTCCAGTGCGAGAGTTGTCTTGTGTAATTACCCAAGTCCATAAACCTAGATTATCATATATGGTAATTTGTTTTAATTTTATAAAACTTACATACTATTTCTTTAGTCTCTTTTAAGAAAACTAAATTTTCTTATCTATTTCATCTCATCAGATTCATATACACGGCGGAGTCTCGATATAAGTTGGGAAATTTACATAAAAATGTTACTCTTAAAGTTATACATCCCAAAGGTGTTGATTTTGCACTTTAGCGCCTTTGTATTTGGATAAGGATGATAGCAGTTTGACTTGGGTCTTACTTGTCTACATGAGATGACAAAGTTGCCCTTCGATATATGCTAAATGACATGGACACAAAAAAAATGAAAATTTGACTTCAATTAATTGAAACGGAAGGAGAGGGGTGTTGGGTGGTTGGGGAGGAGAAGAGGGTGAGTGAGGGAAGATTCGAAGAAGAGGACGGTGCAGATGTTGCCGTGGAGAGTGCTGAGCGTGGTGGTGGCAGTGGTTGCACACAAAGGTGAAGGTAGAAGGTTGCGACGAGTGGTTTCGTCGGTGGTGGTCGAGTAATGGTAAGTGTGGTTTTTTTTTTTGAGGCAGTTTTTATGTTTGTTCAAGCAAGTACCGTGGTGGGGAGGATGATTTCGTGATTATATGTTGACATGAGCATGCAATTTCGCTTGAGCATGAGAAATTAGTTCAAAATAATGTGTGTGCTACAATTGGGTGGGGTTGGCATATGTTGCTTAAATTTAGGTTGAACAGGTATGTAGTGTGGGGTAATGGGGTTGATGTGGTTGCATGGGCAAAATTGTGGTTGTTGTTGTGATGTTGATGTTGCTAACAGTGAATGATGCAAACTGTTATCATGGGTTTGTGTGTAAATGGTGAAGGAGTTAGGGATTGTATGTAGGTGTGGTGGCGAGGATGGGTAGTGAGGAGTGATGGGAGTCCTTGCATCCCAAATGTTGGAGTGAAAAAGTGGCAGTTAGTGGTTGTTATCCTAGGTTAATGGGGTTGAATAGGGTGTGTATGCATAATTTTGAGTTTTTGTTTGATGTATTTGAACTTGGAAAGTGGACATCGCCATTGTGGGTTGGTTGTCACTCGGTACAGAGTGTGGTGGGTTTTATGTGTGCTCTGGTTTGTAATTGTGGTTCAGTCATCCCTAAGTTCGTCCACTAAACCAAAGTTAGGAAGGTGTGGGTATGCTTATCTGTTAAATTTTAGGGTTGATGTAATTATGAATGTGTGCAATATAGTGTAATTTGTACAAGGGTGGAAGGTTAGGGGCATGACTCTGAATGGGTGGGTTGATAAAGGAAGATGGGTTGCAGTGATCATCTGTTGTAGCTCACTTCTTGGGGCTATGTGGCAGTTATTGGTTGTTATCTCCTTTTTGTGCATGGCCATAACCTGGGATGACTGCTGTTGTCTTCATGGGTCATATTCAGACTGATACATGTTGTATTTGTTATACCTCATCCGTGAATGTTGTTATCCTCGGATGAATACTTGTGTTAGTTGAAGTGAATACATGGGTGTAAGTTATTGGTTTTTCGTATTATTGAAATTGAGTGTTGGCCAGTTAGGCAATGTAATTTTTGCATAATGGTTTGTAGGTGTGAAGGATGGCGAGTCGTAGGAAGCGTGAGGGGACTTCATCCAAGACGAAGTCATAGAAGGTGTGTGAGGAGGAGGTGTTAGAGAAGAAGGATGTTAGGTGGTGACAAGTGACGTAGAAGAGGAAGAGGGAAGAAGGGTCGGGTTGGCACAAGTCATTGGGGAAGGATGTCGCGAAAGCTGGACAAAGAGGGGACGACATAGGCAATATGCTGAGGACAGTACGAAGAGGGGGAAACGCCATAGAGAGGCAGTTGAGGAGGAGGAGGATGATGAGGAAAGTCATACTTCAGTATCGGTGGAGGATAAGTCAAATGTGGAAGCAAAGAGATGGGAAGCATTAGGGAGTGATGAGGAGAATGAGCCGGAGTCGGAGACATTAGAATATGAGGAAGGGGTGCAAATAGATTGTAGGAAACACAACTATACTAAGAAAAATGTCACTCACCATGTGCATATAATGGATAGAGTGGTAAGGGTGGGATTTGATGTGGATGATGCTGATGTGATCCTAAGGACTAGGTGCACACTAGGCAGCTCGGTGAGATTGAATGCCACATTAGATCATTTCCACAAGGATGCGGTTAAGGGTACTATGTTTAGGGCTCTTTGGAATATGGTGGGATGGAGATGGACCAACACTTGACCCTTGCGCTTGTGGAATGTTGGATGCCTTGGTGGAAGGCTTTTAGATTAGCAGGGCATCAAGTTTTGTTTAGTGTGTTTGATGTGGCATTGATGACTGGATTGCCTGCACTTGGGATGAGAGTTAAGTTGGATGAGCCCAAGGTCTCAACAAAGATGGGGAGGTTGGTGAGGCAACATATGTATGAGTGGGAGCATGAGTGGTTGGCAACGAAGGTGGTTGCTATGCTTGGGAAGAAGGTGCGATACTTCCGTAAGTATGTGAATTGTATGGCAAGCCTTGCCCAGGAGTTGAACGGTGAGGATCAGGTGGGTGTTTTCTTGAGGCCGTACATGTGGTTGGTATTAAGTGGCGTGCTTTTTCTACGGTCGTCGTATGGAGCAAACTGGCATATGTTAGGATAAATAGATGTATCGAAGACGTTGGGGCAGTATGCATGGGCAGAGGTAGTATAGAGGGTTGTCATGCAGACCCTCGAGGATAGGCACACATAGGAAGCTTGGTGTCAAGGAGTGCTAAGTGCGAAAAAGCTATGATGTCTGAAGTTGTTGTCCATTGATGTCAAGGAGTGCTAAGTACGAAAAAGCAGATCAATCGTGCAAGGCAGAAGGTAGCGAGATAGAGACAGAAGGAAAAAGAGTTGGAGTTGAGGCTACAATAGGCTCAGAGTGGGGAGGGTGCTCGTGCAGGGAATACCAGAGGGGTTCTAAGTGAAGTACCTGACCCAATCACTATGGAGGGACATGAGATGTCTCTTAATGTGAGGGAGGAAATGGACACACGGGATGCAAGTGAACCCAGATGCAGCCACTGCAGCTGATAATGTTGAGGAGCATGACAAAGGGGGTCTGCACAGTGTAATGTGGGAGAGCAAGCAGGGCATGATGGCGATGCTCATGTCCCAGTGTATGACATGCAGTCGGATGTGCAGATGAGCGAGGCACATACGATCAGCAATGATGTGTGTTGGGAGTTTCCCTCCGCTTTGCGCGGCTGGAGACTTCAGGGTACGAAGTGCATACCACATCGGTCAAGGGTTCCCAGGCAGCCTCGTTGTGGAAGGATAGGATAATGCGGATGGGGAGGACATTGGTGAAGGAATCGCCAGAGGAACAAGAGGACAACGATGTTGGTGATGAGGGCTTTGTTATTCAGCTTCTAACTGGGGCTCACATATCTTGTACGAATATGGCAGGGGAGGGGCATCATTATGAGTAGTATGTGGAGGAGGCTTCCACTGCTCAGAATGATCTGAAGGTGCCGCAGCATTGCATCGGACCAAGTGTGCCCCGTGAGATAAGTGGCAGCCAAGAGAACCTCCACAGCTGGGGCACGCTTGAAGAGCAACCCCAGGATACGAAAACCGGCCGCGATGCGAGGTACTCCATACACAAACCCAATGAGATGCCATTGCGGTGGGGATGAGCCTACAGTGGCTGACATTGTAGCACACTTATGGTGCGTAAGTGCACTGTTGGCGGAGGAGGATGAGGAGAAGGAGAAAGCACACGTGCCCTCCCCGGTCCCTATTGGCTTGACATCTGAAAGTGGGTGTTCAACAACAGTTGCATCGCTGGGAGCAGCGGGTAAGGTTAGCTTGGTGGAATGGTGATTGATTTGTTGTTGTCTCTTATACAATTGTATGTATGCGAGAAGTAATGACTAATGTTGTTTTATATATTGTTGGAGTAGGAATGCATGCAGAAGGTTGTGGCTGATGATGCTGATGTTGAGCAGTTGTTTGTAGTTGGGGGAGATCCACAGCCCTTGTTGTCCCAACAGGTAAAAGATGTTGAGTTAGTGACTTCGGTATGGATGACACTTATGTTGAGTTCGAAACTTGTTGGTGCCTTTCATGTGTGGCTTGTTAAGGTGATGTTATATAAAACGGTCATGCTGATGTTTAGATGTTGTGTGCATGTTAAAGTGTGTGAGGCCATATGTGACTGCCCCATTATTAGCTGATGAGATTGACTTGCTAGCACCATGGCTTGGACTGAGAATCAGTTAGTTCAACGGGCCGAAAATTAAGCTAAATCGTTTGGACAACTGAACTGCGAAAAAACAGTCAAACCCAGTTAGAGCGGTTGACTCGGTCAAATAGGCACACCCGCAGTTGGACCAGATTTTCCCAGATTCTTTAAAATCGTTTTTTTATGTCTAGAATATTTTGCAGCCCAGTCTCTTTGACACCCTCTTCTCTCTGGCGATTGAAACCTTAGCTTGCAGTGTCGCTCGGCACCGGTCTTCGTCGTCATCGCCGGTCGTCGGTGGCTGTCTGGTGTGAAGTTCTGAAGCCGACTGAAGTCTGAAGGTAACACTGTCCCTCGTTCTCTACTTTCTCATTCTCAATCTCCCAACTCTCAACTCTCAAGTCTCAAACTCTCATTCTCTCAACTCTCAAACTCTCTTTCTCTCGCTCTCAGGCTCGAGTACAGTGTTGGATTGGGTGGCTTCTGCGGTTGGGCACTGGGCGCAGAACCGCGGCTGGGCATTGGGGCACTGGGCAGAACTTCTTCTTGATCTGTTGGTTGTTGTGGTTGCTTCACTTGATTGGTAACTTTAATTACTTGATTAATTATTAATTAGATTAAGCTTGAAATTTCAATCAGTTGTACTTGCTTCAATTGGTTGGTTGTAACTTATAAGCATGTAAATTAACTTCCCTTGCTTTACTTGATTGGTAAATTTGATTGCTTAACAAAATTGTTAATTTAGATTAAGCTCAAAATTTCAATTAGCTTTGCTTGAATTGGTTGGTTCATGTTTGAACCTTGGGCTATGAAATGTGAAATTCTTGCAATTTGCAAATTGTGATCTCAATGCTTGTAAATAATAAAACTCATGTAAATATGTAATCACTGAATTTGTAAGAAAGCATGGATTCTAGTTCAACTCCTTCCATTCCAACTCCAGATTTATCAACTATTAATCCTTAATCAATTCGCCAAAAAACTGATCTGGCATGGTCATATATTATAATGGCTCAATCTAGTAATGGGAAGAAGCTACTTATTTGCAATTTTTATAAAAAAAAGTAATCACAAGGGGAGGTATTAATATGATGAAAATGCATCTAGCTGGACAAAGTGGATATGTAGCTCGGTATAAAAAGGTACCTAAATGATGTTTGCTTTCGAATGAATGAAAGTTTGAAAGAAATTGCTCAACAAAAATTAGAGCGACGAATGCATCGTGAAGAAGGAAACCCCTTTAGATCTTCTAGTCTTGAGCAAGAATTTCAAAGGCATAATGAGGGCATTTCAATTAATGAGGATGGTAGTAGCAATCCCAATGCCAAAAGTTCATTGGGGAAGAGGAAAGCAAATTCAGGAATCACTTCCTATTTTCCTCAAGGGGCTGTCGCTGGCGCCCAACCTTCAATCAAGGCAAAATTGCAAAGTCTTGAAAAGTGGAGGCAAGTTGATTTGTGTGTGGTTTGAGTCTTTTATGATTATTGCATTCCATTTGATTGCGCTCATTCTATTTAGTATCAAGAAATGATTCATGCTATATGCTCAATTGGTTTGGGTTATAAGGATCCTAGTTATGAAGCTTTGAGAGTCAAAATTCTAGCAGAAGTGAAAAATGAAGTGAAGTTGCTTATTGACTCTTATAGAAGTGTTTGGAATGACACTGGATGCACTATCATGGGTGATGGATGGACTGATGGTAGACATAGAAGTTTGATCAATTTTCTTCTTTATTGCCTTAAAGGAATTGCCTTCATTAAATCTGTTGATGCCTCTTCTATTGTGACTCAACTCCTTTGCAATCTGTTTTCTAAAATTATTGATATGGTTGGTGCTCTAAATGTTGTGCATCTTGTTACTGACAATGGGAACAATTTTAATGAAATATGGAAATATTTGTTAGTCTCCATGTGCTGCTCATTGCTTGAATTTGATCTTGCAAGATATTTCTAAAATGCCTCATGTTGTTGATCTTGCTCAACGTGGATCTCAAGTGACTAAATTTTTATATAATCATAAATGGCCATTGGGTTGGTTAAGGAAAAGAGTTGGATGGATGGAGATATTACGTCCTGAGCATACAAGGTTTGCCACTACATTCATTGCTTTGAAAAGTCTTTATGACCATAAGCTTGATTTGCAAGTTATGGTTACTAGTTTTGAATTTCATGCGTAAGACCTTCTAGGTCAACAAGAGGCAAAGCAACAAAAGAAATCAGTCTAGATTCTAAGTTTTGGAATGATTGTTTAGTAATTGTGAAAATTGTTGGTCCTCACATAAGATTGCTTCATATTGTTGACTCCGATGAGAAGCCGACTTTAGGTTATGTTTATGAGGGGATGCATAGAGCACAAAAGGCAATTAAGGAAATTTTCGGGAACAAGAAGAGGTTGTATAGGCCTTACACTCGAATTGTGAAGGATAGATGGGATAAGCAATTGTGCAAAAGTATACATGCTGCTGCTTATTAGTTGAATTCTATGTTTCAATATGATCAAGATAGGTTTTGCCAAAAGCCTGAGGTTATGGTTGGTTTGCTCGACGTTATTGACTCCAAGCTTGGTGGGAGTTGTTCAAAACTTGTTGAAGAGACTAGAATCTTCCGTGATCGAGAGAAGGGATTTGGAAGACAATTAGCTTTGAATAGTGTCAAGACTACTCACTCAGGTATGCTACTAATTAAATATTTTTCAATTGTTAATAGTTCTTTAATATATTTCAGATAACTTAATTTTGAATATGTACATTTTTATTTATTAACCTTTGTTTATTTTGTGATTTTAATGTAGATGAATGGTGGCGAATATTTGGAAAATCTCAAAAAATTGGCCATAAAACTTCTTAGTCAAACAGCATCATCTCCGGGATGTGAGCAGAATTGGAGTGTTTTCGACTGCATCCACACAAAGAAGAGAAATAGGTTGGAGCATGATAAGATGAATGGTCTTGTTTATGTGCATTATAATCTTCGATTAAAGAATAGGGAAGTTAACTTTTTTTTTTGATACAATTGTTACTATAGTTTTTTTTGGAATAAGCCTTTCTACGGGCAGGGATGTCGGTAGAGGCAAGGTTGTCTACATCTAGATCTCCTCAAACCTTGTAAAAGCGGTACTCACACTGGGAGGTGTTGTTATTGTTGTTATAGTTTTTATTTGTAATGTTTATAGTTTGTATTTTTATACGATATAGGCTTTATAACAAGAAAAGACCCTATGATCCAATTGATATTGATTGCATAGAGAAAATTGATTTTTGGGTGGTTGAGGATGAACTCCAAAATGAGCTAGATTATGATGAGTTAGAAGAAATGCTTCACAATGAACAAGCCACTCAACCTTGTACAGAGCCTTGAGTTGGTATGTAATGAGTAATTTATGTGAATACTAATTAATTTATAAACTTCATAGATTACTAACCTGCATTACTCGTGAATTTTGCAAGTGGATGTTGATGATGATGAAGACGATGATAATGATCAAGGTAGTAGGCCTCGTGTAGTAATGATAAAGATGACTTGATGATGTATCTCGAAGGATTGGATTTATCTTCATTTGGCGATGCTGGAGGAGGACATACAAGTGGCTATTGTGATGAATTTGATTCCGAGGATGACTATCTGTGCTACTTATATGTTTGACATGAATTGGTTTTTCTTTGTTGTTATAGGAACATTTATTTGCGCTTTTGTCATTGACATTAGCTTTTTTAAACGTTGGTTTGTGGTCCTTGTAGACATCAAGCGTAGGATTATTTGTTATTGTGTTTGTGTATTGAATGTGTGAAAAACTTGACCCTTAAATTGGTGTTTGTGTCGTAGTTTATAGTATTGTATATAACGATGTAGTGAAATTTAAAAAAAAAATTATAATAATCATATGTAAAAAAAATTTCCAAGTTCACCGGGTCGCACCAGTCTAACCCGCTTTAACAGCAAACCAGGTCAACCGGTCTAACCTCGATCCAAACAGTCCAACCGGTTTAACCATCGACCCGCTCGGCTGACCGGTTTGATTATCGGGTCGGTTCTCTCAACATTGGCTAGCATAGGTGCACCGAACCTGTAAGACTTTCAAAACACCTGGGGTTTGGTAAGTGTGTGGAAGAGAACGGTGATTGTGTAAATGTGTAATACAAGTGTTATTCGTTGACAGTAATGAAACTAGTAAACACTGTTTCAGGGCTATGAAATTGCCACAGGCTCGTTCCCCTAATGCGTTTGCGGATATGTTGAAGGGCATGATTTATGTTGTCTCAAAGAAGGGAGGCAGGGATGACATAGGCAACTACTGCATTGGGGCAATCTCCATCATCTATTTCGGCATGGTACTAGATGCACGTCAGCGAAAGTTCCTAACACTGTGTTGGTCGTCCGTCTTCCTCAAGTACTATGACAAGGTTAGTTAATTTAAGTTGATGACTAAGGAGGTGCTTGCTATTGTATGACACAATCGATTGATGGATGACACTAAACGTTGTAGGAACTTTTCTAGAAGATGGATGTTATGCCAAAGTAGATCTGGGACGCTGTGGTGAGAGGTTCGAATCCACCCATTCGCTACATAAGTCACTAATGTTGTTCTCCTACACCCCTCATTGCGTTGTTTTATGTAGCCTTTCCCTATGTAATATGTCATTCCCAAATGTGTTCATGCCCTTATTTGATTTGGTTGTCGATCATTGGCTTCTATTTGTGGGGGATTTGTATGAGAAGAAGTACATTGTGTACGATCCCTTGTTGGCGGTTCAATGGGGAAAGGGGCCCAGAAAGTACGTTGCCGGTAGAGCGGTAAGAGAAGGCAATGTATCTGTGTATGGTTCATATATTGTTATGCAACCTCACCACATTGGAGAAGGAGGCAACGGGACGTGCGTTCATGCATTCGTCAAACTTTCAGGATGCGCTTTTGTGGGACGTTGACTACCCTGGTTGCCCGTAGCAGGAAAAGTAAGTTCGTTGCAATTGTATTTTCATTTGAAACTACTTCTCAAACTATCTAGCCATTGTTGATACGAACGACTTGTATGTGGTAGTGGGTACGACTGTGGAGTTTTGGTGATGATGTTCATGGACTTCTTATCGCTGAAACCTGAAGGAATCTTCTTCCACTAACAGGACATCAAGCTTGTCCGTAAGAAGCTGATGGTATCCCTCCTCAATGGGGAAGTTTGTCATTTCCCCCTAGTTTGTTAGCATTGTCGTGATGGTCCTATTAGTGAGGTCCAGTTGCAGTTGTACAGTTTATGATGGACACATAGATTGTTTGTGTAATGCCCCGGCCGCTCTCGGGTGTGGGTCTTACCAATAGCGGCTTAAAGGATTATTGACTGACCCCACAAATCACCATAAGTCTTTCCGATGTATTTCGTCCTCGCTCACACGTCACCTAAGAAACTTCCCAGTAGGTCACCCATCCTAAGATTGTTCCCCAACTAGCATGCTTAATTGTAGAGTTCTTAAGAGTGGGCTTCCCGAAAAGAAAGGTGCACCTTTGATGATATAAGTAGTCACTTTGATCCTTTTAAGCCACATTAGGGGTGTTACAATCACCCCCACTTGAAGGGCACAATGTCCTCGTTGTGTCTTACTGACTGACTGACTTACGAGTCCTCTTGACCGATGGTCCACACCTAGTATCTTTGCCTCGCTAGGTGATTGCCCATGGGCTCTCCATCTACTGGCACAACTCGCGTTCGCGGGTCGACTCTGATACCATCTGTAATGCCCCGACCCCTCTCGGTCGCGAGTCTTACCAATAATGGTTTCAAGGATCGTCGACTGGCCCCACAGATCACCACAGGTATTTTTGGCGTGTTTCGTCCTTGCTCACACACTGGCCGTGAAACTTTCCAGGAGGTCACCCACCCTAAGACTGCTCCCCAAGCACGCTTAACTGTGGAGTTCTTACGAATGGGCTTCCGAAAAGAAAGGTGCACCTTTGGTGATATAAGTAATCACTTAGATCCTTTTAAACCATACTCGGGGTGTTATAATCACCCCCACTTGAAGCGCACAATGTCCTCGTTGCGCCTTACTAACTGACCGACTTACGAGTCCTCTTGACTGATGGTCCACACCCAGTTTCTTTCCCCCACTAGGTGACTGCCCATGGGCTCTCCATCCATTGGCATAGCTCACGGTCGCGGGTCAGCAATGTAATGCCCCGACCCTTCTCTATCGCAGGTCTTACCAATAATGGCTTCAAGGATCGTCGAATAGCCCCACAAATCACTACAAGTCCTTCCGGCGTGCTTCGTCCTCGCTCATATGCTGCCTAGGAAACTTCCTAGGAAGTCACCCATCCCAAGATTGCTCCCTAACAAGCATGCTTAACTGTGGAGTTCGTAGGAGTGGACTTCCCGAAAAGAAAGGTGCACCTTTGGTGATATAGGTAGTCACTTCGATCCTTTTTAAGCCACACTTGGGGTGTTACAATCACCCCCACTTGAAGCGTACAATGTCCTCGTTGTGCCTTGCTAACCGACCAACTTACGAGTCCTCTTGACCGGCGGTCCACACCCAGCATCTTTGCCCCACTAGGTGACTGCCCGTGGGCTCTCCATCCATTGGCGCAGCTCATGGTCGCTGGTCGGCTCTGATACCGACTGTAATGCCCTGACTCCTCTCGGTCGCAGGCCTTACCAATAATGGCTTCAACGATTGTCGATTCGCCCCACAAATCACCACAAGTCTTTTCGGTGTGCTTCGTCCTCACTCACACGCTGTCTGGAAAACTTCCCAGGATGTCACCCATCCCAAGATTGGTCATCAGCAAGCAAGTTTAATTGTGGAGTTCGTAGGAGTGGGCTTCCCGAAAAGAAAGGTGCACCTTTGGTGATATAAGTAGTGACTTCGATCCTTTTAAGCCACACTCAGGGTGTTACAATTTGTTTTTTGTCAGTTCATTGTTCTGATTGGTACAAGCTTAGCCAAGTTAGTTATGAACTATTCCACAGCTTGCAGGATTATTATTACTATCCATAGAACTGTGTTATGGTATCCCAGGTTAGTATGTTGTGGGGAATTGGCTAATGATATCCCCATTAGGGGAGCCGCATAAACACTAGTGATTCCATATGTTGCCTACATTGCGACTGTCACAAACATCTACACTAACGCGGGCTACCCTCCGTCCCATCGTGGGTTAGAAAGATGGACATCCAAGGATGTCCCCAACAAGTTATTATGTGGGGTGTATTTTACCAATTACTTCATGCACAATTAGACATGATGAACGTAGTGAACAGAGAAAATGTAGTTGCCATAAAGGTAAGCATGAGGAAGCATAATATGTACTGTAAAAAATCTACAATACGCCTTTCCGTCTACCACATACTGCAGATGACACAAAAAACACAATAGATAAACTGAACCATCTACCCCACATATTCTAAATTATCATACCTTTGGTACGTAACAGAGACTATGCGGACATGCCCCTATTACATGTACAATGAAGGCACCCTACTTGTGTACATTATATGGAAACTCTGCCCAAAAAAGTCATCCATATGTGTGTTATGAGTCAAATTACCGTAGGGACATCTGCATTCCTAGGATAATTGCGTACAACATATAGTACGACACCAATAAAGCCACCTTCACATCTTCCTCAACACCACCTTCCCGTACATGGGTCCTCTGCTGTGCTGCTTTGGCCTCAACATTATGAAGTGTTGTTGTGGTTGATAGGAGGGTGGCCCTCAATTTCCCGATTTTAGCTTTAAGTTTTAGTACAAAAACCTTCTCTGCCTGAGTGAGTGAGTGATCAATCCACATTATAAAGTGCATGCAAATCCTTTACAAATAAAGGGGTGGGATCAACACTTAGAAACCCTTACATGGTAATACACACATATAATCGATAAGAAAATGTACCACTTGTGTTAAAAGTTGGGAGGTTGTGAACATTACCTTGTGGCAGACTGTATGCCTTCGAAATCGATCCCGCACGACTGGTACAATGTCCATAGGCTCTCCACAATCACACAAAATCTCATCTCATCCCACTTCACCATCGATACTTGCCATCAATTGCAGTTGCGGATTTGTGGGTTGGGATTATTGAGGATAGTGTTGATTAGCAGAAGTAAGACCAGCACACCCCTTCGCACTGAAGCTTATAGCGGTGATCATTGCGATTATGTGTATCACCAAAATCTGAGATGCAAATATTATATTATACACAAATCATTTCGTCGGTGTTGCTATCTTAGAGTTGTGAACCCCAATTAGCAGGAATCCACTCCTGCCCATTCCTGCGAAATGTCTATCATACGAGTCATGCATAGAGTTATCACACTTGTTGATTAGACACATGGATTCAGAACCACAAGAATTAATGTTTAAAATTACACTCCTCATGCAATCAATTATTGGTACAACACAAAAAAAAATATATACTTTCACATATGTATACGTATATGTATATTGCATATGTTTACATCATGCCAATGACAAACATTGGAGTTTCGGGGGACAATGGATCTGACAACCCAGATAATGTTTAAATACGAAACAGAAACTGATTCCCAGTACGCATTTTCCCCTTCTGATTGAACAATTTCAACAACTCAATAGGTACATATACATGTACACACACACACTCACACACACACACACACACACACACACA
>JACYFF010019584.1:33947824-33961852 GCA_017589665.1 Selenicereus undatus
TCAGAATTTTTGGACAATCCTATAATTTTCAGAATTTCGACAGTGGCATAAAAATGAATGCAAAATCATGATAATCATGCTCTTGATCAAATACCCATAACTCCAAACATCTCCAAACTCAATAAAAATTGCACAATAACTATCAATTTGATAATCCAAACATAACCCATAAAGAAAACAACCATAAAACTCAAGATAAAACAAGTTAGGGTTTTGGGATATACCTCACTTTAGGCTTGAATTAGAGAGAGGATGAGGCTGTTTTGAGTGATTTGAGGGGTTGAACTTGATAGCTAGCAGCAAGGGCAACTCGGGGCAGTTGGGAGGTGGCCGAAAAAGTGGCCGGAACCACCAAAATGGGCGGCACAAAGGGGCAGCAGCCGCTGCCCCTGTTCTGTTGTGAGGAGAGAGAGAGAATGGGGAAAATGGGTTTGTGAATTATGCTGAATATTTTTGTTGATAATTTGCCTATTAATAGCAACATGTGGCTGAAAATTATCCACCCAAAAATTAGCTTTTTACTAATTAAAATTAGGTGCTAAAATGAGTAATTAGTGAAATAACAAAAGTTAGTAAGGTTTTGGGCTTTTGTTTTGGGCCCAAAAAGCTAAATTGGGGCTTGAAAAATTATTTGGAGTGTTGAACAAAAATAAAAATTGGTATTGCTCGGAAATAAATTTTAGCGAAGATAAGAAAATAAATAATCACTAATTTATACTCATCGAGGCCTAATATCGATTCACCCGATATTTAATCAATCAATGAAGCTTGAGTTGCAAAGTGATACCCAAAATGAAATATCTTCCAACCGGGAAGATTAAATACGATGAATGAAGGTGAAAAATTGAAATAACATGATGGAACTCGTTAAATAAATAAATGGAGCGTAATTGAATTTAATGAATATGATTTGGTTAAACAAATAACCATGAGTGATTAAGTCAATAAACATGGTAAAGTCAATGAATAAACATGATTAATGAAATAAATAAAGATGATTTAAAAAAATAAATATAAGTTAGGGTTGGGTTATTACAAACCAGCAGAACCAAAAGAAACCTACTCATGTCCCCTCCAAGAGCCGTCTGGCAAGCTCGACAGCACCTTGTGCGAAGTGTGGGAGAACAAATCACACCACTCCTGAATGCCGCGTTGGCACCAACAAATGCATGTGGTGTGGAAGTCCTGAACATCTTATCACAGCATGCCCCCGACGATTAAAAGCCGTAGATAAGGGCGTCGCGAAACCATTGACCCCGCTCCGCCAAGGGCCCCCACCTTCAAGGCCTGCAATTGCAGGAAGGGCATTTGTGATGAACAAAAAGGAAGCTGCTGCCTCTGGTACGGTAGTCACTGGAACCCTCTTTTTAAATTCAAAGCCATTTTGCGTATTATTTGATTCGGGTGCCACTCATTCGTTTATATCTACTCGATACGCTAAACAATTGGGCCTTGAGAACAGAAGGATGTCAACCAATTATAGAATCAAGCTACCCAATAATTCTGTGATTGAGTGCCCCCTCTCTTATCAACTTGTCCCCATCACCATTGGTGAAACCACCTTCCCTGTGGATTTGATTCAATTTGACTTGTCTGATTTTGATATCATTTTGGGGATGAATTGGTTGCATTCTTATGGAGCCCAAATCGATTGTGAAGATCTTAAGGTTATCCTAAAAGATGGAAAAGGGAGAAAAGTGTGTTTTTATGGGCAGAAAGAGGCAAACTCTTGTCCTTTGATTTCTGCTATGAAAGCAAGTAAGCTGTTATCCCAAGGATGCATTGGATATTGGTGTTATGCTGTCAGCACCCCAACAAAAGAAGAGGGAGTAGAGAATATACCTGTGGTTTGTGAATTTGAAGATGTTTTCCTAAAAGAATTACCAGAACTACCCCCGCAGAGGGAAATTGATTTTGGGATCGAGTTGATTCCTAGAGCCCAACCCATCTCTAAAGCCCCATACCGTATGGCCCCAACCGAGCTTAAGGAATTAAAGCTTCAACTAGATGAATTGTTACAAAAGGGCTTTATTAGGCCAAGCATGTGACCATGGGGTGCTCCAGTGTTGTTTGTCAAGAAGAAGGACGGAACCTTGAGGCTATGTATTGATTACAGGGAATTGAACAAGATTACCATCAAGAACAAGTTCCCTCTGCCACGAATAGATGATTTGTTTGATCAATTACAAGGGGCAGGAGTGTTCTCTAAGATTGATTTGAGGTCAGGGTACCATCAACTTAGGATTAAACCTGATGACATTCCTAAGACAGCATTTAGAACCAGGTATGGTCATTATGAGTTCACAGTGATGCCTTTTCGTCTCACTAACGCTCCTGCAGCCTTCATGGACCTTATGAACAGGGTTTTCAGACCTTATTTGGACAAGTTTGTAGTATTGTTCATAGATGACATGCTTATCTATTCTAAGGATAAGGAGGGGCATGCTGACCAATTGCGAACAGTACTGCAAACCTTGAGGGAGCATCAACTCTATGGCAAATTAAAGAAATGTGAATTTTGGCTGGAGGAAGTGGTATTTTTGGGGCATGTGGTCACAAAAGAAGGAATTAAGGTTGACCCCCAGAAGGTGAAAGCAATCACCGAATGGTCAAGGCCTACCAATGTCACTGAGATTAGAAGCTTTTTGGGTTTAGCCGGTTACTACCGAAGATTCGTCAAGGACTTTTCGAAAATAGCTTCACCACTGACCAATCTCCTAAAGAAGGTGAATAAGTTCGAGTGGACTGAAAGGTGTGAGAAAGCCTTCCAAGAACTAAGGCAGCGACTGACGACCGCCCCAATTCTCACGTTACCAATGGAAGGGAAGGAGTATACAGTTTATAATGACGCATTGAAGAACGGTCTAGGGTGTGTACTGATGTAAGAGGACAAAGTAGTGGCTTATGCCTCTCGACAACTCAAACCATACGAGAAAAACTATCCTACCCATGACCTGGAACTGGCAGCTGTGGTTTTTGCCTTGAAAATTTGGAGGCATTATTTATATGGGGTACCGTGCAAGATCTATACTGATCATCAAAGTTTAAAGTATATCTTCACCCAAAAGGAGCTCAATTTGAGGCAACGACATTGGCTTGAGTTGCTTAAAGACTATGATCTTCAGATTCAATATCATCCGGGCAAAGCAAATGTGGTGGCGGATGCCTTGAGTAGGAAGTCGCAACATAACTCAAACACTGTGGTGATTACTCAATTAAACCTCTTGAGAGAATTGAAGGACTTTGGGATTCAATTAGTATCTCATGGGCAAACGAATGCTCAACTATCAGCACTTACTGTTCAGTCTTCCCTAGTGAAAGAAATCCGACTGAAACAAGGAAGTGATCCTGAACTCCAAAGTATAAAGCAAAATTTAGAAAAAGGGAAGTCTCCGGGTTTTGTAGTACATGAGGATGGGACCTTGCAGTTCCAAAATCGCCTATGTGTGCCCAAAAATGAGGAGGTAAGAAAGCAAATCTTGGAAGAGGCTCACAACACTCGTTATTCAGTGCATCCAGGAGGCACAAAAATGTATAGAGATCTGAGACAATATTTTTGGTGGAGTAATATGAAGAAAGATGTTGCAGAATACGTGAACAAGTGTTTAATCTGTCAGAGGGTTAAAGCAGAGCATCAACGCCCTGTGGGTGAACTACGACCCTTAGAAATTCCTACTTGGAAGTGGGATTCAATCTCAATGGACTTTGTTATGGGTTTACCCCTTTCTGCCTCGAAAAAGAATGCTATATGGGTCATAGTTGATCGACTCACCAAATCGGCCCATTTTCTGCCAATTAAGGATACTTGGGGAGTTGAAAGATTAGCCCAGCTGTATGTTAAGGAAATAGTCCGCCTACATGGGATCCCTTGAGACATAGTCTCAGATAGGGATCAACGATTCCAAGCGCGCTTCTGGCAAGCACTTCAAAAGGTCTGTGGAACCAAGCTAAACTTCAGTAGCTCCTATCACCCAGAGACAGATGGACAAACTGAAAGGGTTAACCAAATTTTGGAGGACCTGCTGAGAGCTTGTGTATTGGAGTTCCAAGGGAAATGGGAAGATGATTTACCTTTGGTGGAATTTTCTTATAACAACAGTTATCAATCCACCATCAAAATGGCCCCATTTGAGGCTCTGTACGGGAGAAAATGTAGAACCCTGTTGTGCTGGAGTGACTTGGATGAGGCACTGATAATAGGTCCTGAAATGATCCAAGAGACTACTGAGACAATCAGGAAGATTCAGGAGCATATTAGGGTTGCCCAAAGTCGGCAGAAAAGTTATGCAGACAAAAGAAGAAGGCCTCTAGAGTTTCAAGTCGGTGACAAAGTTTTCCTAAAAGTTTCACCAACTAAAGGTGTGAAGAGGTTCGGAGTACAGGGCAAATTGAGTCCAAGGTACATTGGACCTTATGAAATCGTTGAGAGGTTGAATCCTGTCGCTTATCGCCTAGAGTTGCCTGCTGAACTGGAGCATGTCCATAACGTGTTTCATATCTCTCAGCTTCGGAAGTATATCCCAGATCTAAACCATACCATTGTATCTGAACCTGTCGTTATTGCTGAAGATCTAGTATATGAAGAACGTCCCGTTCAAATACTAGATCGCATGATCAAACAGTTGCGCAACAAACAGATACCTTTGGTTAAAGTGCTCTGGACGAATCATACCTCCCAAGAAGCCACTTGGGAGACCGAGGAGGCAATACAGGCCGAATACCCACACTTATTCGAGGTAATCTAACATGATTTGGGGAAGTTTACTAGTTTAGTTTCGAGGACGAAACTCTTTAAGGGGGGAAGACTGTAATAGTCCGACCCTAAATTCTGGTTATTAATTTCATTTCATTCACATCATTTCTTTTCATATTCCCATCTCTTTATTATTCTCATTTGGACATTTCTAACGGGGCCCTTACTTTGCAATTCGGAGATTTCTTCTCGTCAATTTTGGAAATTGAGTTAGGCATTCATATTTAAGAATTTAATGTTGAAAATTCGTTTTCATGGCATCACAACCATTTATTTCAAATTTGTTTAGAAAAAATAAAAAATAAAAAATTCGTAAATGCACTCGTTTTCAGTTTTTCGCTAAACCCGAGCCCGTTTAAAGGCGATTTCGATGCGGCAAGACTTAATCCTTATTTATTTAGCTAAACCTTGTTTATTAAGCCTTAATCAAGCATGCTTTTATTGACTTTTCTACTTAAATTCTCAGCCAAGTAATTTGGGGTATAAAAGGCCAAAATTTTCTTTTTACTTCATTCTTCACCAAGTAATTGCAAGGCACTTTCTCTCTCTTATTTCTCTCCTCCTTCTCTCTACCACACGACAGTAGCAACTTCAGCAGCAGCACCACCATTTCAACCATCTTTAAATCATCAAAAAACCACAAAACATCCACCCCCAACCACCCCTCTTACTTCCCCAAGCATCTAAGATCATTTTAACCTCTTTTGGCTAGCACAAAGTGAGTGTTCTTGCACTTCTATGCTGATTTTGTTTTTGATATTTGATCTTGTTGGTTTTTGTTCTTTATTTTGGTTGTATTAATTATGGATTAAGTTGTTTTTATGGTGTTAAGAATCACCTTGTTGAGGGTTTATGGTGGAGTTGATTTTGGATGAAGTTAGGGTTAGGGTTTCATCTTGGGTTATGCAAGCTTCTTGTTCAAGTGATATTTATGGCTTGCTTTCTCCATGTTTTTGCTTATCTTTTAATGTACTGAAGTTTACTATGGTTTTTATGATGTGTTGGAAAGATGAGATGGGGGGGTTCAAGTTGACCCAAAGTTAGGGTTTTATCCATAAATGCATGGTTTGGACCAAAGTTGTGTTAACCTTGAGGTATGTGTTTATGTGCCTAGAAAGTAAGCCTTGTTGTATATATATATGAATTGAAGTTGAGTGTGGTGATGTTGTATGTGGGTGGGATGTACCAAAGTGTGTTATACACTTTTGAGAAAGAGTTTGAGTTGAGGTTTGGTGTTAAAAAGGGAAGTAACAACCAAAAGAAGTGCTGCTGGAATTTTCAGTGAAACAGGACGAACTTTGAAACAAAACTGGTAATGATCGGCCAGGCCAAAAATTCTGATTTTTGGTGGGTAGATAGGTCTGGATGTTAGCTTTAAAATGACTCTTGAATCGTCTTAATCCGAGGTCTGTGGAGGAAGTCATGGCTATTTACTGAACCTGGGCAGAATGGACAGAATGGTTGCTTTTGGCACCAAAACCTGACATGTTGTTATTCTGACCCCATTTTATGAAACCTGTCATAGGAATCTGGTTTTGTGCCCTTCAGAAAAGTTTTAGAGGACTTCCTAAGCTGTTTATATTGGGGTTTTATGTCTCAGTTGGAGGTCGGGAGTATAAGTTGTGGATTATTCATTTCGTACCTCGTCATAAACCCTACCCTCTAAACTCGCTACCGTGCCTTAACATTTCCGTACTTTATTTAACTTTACCAGTTTCATAAGCCTTTTCTTTTAACTGATTCACACAAATTCTTTATAAACCTTTTCCATTTAAGGGTATCCATTGTACTAATTTTATGCCTGTAATGATTTTGAACAGCATCAAGGCCTAAGCTCTCATCCTCTTCTCCATTTTAGTACATCTGTTTAATCTGTGAACTAGCTTTTAAAGACCCCAGGTACGTTCATTGACTGTATCTTTGGAAATCAGCACGTATTTATCGAAATTATATTGTTTTGATAAGTACATCAATAAATCGATTGAACCAGTGATTTGTCACATAACTAGTGACCCCATCAGTTATCAGTTACAGGGCTTTGCCCTTCAGTTACCCGCGCGGTTTCAGGTCAGGTCTTCCGGTCGGCTTGGCAGGTGTACACCTACACATAGATCGTAACAGTTACTAAGGGGTGCACTAACAGATAATAAGTGGCAATGTAGTTTTATATACATCTCATTCCCTATTTTAAAATCAAAATGAATTGCAAAGCGGGCCCTCATACTTTCTTTCCCCATTGAATCTTTATCAGCACAGGGATGCACGTATTGAGCTTTGGCTCACAATTCGAAATGCTTTTATGTTTTGTTTTAGGAAAATGCTCAGTAAACCGCTCACAGGCGGGCAGGGAGGCGGAAGGTGATAATTAAATCATGATCGTCCCTTTAATTGGCGGATAGAAGTGCTAAGACGTTTTCATGCCTTTTGTGGTGCATTTTGGTGTCCCAGCTGTACATCTGAACTGCAATATGTATTTTAATGTTATATTTATAAGCTTAAGTTGTGTTATGTATGATGTAACCCTAGGATCTTAGAATCATTCCCGTGTTGTTGTTAAATGTTTCGAATGCTCGTGAATGACATCTGAGGTTATACTTTGATTCTATGGTTCAACTTTCATATTTTAGAGATGCCTTGTCCTTGCGGACGGCGGTAACACCCATCCATGGAGTTCTTGATGTTCAGCTATGATTTATGTATTATTGGGGCGTTACAGATTTGGTATCAGAGCCAGGTTGAGATTTCTTGAGGAAAGTAGAGCTAGGAACAGTAAGGTGAGAATGGTGGTTAGGAGAGGCTACGTATATTGCTAGGGTGATACTAGGAGAATGCAAGTTGCTTTTATCTGCATGTTTCTTATTTATGGATGGCTATGGTTATGTCTGCCTCTCACATATGTGTTTTCTTTGCTAGATGGATCCCTATGGTGTTAACCTGTTGCTGGGTGGATCAATGATAGCTCATATTGCGTTGCTCCATATTAGTATGGAGGCACACGCACATGACCCCTACTCCGAGTTCCACAGTACTACGGTCCGTGCGCAGAGACTGTTGTGGTCCTTACCCCCGGTTGGCCCGTGGGTGGAGTTCAGGCAACGTTATTATGACTTCATGACGACGGGGAACCCAGGTATATACGGGCCTAGGTTTCAGGCCCAGGGGGCTTGGGTGACTCTCACTACTGAGTTGTTGTTGAGAGAGGAGTTTGAATAAGGGAAATTACTATGGAAACTCTTTAACACGTCTTTCCCCTCCAACAGGTCCATCCCACACCTGTAGCCCCAGTACCAGCACAGGAGCCACCCATTCCACCTGTACCAGGCACCCCACTGATGCCTGAGAGTCCCGGGGAGGCCTACGAGGTGATAAACATCCCTGATACCCCGGACTTAGTGGTGATAAGTTCTAGTGAGGACCACCAGGAGGAGGATCCAGAGGAGGATGATCCTGAGGAGGAGGATCCAGAGGAGGATCCTGAGGACGATCTTGAGGAGGACCAAGGCAATAAGGAGATGGGGATAGATCAACCAAGGGAACAAGAGCAGGAGGAGTTGATGGTAGAGGACGTACATGAACCCCAAGTTCAACCAGGGGTTGGTGATGCCGAGTCGGAGGCATCCACGAGCAGTTTTGATTCAGGTGAAGAACCTGACGATGAGTCTGACCCAGATTATGATCCATCTAGGGACCGTTAGGTGGTTCTAAGGGTCGGGTGGTGGTTTCCATTTTGAGCCCTCTGTATGTAGGTATGGTATGGTGGGATTGGATGGTGATTTTTTTTTTTTTGGAGCATCCGACATTATATATAGTTAGTCCAATCCTCTTTGACCATGACAACATGATCCGCAACCCTTTTTGGTCACGTGACGGATCTAGTGTCTAGGGGCTATTTAGTGTTTAGTGTTTAGGAGTAAGAATTAGACTTGTAGGTGCTATATGCTTTTGTATTCATGTATATGAATCAACTATGTATGTAAGTAAGCAGTTATGAAATGAAATGAGGTTGCCTTGAGTTATGAAATATTCTATGAGCCATCTCTTATATATTTATTGGGCATGTTTATCTTATACGTTTGAGGTCCCAGTGTCTGAATTGTTTTATTTAATGTCTGATCAGAATGTCTCAAAACGACATTGAGGTGCATGTGGAAGATGATACGGAGCAAGGCCAGGGTTCCGGGGATCAAGCCTCATGTCAGGGACCACCACATGGTGACGTGCCGCTGTCACTCTCTGAGTTAGCTAACAATTTAGGCAACCCGGGCTACTGGCCAACCCTAGTTGCCGAATTGATGAAGCGGATTCCCCAGGTGCCTACTGAAACCCCTCCCAAGGAGGATAAATTGGCAGATAGGGTAGCACGGCGCAACCCTAAAGTTTACAATGGATCTTATGATCCAGTAGTATTGGAGGAATGGATAAGGGGAATGGAGAAAATTTTTACAGTAGTTGAGGTACCGGAAGAAAAGAAAATGAACATTGGGATGTATTACTTGACAGGTGAAGCTGACATTTGGTGGAATATAGTGAAGGATAAGCTCATAGGGCCTGAATTCACCTGGAATAAATTCTTAGTAGAGTTGAGGGCGAAATTTTACCCAGTTGTAGTGCAAAGGCAAAAGGAGAAAGAATTTATGGAGTTAAAAATGAGTGGTAGCATGTCAGTGATGCAGTATGCTAGTAAGTTCACCGAACTATCTAGGCTTGTTCCTGAATTTGTGTCATCGGAGAGGTTAAAGATGAGAAGGTTTGAGGAAGGTTTGGCCTTCTATATTCGAAATCAGTTAGCTGGACAACCAATGCTGACTTATCAAGAACTATATGAGCGAGCAGCAGAAGTAGAAAGAGTAAAGACGGAGTTGGGGGCATTGAATCCAATCAACCACAAGAGAAAGGGGTTTGAGCAGGGGACTCCAAGTGAGAGTGTGAACCAGAACCATGTAACGCCCCCAAAATACTAATGACATGATTACTGATAATTGCAGCGAAAGAGTCAGTAACCGAAGGCGCTACCGCCGTCCTGATAAGGACAAGGCTCACTGAAACCATTTAATCTCGCAACCCGTGCTTACAATCACAAAATCTGGTAAACTGAAACACTTCAAGCCCGAAGTTCATAATAGTTTAACCATACCACACAAGTACTTGACCCTAAGGTTGGTTCCAATATTCAAGCTATGCTGAATCCACTGTGAGCATCTGATGACCTTCCAAAAGGCTTGCTAAAAGGAGGAATATGTGACACTTCATCACCTAAAATGGAAAACATGAAAACAATTCGAAAACATGAGCAAAAACTTAGTACATACATCCCTGTATTTGTAAAATGACCATAGAAACACTGGTGATGGGTACCCGACTTTACAATTCATATAGTTGGCAATAAAAATAAAAATGAAAGTAATATGAAATTGAATTGCTCATTATTATCTGGATGTGAACCCCTTGCACTAATATGATCTATAAATAGGTGTACACCTGCCAATCCGATCAAGAGTTGGCCTGAAGCTGCGCGGGTAAATGATGGGCTGACGCCCTATAGATGATAACTGACGGGGTCACAAGTTAAATGGCAAATCACTGTATAAACTGATTCATTGATAAACTCATTAAGAGTTGTAACTTGATAAACATGATCTGCTTTCTGAAGATACAGGCAATGGACGTACCTTGAGTCTTTAAAACAAAATGTTATCTAACTTGATACAGGTCAGCTGTTTCATGAATGTCATCTGACTTGAGACATATGTTCTAATTTGATAACACTTATGCATAACGAGGAACGATAACTAGGCCTCAACTCTGTTTCATAAATGTCATTGAAAGTATGTGTAGTTAGTAAATGATCCTTACTCGCACAATTGAGTAAGTAAAAGTATGCGTAACAGAAATTGAGTAATTAAATGGTATACATAACTCGTGTATTTCAATATAACTTCAAAACTGAATTGATAAAAGTAAAATAGTCCATGAATATTTATTTCCCCTATAAATGACTTGGCCCAAAATACACAAAATGAGTGCATGATCAATCTTACTTGATCTTTTTTATTGCTCTTTATACAGTTACTCAAAATACTCCCAAAAATCACCAAACTCAAAATACTCAGCCAAATTTCATGAGATATTGCAGGAAATTCAGAAATAATATGCACAGTCTACCATAAAAGTTTCAGAATTTTCCTCCAAGTATACACAGCACAGAAATTATAACAACAACCTGATTTACATCCAAGCAGGTCAGTTCACTTCAAAAATTCATAACTTTCATTCTAGACCTCAAATGGATACATAAAACCTCAATATGAAAATATTAAGAAGTCCCCAAAAACGTTCATTTACAACTCAAAACATGATTCCCACAATAGGATTTCCAAAATGGGACTAAAACACAAGTGTATCAGTTTTGATCTCATTCTGCGCAGTTTTGGTAAAACGAGCATAACCTTCTCCACAGACCTCCGATTAAGGCGATTCAAGAGGCATTTTAAAGATAACACACTGAACTATCTATCCACTAAAAATCATAATTTTTGGCTGGACCATTCATTACCAGTTTAATCCCAAAGTCAGCCCTAATTTCCTAAAATTCCAGCCCTTAACTGATTTAACTTCTCTTCCTTTTTCACATAAAAATCACTTGAAATAATTTCAAATCACCACAATCAGATACAAAGATATCATTTAAGGCCTCATATATGTATCCAAACTCTAAACAACTTCATTAATACATAATTACTAAATTCGTATCCAAAACAGGACAGTTTTCTTCAAAATTCCATAACTCACTGATTACACCTCCAAACTTCATGAAATTTTGCCAGAAAATCCCAAATAATATATAGAATCTACCGTACAAATTTCAGAATTTTTGGACAATCCTATAATTTTCAGAATTTCGACAGTGGCATAAAAATGAATGCAAAATCATGATAATCATGCTCTTGATCAAATACCCATAACTCCAAACATCTCCAAACTCAATAAAAATTGCACAATAACTATCAATTTGATAATCCAAACATAACCCATAAAGAAAACAACCATAAAACTCAAGATAAAACAAGTTAGGGTTTTGGGATATACCTCACTTTAGGCTTGAATTAGAGAGAGGATGAGGCTGTTTTGAGTGATTTGAGGGGTTGAACTTGATAGCTAGCAGCAAGGGCAACTCGGGGCAGTTGGGAGGTGGCCGAAAAAGTGGCCGGAACCACCAAAATGGGCGGCACAAAGGGGCAGCAGCCGCTGCCCCTGTTCTGTTGTGAGGAGAGAGAGAGAATGGGGAAAATGGGTTTGTGAATTATGCTGAATATTTTTGTTGATAATTTGCCTATTAATAGCAACATGTGGCTGAAAATTATCCACCCAAAAATTAGCTTTTTACTAATTAAAATTAGGTGCTAAAATGAGTAATTAGTGAAATAACAAAAGTTAGTAAGGTTTTGGGCTTTTGTTTTGGGCCCAAAAAGCTAAATTGGGGCTTGAAAAATTATTTGGAGTGTTGAACAAAAATAAAAATTGGTATTGCTCGGAAATAAATTTTAGCGAAGATAAGAAAATAAATAATCACTAATTTATACTCATCGAGGCCTAATATCGATTCACCCGATATTTAATCAATCAATGAAGCTTGAGTTGCAAAGTGATACCCAAAATGAAATATCTTCCAACCGGGAAGATTAAATACGATGAATGAAGGTGAAAAATTGAAATAACATGATGGAACTCGTTAAATAAATAAATGGAGCGTAATTGAATTTAATGAATATGATTTGGTTAAACAAATAACCATGAGTGATTAAGTCAATAAACATGGTAAAGTCAATGAATAAACATGATTAATGAAATAAATAAAGATGATTTAAAAAAATAAATATAAGTTAGGGTTGGGTTATTACAAACCAGCAGAACCAAAAGAAACCTACTCATGTCCCCTCCAAGAGCCGTCTGGCAAGCTCGACAGCACCTTGTGCGAAGTGTGGGAGAACAAATCACACCACTCCTGAATGCCGCGTTGGCACCAACAAATGCATGTGGTGTGGAAGTCCTGAACATCTTATCACAGCATGCCCCCGACGATTAAAAGCCGTAGATAAGGGCGTCGCGAAACCATTGACCCCGCTCCGCCAAGGGCCCCCACCTTCAAGGCCTGCAATTGCAGGAAGGGCATTTGTGATGAACAAAAAGGAAGCTGCTGCCTCTGGTACGGTAGTCACTGGAACCCTCTTTTTAAATTCAAAGCCATTTTGCGTATTATTTGATTCGGGTGCCACTCATTCGTTTATATCTACTCGATACGCTAAACAATTGGGCCTTGAGAACAGAAGGATGTCAACCAATTATAGAATCAAGCTACCCAATAATTCTGTGATTGAGTGCCCCCTCTCTTATCAACTTGTCCCCATCACCATTGGTGAAACCACCTTCCCTGTGGATTTGATTCAATTTGACTTGTCTGATTTTGATATCATTTTGGGGATGAATTGGTTGCATTCTTATGGAGCCCAAATCGATTGTGAAGATCTTAAGGTTATCCTAAAAGATGGAAAAGGGAGAAAAGTGTGTTTTTATGGGCAGAAAGAGGCAAACTCTTGTCCTTTGATTTCTGCTATGAAAGCAAGTAAGCTGTTATCCCAAGGATGCATTGGATATTGGTGTTATGCTGTCAGCACCCCAACAAAAGAAGAGGGAGTAGAGAATATACCTGTGGTTTGTGAATTTGAAGATGTTTTCCTAAAAGAATTACCAGAACTACCCCCGCAGAGGGAAATTGATTTTGGGATCGAGTTGATTCCTAGAGCCCAACCCATCTCTAAAGCCCCATACCGTATGGCCCCAACCGAGCTTAAGGAATTAAAGCTTCAACTAGATGAATTGTTACAAAAGGGCTTTATTAGGCCAAGCATGTGACCATGGGGTGCTCCAGTGTTGTTTGTCAAGAAGAAGGACGGAACCTTGAGGCTATGTATTGATTACAGGGAATTGAACAAGATTACCATCAAGAACAAGTTCCCTCTGCCACGAATAGATGATTTGTTTGATCAATTACAAGGGGCAGGAGTGTTCTCTAAGATTGATTTGAGGTCAGGGTACCATCAACTTAGGATTAAACCTGATGACATTCCTAAGACAGCATTTAGAACCAGGTATGGTCATTATGAGTTCACAGTGATGCCTTTTCGTCTCACTAACGCTCCTGCAGCCTTCATGGACCTTATGAACAGGGTTTTCAGACCTTATTTGGACAAGTTTGTAGTATTGTTCATAGATGACAT
>JACYFF010019584.1:33981247-33992048 GCA_017589665.1 Selenicereus undatus
CAAATTGATGAAGGATTCTTTCCTATTGACTTTGTTATATTGGACATGGACCCTAGTCATGCTTCTAAGAAAATCCCTCTTATTTTAGGACGTCCTTTCCTCACCACAGCTAATGCTACCATTAACTGTAAGTTGGGAGTGATGGATGTCTCGGTCATGAACATGAAGGTTAGGCTTAATATTTTCAAAACTGAAATGATTCCCACTAGACAAACCACAGGGTGGAGAGTGTGTATTGATTACAGAAAGCTGAACTCTATAACTAAAAAGGACCATTTTCCCATCCCATTCATTGATCAAATTTTGGAGAAATTGGTTGGATAGAGTTTTTATTGCTTTTTAGATGGTTATTCTAGTTACAACCAAATACCTGTTTATCCTGAGGACCGAGAGAAAACGACATTTACATGCCCATCAGGTACCTTTGCTGATCGGAGGATGCCTTTTGGGTTGTGTAATGCACCTCCCATATTCCAAAGATGCATGATGACCATATTTACTGATTGTATTGATAATTTCATGGAGGTGCTTATGGATGATTTCTCTGTTTTTAGTTCTTCCTTTCATGTGTGGCTTGCTAATCTATCCATTGTGCTAAAAAGATGTGAAGAAGTGAATCTTGTTTTGAATTGAGAAAAAAGTCACTTTATGGTCCAAGAAGGGATTGTGTTGGGCCACAAAGTGTCTAAAAAAAGGATTGAGGTTGATAAAGCCAAGGTTGATTTGATTTCTAATCTGCATGTGCCTTCTTCTGTGAAACAAGTCAGATCTTTTCTTAGCCATGCTGGTTTCTATAAGAGGTTTACTAAGGATTTTAGTAAAGTGGCTCACCCACTTACTAATCTCCTCACTAAAGATGCTCCTTTTGTGATTGATGAGTCTTGTGTGAAATCTTTTGAGAAGCTTCGATCTTCATTAGTGTCTGCCCCTATTGTGAAGCCCCCTGATTTTTCTTTGCCATTTAAGATTATGTGTGATGCATCTGATTTTGCTATTGGGGCTGTTCTGGGTCTAAGGGTATATAGAATGTCTCATGTCATTTATTATGCTAGTAGAACTCTTACTGCTGCTTAAAAGAATTATTCAACTACTGAGAAAGAGTTGCTAGCTGTTGTATTTACACTTGATAAATTCGTTCCATACCTTTTGCATTCAAAAGTGATTGTGTTTACTGATCATGCTGCATTTAGACACTTGTTGGCTAAGAATGACACTAAACCAATACTCATTAGGTGGATTTTGTTGCTCCAAGAGTTTGATATTGAAATAAAAGATAGAAAAGGTTCTGAAAATTCTATTGCAAATCACTTATCTAGAATCCTTACTAACTGTACTAATGATTCAGTTGGGTTTTCTGACCACTTTCCTGATGAGCAACTATTTGCTGTGTGATATGCCCCCCTCCCTTGGTTTGGTCACATTGTGAACTAACTTGCCACTGGGAAGATTCCTCCTCACTAGTCCAAACAAGAGAAAGATAGCTTCTTCTCACAGGTAAGATATTACTATTTGGAAGACCCTTATCTTTTCAAACATTGCCTTGACCAAGTGGTACGTAGATGTGTCCCCGAGAGTGAAATTCATAGTATTCTCTCCTTTTGTCACTCTTATACTTGTGGTGGTCACTTTGGAGGTTGTAGGACAGCTGCTAAAGTCCTACAAAGTGGGTTCTTCTGGCTCACTCTGTTTAGAGATGCTCACCGATTCTGACTTGCTTGTGGGCGTTGCCAACGTACGGGTGCCCTATCCTGTCGTGATATGATGCCCATTTCCCCTATTCTGATTGTTGAAATATTTGATGTGTGGGGCATTGATTTTATGGGTCCCTTTTCCCCATCTTTTGGCTTTGTATACATTTTGGTTACTGTTGATTATGTGTCAAAATGGGTGGAAACTCAGGCTACTAGGACCAATGATGACAAGGTTCTGGTTAAGTTTGTGAAAGAGTGCATTTTCTGTCGATATGGTACCCCTAGAACTCTTATTAGTGATGGAGGTGGTCATTTTTGTCATCGATCTTTTGAGGCTTTGCTTAGAGAGTATTCTGTGACTCATAAAGTAGCTACTCCTTATTATCCTCAGACTAGTGGTCAAGTTGAGGTGTCTAATCGTGAGATCAAGTTTACCCGATAGGAAAGACTGGTCTTTGAGATTGCATGATGCTCTTTGCGCCTGTCGTACTGCTTTTAAAACTCCCATTGGGATATCTCCTTACCGGCTTATTTTTGGTACGGCTTGTCATTTCCCAGTTGAATTAGAACCCCATTCTTTTTGGGCTGTTAAAGCTTTTAATTTTGATATGAAATAAGCAGGTTCTAACCGTAGGCTTCAATTGAATGAATTAGATGAATTGCGTAATGAAGCCTATGAGAATGCTAAGATTTATAAAGCCAAAACCAAAGCTTTTCATGATAAAATGATTTCTTGTAAATATTTTGAACCTAATAAGAAGGTTTGCCTTTTTAACTCCAAGCTTAAGCTATTTCCTAGCAAGTTGAGATTTGGATGGGATGGTCCTGTTGTTCTCCGACAAGTGTTTCCCTCCAGGGCAGTTCAAATTATGGATCCCCAAGTTGGTAGAGTTCTTATGGTAAATGGTTAACATTTGAAACCTGTTGTGACTTATGATGTTGACACTGGTTTGATTGAATCCATCAATCTAGTAGACCCTGTCTATTATGATTAGTGGGTGAGAACCTGTCCGGCTGAAGACACAAAACCTAGTGCTTGTTGGGAGGTAGCCCCATCTTTTTAGGTGAGTTTGAGTCATTTTGGTTTTTTGTTTTTTTTCCCCTTCTTTCCTTCTTTTTGGTGTGCTTGTGTTTTTGGGTGTGATTCTTCACTTGGTTTTTGGCTTTTGTGGTTGGTGGTGGTTGTGAACGTACATTTGAGAGTTTCATTATTGGGCGTATATGGAAATGACTTCCCTATGCTGTCAAGTTGTGTTGTTCTTTTCTCCATTTCCCTCTTTCCTATTGTTTTCTACATTGCGGACAATGTAAGGTTTGGGTGTGGGGGGAAGGCAAATTGAACATTTTGAGGAAATTTAAACTTGACAATCTTTGGCGTGAATTTGATTTAGGGAAGAGCTTGAGTGTTCTGATTATGCATGTTCTGCTCTTATTATGTGATATGATTCATGTCATCCATGCTCGTTAGAGATTATTTCTAACTTTGACTAGTTAAAGGCCAAGATTTTTGCTCTGCTAATGTCACTATGTAGCCGATTTTGAGTTTGAGATGTAAACCCATTTTCAATGTCACCATGACTATTTGATAAGCATTGCGCCCCACTTTGACTTTTCAATCAATAATTAAAATAAATTGAATTAATCAAGTTCTGATTCCGGTACCAATGTTCAAGTTCTATCTTTATCCATACCTTTAATCGCCTGAATATCTGCTAAGTGTTTCTCTAAGTGTCATCCTTACTCATATCTTTATCCACTCAAGAAAGCATATGGAATCAAGTAACTTTTGAAAGAAAAAAAAAATCAAAGTCTCAAAAAAAAAGTCAATAAATTGATTTGGCATTGGAGACTCGATTTTGAAGACGCTTTTGTGATTTTTGTTATGTGAGGTAAAGTTTTTTGCGCTTACGGTTACTACATGGTTTCATTATGTGCTTAATTTGCTTGAATTTTGGCCTATTGACTTAGTTGAAATTAGAAATCTTTGATGATTAGTTGTGTTTTGGTAGTGAATCGAAATATGTGATGTGGAGTGGGCATTCATAGTTGGATCACTTGATTTTCTTCCTTGATCTTGTACTACTGGATGGATTAAGTGAATATATGCATTAATGATATTCTTTGCTCAAGGACAAGCAAAGTTTTGGTGTGGGGCAATTGATAATTCATATTTTATATGAACTTTTACCCTTCATTTTGCTACTTATAAGTCTTCGAAATACATTTTTATGAGTACATAATGCATATTTTATGTAATTTTCAGGTAAAAATATAATAAAAGAATTTGGGCGGAGTTCAATTTTACTCGGATTTTTCACGTGTGTAATGCCTCGAGTTCAAGCCCAAGAGACAAGAAAAAGAAGAAAATGAGTAAAGGACCGTGTGGGCCAATTTTGGCAACCCAGTTCGTGGTCTAGTACTACATCCTAGCCCGCGCACCTCCCAACCACTCTCCTTCCCCTTGTTCTCATTTGGGCCGGTTCAGCATAGCCCGCGGCCCGCCAAATAAGTCTTCCAGGCTCACAGTTCCACTCTTCCTCTCCGTTGGGCTTGGTCTTCCCGTGGCCCATAGCTGCTCCTTTCCAGTCCAGTTCGAGCCCTAGCAGCCAAGCTCCTTTTCTAGTTAGCAAATTCAAGTGGCCTAGTCATGGTTAATTAATCTTGATTAATTTTTGGCTAAGGACTAGCCCAATTTTATGTAACATAACAACCAACATAATTAATTCAAAATAATATTCATTAATTATTGGGCACCAACAGGGCTGAATTTTCACTATAAAAGGGGTCAAGGCTAGTGTAAAAGGAAGCACCCATTCATCCATTCTGACTCCCATTCACTCATCTTC
The DNA here is from genome assembly GCA_017589665.1 of Selenicereus undatus. Lineage (NCBI taxonomy): Eukaryota > Viridiplantae > Streptophyta > Magnoliopsida > Caryophyllales > Cactaceae > Selenicereus > Selenicereus undatus. The sequence goes on from JACYFF010019584.1 coordinate 33,985,785, forward strand.
CACCTTCTATTTTCTTTAGAGAGTTGAGAATATTTTGTAAGACAAAACCATTTGGGTTGAGGGGTTGGAAGAAAATAAGCTTTGTTGGCTATTTTTCTCTTCTCTTCTCATCTCATTTATGAGTCAAATTTGAGAGTGTTTACTTCGTTATTTTGTAATTGAGTACAAAAGTTTTGACATAGGTAGTGAAATGTACAAATTATCATGATGTTTTCACTAACTATGGTCGGCTAAACTACTCATTTCTAAGATTAGGATGGATCCTTGATAATAATATTATTTTTGCTACTTTCTTTTGGGGTAATTTTTGTCTCTTTGATTGCATAATTTTGAGTGTGAACTTGATCTTAACCTACCTATGCATTCTAATACGATTGTTTAATCATGTTGATTACAATAGTTTAATTTGCTATCTCAAATGAATATTACACTTTGTATGCTAATATGACATTATGCAAATGGACTCAAAATTATAATTGTTAAAATTAAATAATTTATGCTAGAAATTAGATGAGTTATATCTAAAAAAATAATTCATGCTAAACCACTAGATAAATAGTTTTATTTGATAATTATAACTCATCTTTTCAATTTGTAACATAATGCTTGTAGCTTAGGTTGCACAAGAGACAAATCAAATCCCCATTTGTATTAGCAATGCATCAAAGGTGAAATCTAAAACCCTAGAACATTCTCTCATATGAATTATCTCTACATGACACTTTTACTCTTCTTTTTGCTCCTTTAATTCATATCGATAATTAAACTCCTCATTCGAACTATTCTTTATAATTGGAAAAGTTGAATTAGAAATTGCTATTGTTCCTCGTAGGATCGACACCCCTTTATTTGGTTGTCTACAATTAACATTGTGCACTTCCAAGTAAAAAGGGTTTTTAAACAAAATATAAAATCTTCATCAAGTTTTTGGCGCCGTTGTCGAGGAACAAATAGTATTTTTGATTTATCTCTTCCTTTTGTTTTATTTCCCCCTTCCCACTAATCTTACAATTTTATTTATTCATTTATTTATTTCTCTATCCCCATCCCTTTTGTTTTAGTTATTTTTTTTATTTTTCCCTAATCCCTTCTAATCTAACTATTTATTTTGGTTATCCCCTCTTCCCTTCTAATCTAACTATTTTTTCTATCCCTTTTCTAATCTAATCTAATCTAATCTAACTCTTTTATTTTTGTTATTTTATTTATTGTATCTAATCTAACAATCCCCCTCCCTTTTATTCCATTTTTTTTCCTTTTATTTTCCACATCCCTTTTATTTCTGTTATTTTATTTTGCTTTTTTTTCTTCAATTTTTCCCCTTCCCTTGGATCTTTTATTTCCTTATTTTTTCTATTTTTTTCTTTTCTCTTCGTATCTCTCTCTTCAGTTTTCTTCTCCTATTTGGTGATTATTATTGTGGTGGTGATTTCATTCTATTCTTTCGGTTGTTTGTTGGTATATGCATGGTAGACGTTCTTTGTGCTTAGATCTCAGACCATATAATCCTAAAATTGAATGCTCTCTTCAAAAGATAAGAGCTAAGAAAAAGAAATTTAAGAAAAAGATGGTTGAAGAACAAACCCCACCAGCTAAGCAACTTAAGGAGTATTTCACTCCTGCCACATATGACTCACCTACAAGAACACGCATGCCCACTGTTACGGTGCCTTTTGAGATTAAACATTCTCTTATCCAAATGTTACCGTCATTTTATGGGCTAGAGTCTGAAAATCCTTTCAAGCAAGTTGATGCGTTCTTATACATTTGTTATACTATATTCTTGAATAATATCTCTAATAATGCTATTCGCTTGTGGCTTTTTTCTTTTTCTTTGAAAGATAAAGTTAAAGCTTGGTTGGATACTAATACAAATATCACCACTTGGGATCAATTGCAAAAGGAATTCTTGAAAAAGTTTTCCTCTATTGGAAAATTAACCGCTTTAAGATGTGCTATAACCACTTTCTCACAGAATACAAATGAGCAATTGCATGAAAGTTAAGAAAGGTTTAAAGAGTTGTTGCGAAGTTGTCCTCACCATGAGGTGCCTATGTGGCAACTTGTCCAGAGTTTTTACTCTGATTTAGATGAGCATAATAGACAAATGATTGATGCATCATATGGTGGTAGTCTCTTGTACAAAACTCCTGCAGAAGCTTGGGAATTGTGTGAACATTTGAGTGAAAATTCACATCTGCATGCTACTTCCTCACATTCTGATTTGCTTAGGCAATTAGGAAGTAAAGGGGGGATTTATGAGGTTTCACATTCAGTTGACCTTTCTGGTAAAGTTGATGCTTTAGCTAAGAAGTTTGATCAATTGTTGTGGATGAACAAATTGTCTAATGCCCATTCTACGCAAGATGTGTGATCAATTTATGCTAGTCCTATGCATGCTTCTGTTGAGCGTCCGTGTTTTAGTAAGTCTGACTGTATGCCTAAACAAGTAAATGCTGCCCAAGGATTTCCTCCTTCTAACAATCCGTATTCAAATACCTATAACCATGGTTGGATTAATGATCCTAATTTTTCATGGAGGTCTCAAAATGTTGAGAATCCTAAGGCCCAGTCCAGTAGACCTACCCCTCCTGGTTTTCAAAACAAGATATATGCTCCTCCTTCTTCTCATCCAGCTCCATTTGGGAGCTCTAAAATTGATAAGGTAATTTATGCCCTTAGTACCTTGACTTTTGTTGTACAAAATATTGATTCTAAAGTTCAAGGAATTGAGTCTAAAATGCATATTGTTGACTCCCACTCACAATCCATAGCTAAGTTAGAAACCCAACTTGGGCTACTAGCCATAGCTGTAGGTAAAAGAGAAAAAGGAAAACTTCTAAGCCATCCCATACAGAACCCTAAAGGCCAACAATTTGAACAATAGAAAGATATAATGGTTCTTAGGAGTGGTAAAGAAGTAGATAACAAGGTGAGTGCGAAGGAACATGATAAAAAAGAAAGACTTAAGACCTTGGAGAGTGACCTCGAATCTAAAAAAGAGAATGAACCATCCCCTTCTCCTGTTGTGTTTGACTCTTCCGTGACATATAAGCCAAGGGTTCCTTACCCTCAACCTTTGGATGCACCATTCCCTTCTAGGAAAGATAAGCAAAGAGATGACATCCTAGAGACCTTTAAGCAAGTTAAGGTCAATCTTCCTCTCTTAGAAGCGATTAGACAAATCCCTACTTATGCTAAGTTCCTTAAAGACATGTGCACTTTTAAAACGAAATCTAAAGATGACAAGTCTAAAAAGGTTCTTCTAAGTGAACAAGTGAGCTCGATTTTGAAAGATGACACTCCACCTAAGCTCAAAGATCCTGGTGTCCCTACCATCTCATGTTATATTGGCAATCATAAAATTGAAAGAGCACTTTTGGATTTATGTTCTAGTGTTAATTTGATGCCATATTCAATTTACTTAGAGTTTGGATTAGGTGAGCTGAAACCTTCCAGTCGTACCCTTCAGCTTGTTGATAGGTCAGTTAGGACTCTTAAGGGTCGGATAGATGATGTCTTTGTACAAATTGATGAAGGATTCTTTCCTATTGACTTTGTTATATTGGACATGGACCCTAGTCATGCTTCTAAGAAAATCCCTCTTATTTTAGGACGTCCTTTCCTCACCACAGCTAATGCTACCATTAACTGTAAGTTGGGAGTGATGGATGTCTCGGTCATGAACATGAAGGTTAGGCTTAATATTTTCAAAACTGAAATGATTCCCACTAGACAAACCACAGGGTGGAGAGTGTGTATTGATTACAGAAAGCTGAACTCTATAACTAAAAAGGACCATTTTCCCATCCCATTCATTGATCAAATTTTGGAGAAATTGGTTGGATAGAGTTTTTATTGCTTTTTAGATGGTTATTCTAGTTACAACCAAATACCTGTTTATCCTGAGGACCGAGAGAAAACGACATTTACATGCCCATCAGGTACCTTTGCTGATCGGAGGATGCCTTTTGGGTTGTGTAATGCACCTCCCATATTCCAAAGATGCATGATGACCATATTTACTGATTGTATTGATAATTTCATGGAGGTGCTTATGGATGATTTCTCTGTTTTTAGTTCTTCCTTTCATGTGTGGCTTGCTAATCTATCCATTGTGCTAAAAAGATGTGAAGAAGTGAATCTTGTTTTGAATTGAGAAAAAAGTCACTTTATGGTCCAAGAAGGGATTGTGTTGGGCCACAAAGTGTCTAAAAAAAGGATTGAGGTTGATAAAGCCAAGGTTGATTTGATTTCTAATCTGCATGTGCCTTCTTCTGTGAAACAAGTCAGATCTTTTCTTAGCCATGCTGGTTTCTATAAGAGGTTTACTAAGGATTTTAGTAAAGTGGCTCACCCACTTACTAATCTCCTCACTAAAGATGCTCCTTTTGTGATTGATGAGTCTTGTGTGAAATCTTTTGAGAAGCTTCGATCTTCATTAGTGTCTGCCCCTATTGTGAAGCCCCCTGATTTTTCTTTGCCATTTAAGATTATGTGTGATGCATCTGATTTTGCTATTGGGGCTGTTCTGGGTCTAAGGGTATATAGAATGTCTCATGTCATTTATTATGCTAGTAGAACTCTTACTGCTGCTTAAAAGAATTATTCAACTACTGAGAAAGAGTTGCTAGCTGTTGTATTTACACTTGATAAATTCGTTCCATACCTTTTGCATTCAAAAGTGATTGTGTTTACTGATCATGCTGCATTTAGACACTTGTTGGCTAAGAATGACACTAAACCAATACTCATTAGGTGGATTTTGTTGCTCCAAGAGTTTGATATTGAAATAAAAGATAGAAAAGGTTCTGAAAATTCTATTGCAAATCACTTATCTAGAATCCTTACTAACTGTACTAATGATTCAGTTGGGTTTTCTGACCACTTTCCTGATGAGCAACTATTTGCTGTGTGATATGCCCCCCTCCCTTGGTTTGGTCACATTGTGAACTAACTTGCCACTGGGAAGATTCCTCCTCACTAGTCCAAACAAGAGAAAGATAGCTTCTTCTCACAGGTAAGATATTACTATTTGGAAGACCCTTATCTTTTCAAACATTGCCTTGACCAAGTGGTACGTAGATGTGTCCCCGAGAGTGAAATTCATAGTATTCTCTCCTTTTGTCACTCTTATACTTGTGGTGGTCACTTTGGAGGTTGTAGGACAGCTGCTAAAGTCCTACAAAGTGGGTTCTTCTGGCTCACTCTGTTTAGAGATGCTCACCGATTCTGACTTGCTTGTGGGCGTTGCCAACGTACGGGTGCCCTATCCTGTCGTGATATGATGCCCATTTCCCCTATTCTGATTGTTGAAATATTTGATGTGTGGGGCATTGATTTTATGGGTCCCTTTTCCCCATCTTTTGGCTTTGTATACATTTTGGTTACTGTTGATTATGTGTCAAAATGGGTGGAAACTCAGGCTACTAGGACCAATGATGACAAGGTTCTGGTTAAGTTTGTGAAAGAGTGCATTTTCTGTCGATATGGTACCCCTAGAACTCTTATTAGTGATGGAGGTGGTCATTTTTGTCATCGATCTTTTGAGGCTTTGCTTAGAGAGTATTCTGTGACTCATAAAGTAGCTACTCCTTATTATCCTCAGACTAGTGGTCAAGTTGAGGTGTCTAATCGTGAGATCAAGTTTACCCGATAGGAAAGACTGGTCTTTGAGATTGCATGATGCTCTTTGCGCCTGTCGTACTGCTTTTAAAACTCCCATTGGGATATCTCCTTACCGGCTTATTTTTGGTACGGCTTGTCATTTCCCAGTTGAATTAGAACCCCATTCTTTTTGGGCTGTTAAAGCTTTTAATTTTGATATGAAATAAGCAGGTTCTAACCGTAGGCTTCAATTGAATGAATTAGATGAATTGCGTAATGAAGCCTATGAGAATGCTAAGATTTATAAAGCCAAAACCAAAGCTTTTCATGATAAAATGATTTCTTGTAAATATTTTGAACCTAATAAGAAGGTTTGCCTTTTTAACTCCAAGCTTAAGCTATTTCCTAGCAAGTTGAGATTTGGATGGGATGGTCCTGTTGTTCTCCGACAAGTGTTTCCCTCCAGGGCAGTTCAAATTATGGATCCCCAAGTTGGTAGAGTTCTTATGGTAAATGGTTAACATTTGAAACCTGTTGTGACTTATGATGTTGACACTGGTTTGATTGAATCCATCAATCTAGTAGACCCTGTCTATTATGATTAGTGGGTGAGAACCTGTCCGGCTGAAGACACAAAACCTAGTGCTTGTTGGGAGG
>JACYFF010019584.1:33992148-34026429 GCA_017589665.1 Selenicereus undatus
ATGACTTGAAAATGAGTTTTGTTTATGTGAAGCAGCAGGATGAATATCATAAAAGAATCATGAAATTATATGGCAAATGATTAGGTAGAGATCTTTATGCCTCAAGATTGCACAATGTCTTATTCCTTTGCATTTTATCCCATGTCCACTGGATATCAGTGGCCATTTTGGTTATTGTCCTATAGTGTTTACCTATTTTTTTCATAGTCTTCCTTCTTATTCATAAATCTTTCTTCGCGATGAACTAATCCAAATCATTTTTGGTTTCTTCTATGTTAGACTGGTAGCGACAAGACATACAGTATGCTTAGCGAGATGGAGGATTTAGAATTCAAGCCCAGTTCTCATCGTGGGATGACACCAAGGATATTTGAATTCTTGTTTGCTCGCATCAGTGTAGTAACTTAGTTTCCTTGATTAGTCATAGCAACTTATGTTTGCATCATCATATATGGGTATCAAATTTTGTGGCTTGCTTATTCCAGGAAGAGGAAAGCCGAAGGGATGAGAAATTGCAATACAGCTGCAAATGCTCTTTTCTAGAAATTTACAATGAGCAAATTGCTGATCTCCTTGATCCAACATCTACAGATTTGCTAGTAAGCCATAGTGCATTAAGCTCTAACATGGTTTGGAAGTCATGAATATTACTTCTTTTTAGTAATGATTTGTTAATAATTTCTCGTTCTCTACAATAGTTACGGGAAGGCGTACATGATGTATGGGTTAGGGTTAACTCTCTCCATCAACAACCAGACACTTTCAAATGATTTATCAAGAAACTTGAACTTATCAGAGCTTAATTCTCTTGTTCTCAATCAAAATGCTCATTATACATCAAAAATTGAAAAACCCAAATGAATTCATAGAGCACCCACATCACCAGACCACCACTAGCATATTGTTCAATCAGATTTAAACTTTATCACACTGGAAGACACTCAATTCAAATAAGAGCTCAAATCAAATACCAAAACACCTAAATTCAAGATCTTCGTCAATCAGGAAGTAAATAAATCAATCAGAGACTTCATCTTGAAAAAAACAAAAGGGTTTCATTCAACCACAGAACAAAATCCAACTGAAAACAATAAACATAAACTAAAATAACATACAAATGAGATAGGATGAGTATTTCCCTAGTGAACTCCTTCAAGCTGAAATCTGAAGAAAAACTACTGCTCATCCTTCAAAATCGAACAAAAACGAAAAAACCCGAACAAAATCAAACACAGTCGAACAAAATCGACCCAAATCGAACAAGGATGAGGGTTATTTAGGAAATACCTGAGAATCGACCCCTTCAAACAGCTGCACCAGGCTTGAATGTCAACCTCTGATGGACAGCAGGCTTGAACGCCTTCAAGCTAGACTTCAGGCACTGCCACGGCCGGACTTCAGGCGAGGGTTAGGTCAGGGGGACTGAGTGAGGGTGTCGACCGAAATGAAGAGGGTGAACAGATGCAGCGAAATGAAGTGGCAGCGAAATGAAGTGGGTGAATAGATGCAGCGAATTTGAGTGGGGGTTAGGTCGGATGAGGGTTTAGCCACCTAAATTTTCATTCAAACTTTCACGAAAGTCAGTAGGCAAACTGAGCGCCTAATTTTTGTTCTTTTTCTTTTTGGTATAAGGCCACGAAATTAAAAAGTTGACGACTTATTCAAAGTAAAGGGCTACGCAAATATCAGTTTGACGCCTTAATTATGGACAGAGACCACAAAATTATTTTCGTTGCCTTGCAGTAAGTTAAGGGCGTCAAAATTAATTTTATCGCCTTATAATATAAATTTCGCGGCCCAATGCTATTTTTCTTGTAGTGGAGCTACATATCATAGAGATTTCATAATTTTTTTTTCACTCAAAATAATCTCAATGATATTGAATTAACGTAATCCCATTTATCATGAAGTTTAATATAATGAAATACGTTTAAATAAAAAATTCTGTAAGAATCACATAATATTTCACTCTCAAAACAATGATAACAAATTTCATAAATATATATCCACAAAAAGAGAATATTTGAGAAATCTCATAAGAAATTTTAATCAAATTATACAAATTCATATGCCCAAAAATAAAGCATAAATTAACCCTTATGGTCAATTTAGTCAACCCTCACATTCAACTGGTCAACCCTTTTGGTCAACTATATGTCCAAAATTTTCAAAAAATAATCTTTTTTTAATAGAGTTAAAACAAAACAAAAATAGAAAAAGGAAAGTAGTGCGTCATGTGCAAAGCACATGACCCCCCGGGGCCCTATTCCCTAGCCCCCTCTTGCGATTCTCACGACCTGGTTGCCCACGAAACGGGTCGTCACGATCGTCGGCCAACCTGACACCCAAAACCTCATTTTTTGCCCAAATTGATCCAAATTGCTTGTTGAGATTCATCCTAAACACATTTTAGGACTGATTTGGATAATCAAATTGCAAAAAACTAGGCAAAAACAAGCCAAAAATTGAGTTATATTGCCCAAAATATGTGCAGCCTCTTTTCGCACAACTCCTGTCGATTTACGACCATTTTTCGGCATCCTTGCACCATGTAGGAGAGTGCTTTTCTTCAGAACTTTATCGGTAACAAAAACCACAAATCAATTGCAAGAAACAATGACCACAAATGGATGAAAATCGAGTTCAAACAATAAACCCTAACCTTAGAACTTTTCGGCGAAAGAACGCCAAATTCCGGTCACATTCTGGTACATGTGACTAAATTGGTTTAGGGCTTTTTCTCATAATGGTGTTCTAAACGTTTTACACAAACCAATTGCTTGAATCAATGGCCAACATTGATGAAAATCAATCGAAGATGGGTTCGACAAACACAAAACCAGCCCCAGAATTTTCAGCGACTTCTTTGTCAAAATTGAAGCAAATTTTCGATCAAATTTATTCATAGATTGAGGGGTTTTGGTCTATGTGTAATGGGTAACGTAATCCATGCATCAATTTGTAAGAAAACTGAACAAAACCAACAATTTGTGAATCGATATTAGGGTTTCATGCACGAAGAACCCTAGGAATTCAATTTGAAATTACTCCCAAAATACCCAGCCAGATCATGGTATAATATGTCAAATTAAAGATCTCTTCAAGATCTAATAGAACCTAGAATTTCATGAAATTCTTTAAGGATTTGGACATGAAATATAGGTATAAACTTTCGAGTATGAAAGTGAATAAACCGAATTAGAAAGCAAAATTTTGGCATGGATTTCAATAAATCTTTGAAAGTAATCCAACCAAACAACAAGCCGATTTTCTCTGATACTAATGAAGGAATTTATCTAATGATTTAAGCGTAAACATATTTACCTCAATCCTGTAGTGGAAGACAATCGAACTATAGCTTGAGTCACTAGTCGTGGAAGGAATTCACAATAGGGAGAACCTTCACCATCGCATAGCCCAAGAGCCCTGAGTTTTTGTGCAAAAACTATCTTTAGAGAACTCTTGATGTTTCTCTCCTATTACTTTCCTCATAGACTGACCTCCCTTTTATATTAAAAGGGTAGTCGAGGAACTAGGGTTTAAGTCGTTGACTTATTAGGCTTGCACCCCTTATGGGTGTATCATTCCCTAAGTCCAACACTAATTAAGTAGCAAATGCCTTGCAACCTCATTAATTTCTACTTTCAGTTTCAGTACTGTCATCTGTACGATATGTCGGTCAGGGAAACTATTCCAATTTGTAGTACCCTGTCTCTCTCTTTTTTTTCTTTTTTTTTGTTTTGGGGGGGTTGTTCCATTGTCTACCAGGTCATCTTTCTATGGATTCAAGTCAAAATAGTTTCTTCACTCTGCAGTAATCCGGTTTTGTTAGAGTATAGAGGAAAATTATATTAAGTGACCTACCAATAATATTGGTGAAACTTTATAATTGATAACGCGCGCACTATGAAAGTGTGAGATAAAATGGGAAATCATGCGTGAGGCATGTACTAGTCTAAAAACCTATTTTGTGATTTGGTATGCAAGGACTTAATATGGCAGCCCTTTTGATTTGCCAATGCTTAGAGGCCGATAATAGGGTAGTGTCATGCTTCCCACGTTCTCATTTGAAGTGCTTAATTCTCACTGCGCTGACACTGCCCCAACCATGTAACACTCAGCAACCAATTCTCTTGGTCTATGTGATGCTCAAAGGTCTTTAATAATTGTAATGGGGTTATATATAAAAAGTTAAAACATACAATTTGAATAATAGGATTTGGATTTTACTATCATATTGAGGAGTTTGACCATAACCACTAAGTCAGGGCTTCATTGGACACTTGCCACTCAATTTGGAAGTTTATGATAAAGAAACGACTCAAAACAAATAGACAATATTGAACATCTTTTCCCATAACATATAACCTTCTCTGGCCGTTAAGACAATCATATGAAACAAAGCCTTCACTACCCAGCAAAGGGAAACTTTGGTCACTTTATTAATTCTTACTTACAGGAAAGGGAGAAAGGAAATAAAGAAGACAAGGATTGACAGCGAGAAGCAAAGACAGTGTGATTTAAACAGAACCCCCCACTAATTAAAGCATTATTTGGAAGTTCACGAGGAGGAGTCATCAAGAGCTAACAAGAGAAATGAAAAGTAAAGTAGATAAGTGTGATGATAGGTTAAATTAGAACTCTTATTTAAATGTTTAGTAAGAGGAACAATGTGTTAACTCTCCTTCATGTGCAAAATGGGAGGGTAAAAGAAATGGGAACGAAGTGCAGAAACAATGCATAAAGGTTACGTTTCAATACTTGTTTCCGCTCTAAATTTATAAATTACCTGTTTCCTTAACTATTATCCCCTTCAATCACACATCCCCACCCGAAACAGCGCCACGAATCATTCTTCCTTAGGTGCTAAACAATCATCATGTCCAAACCTGATTAATCCTATTAACTTCGATACCATACCAATGCAGTTACCATAACTAGTCACTCTGTATTTTCCTCAGCTCTCCTTTTCTTTGTTTTTTTTTTGAGGGGCCAGTTATGATTATCTTTTACTTCTTGGGAATTAATACTGAGGAGAATTATGGAACCAAGATCCAAAACTTTTAAGTTGCTAGGCCAGGTTTTGTCCACTATAGTTCATGTACAGTCCATCAAGCAACTTGCCGTTGGTAAAGATTACTCATACACCATAGCGATCCAATGGCATGAACATTTGGGAATATAAGGGTTTATTTCAAGATAATTCCCTATTATACGCTGTATAAAGTTTGCATCAAAGGAATATAATCTAGCTGCCAAGCATGTAGTATAAATAGATGCACCTAGCACCTCAGTTTTCTCAGGAAAAACCAGTAACTTTCCAAAAGTTTTCAGGAAAACCGCTACTCAAGCTCTTCCATAAGTTTCTTAAACTCTTCGATAAGAGCGACAAGAGAAAGCAAACACAACCTAAAGTTTCTGAGATATGGATACAATAAGACATTTGGTGGAAGAAAACCTTGTGGTGATATTCAGCAGGACTTCCCGTTGTATGTCTCACTCAATGAAACAACTAATCAGCAGCTTTGGAGCAAATGCAACTATTCATGAGCTCGATGAGACTCCAGATGGGCAAGAAATTGATAAAGCACTTCAATGACTGGGTTAAAATCCTAGTGTTCCTACTCTATTCATAGGGAAAAGGCATGTTGGTGGGGCTAAAGAGGTCATCAGCCTGCAAGTCCAAAACAGGCTAGTGCCAATGTTGAAGGAAGCTGGAGCCATATGGATTTGATGTATAGTCCTTCATATTTAAACACTATAGCTTTTCTTTCGGTTTTGTTTCATTCTGTTGAGTTTGTTTTGTCCACTCTCCAGGCAGCTAAAACATACACTATTGGAAAATGTTGCCTATCTTTGGATTATAATGGACCGACAAAAATGACCCACTAAATTATTGTCCACTCGAACACTCTCCTATTGTTAAGTAAAACAATTGATTTGGCGGTAACACTTTTTAATCTAGGTTTTGATGACAATATTCCCTTTCCATTTTATTACATAGGCAAGGTAAAGTAAATACCTTATCCCCCCCCCCCCCCAAAAAAAGGGAGTAATGTATATCAAGACCCCCACTAAAAAAGGATTTTTGTTTTGTAGTGTTTCAAATTGAAAATTAGCTGCACACAGATGACATAATGATAAGAAAATTTTGGATGACTCTAGCCAACCTAGTTTGAAGATAAAGTCTCATCAGCCGCTGATGATGAAACCAGATCCAAGATTGAGCAGATTCAAGTTCCAAGCTGTCACAATGTGTCTCGTCATAGCGATTAATTCGCCGTGTCTACAATTCTCTATAACCGTCACTCAGACTTAATTCGAAGCAAAAACTTTTGAGCATGGACATGGATTGAATTATGAGATCAAGAGAGATATGCACCTCAATTGAATTTAGCCTTCAACCTCTTGAAGAATTCATGGCCAGTTTGGTAGAGGTTGGGAATGTTAACCCACAATCAGGAAGCCTTCAAACCAGAGAATTCTAAGAGTGAGAGGTAGAAGAAGTATTCTGATTTCTCAAATTTTGGGTGAATTCAAATTGAATGAATGAATTGGCTTACCTTGCTCGTGGCGTCTGGGTGTGCGAATTCTTAAATATGTCTTGCCCAATTCCTTCTCCGATTTTGGTGATTCTTAACCCGAAATTAGTTTCTGAGTGAATGAATTCATCAGATTGAATAAATCAAGTGAATGAATTGGTGATTCGAAGTGATTGAATGATTGATCGAATGAACTCAACGATTTGGGCAGCGATGAAGGTTCTCGAGTCTGGACATGTGTGGGTGTGGGAGAATGAAGAAGCGTACATTTTCAGTATGGGTGAAAATTCATTTAGCCGCTTTTTTTTTTATTTTTCACCAAATTAGGCGCCATTGAGTCCCGCCCTCAATTATACGGCGTCGTACATTGTTGTATCTAATTGCTGCATTAATTAATTTAATTTTTTAAGTGCTAATCGAGCATATATTTAGTATATATAAATATTGAAAAATTTTGTAAAAATAAACTATCTTAATTTTAATTTTAATTAATATATAATAAAAACCAATTACAAAAATTCTTTTTATATTCCCCGCATTTAATAAGTATTAGAAAAGGTTTATTAGTTCCCCACACATGTTAAATGTGGAAACGATGACATTATCAAATTTTCACTTTTCTCCCCATGCTTCAATTAAATGTAGTTTTATAAGTGCAGGAGGATGCATTATTTCTTGTAGTGAATAATGATGAGGAATTGTTAGCTCGATTAAGAATGGTAGATGATACTCGGTGATTATTTGCACAGAGGTGGTATGGACACTTTTAAAAATAAAAGAGCATACACACGGGAACCTGACTCTAGAGTTCCTGAGTACACTTCATGTCGAGGTCACTAGAGGGCCTCAATGTCAAGCTGGGTACATGTCATTTTATTTGTAGGGACAATTATACGAGTTGAACTTAGCTACCTTTAATGGTATATTTGGTTTTCCACCTCCTATTGATTTACTGAACCGCCAAGTTCCCTGCGAATTCAATCTGAATGCATTTTGGGGCGAACTTTCGAGGAGTGTTCGATGCAGTACTACTTCATCGAAATGCACACATATTAGGAACCTTTACATTACAGTAGCTCAATGTATCTTGGCTTATTGTTTCTTTGCTCGGGACAATAGTCTGAATGTCCCGAGATTATCTGAGTTGTACTTCTTGTCCGGCATGCTTGACGGTGTCCAGCTTGACCCCAATTTGTTTTTGGCTAGGTAATTGTATAATGCTGCTATTAGCACTAAAGGTAGGATAGTCATACGTGGTATTGTGTTTACTATTGCTAGATTTTTGGGTATTGAGCCCAACCCTGAGGATAGAGTTTCCAAGTCCAAGTGGCTTGATCCAGCTACTTTTGAAATTATGAACTTTTGTAAAGTTCAGGCTGGGCGTTTATGTTGGATTTACCTTGGGGATCGACTTTTTCCGTTTCCCAATGTCAAACGAACTAACTTCCTTCACCGGGCTAACCTTTATTGGGTACCTAATGATGACAAGGTTGGTCAACCCATGCCCCATCATCCAGCCCCTCATTCTAGTCAAGCCAGACCCAGCCCTTCCTTACAACCACCCCCTCTTGACTACACCAACCTCCAAGACACCCTTAGATTCATTCAAGAAGAGCAGGTTTCCCTTCGAGCATTTGTTGCTTCTGAGAACGCCACTCTTCGAGACTTTGTCCAAGAGTGCCACGATGAGCTTCGTGGGATGCTTGGTACCCAGACTCACTATTTCTAAGACTGTAAGGCATGTTTAGAGACCTTGTGAGATTGACATATCTCTTGTGGCCAACCACCCCATCCTCCTCCTCCACCTCCTTTCTTATTGCTTTGTGCTACTCTCCTTCCCTTTTTCTATTATGTGCCCACATTGAGGGTAATGTGTGATTCAAGTATGGGGGAGTTAGTTGTTATATTTGGCGTCTGATGCCTCATTTGGTTTGGTATGCTTGTACTTTGTATATGTTGTTTGTGATTGTTTTTGGAGTTTTTGTTTTAGGTTTTAGTTTTGTTTGGTAGTATTTTAGTAGTGCATTTAGTTTTCTTTTCACTCTAAGTTTCATTTTATTTTTTTTCTTTTATTAGCCCCTTTGCATTTTAGTTTGCATTGTTATTAGGAGCATGCAAAAACAAAATCCAACAAAAATTTGAAAAAAAAAAGAGAAAGGACAAAAAAATCTCCTTTGATGGTGATCGTTTTAGGTTAAGTAGACTTATTTGGTTTAGTTTGATCTTTTGATTCGCCCAAATTGTGCATAACATGTTTGAGAATACGAGATCCATGTTTTGACCACATGTTGAATGCGAGTTGATTACCCCATGAAACTTTACATAAATTTTGGCATGTGTTTACTAATGAGTTAGTTATGACCTAGGTAGATGTCCTGTGAGGCTTTGAGCTTTTAGAGACTACATATAAAGTTCGTCTCATATTTCTTTCATGTGTGACTCTTCCTTGACATCATTTCTCTAGAACTTGCTATAATTCTCATTCAACATCACTTGTCGCATATGCATTAGGTAATATGATTGAGGCATTTTTCTTTGATTTATTGAACCCAACGGTCAAATAACCACCTTTGTTGTATATTATATCCCTTGTTAGCCCCTTTAAGCCTATATCTATTTTTCTTAATTTACCTCCTATTATAGCCTATGGCCAAATGATTATCTTACCCTCAAGCCAAGATTAAAAGAGTGTTTCATTTTTTTGCATCAAGTTTGATAAGGCAATACTAAGGTGGATTGTTCTCTTTTAGTGGGTTTTGGTTGTTTGATGAAGGGATGTGAGATCTTAATAAATCCCTTGTCTAATTATGCAAATTTTAGATAAGAGTTGGAATTTAAAGTTTGTTATGGATTTCCCTTGGCTAACTCATTTGAAAAGAAAAAAAAGAGGAAAAAAACTCAAAATTAAAAATTAAAAAAAAGGAAAAAAAAGAAAAAAAAGAGGAAAGTGAAAAAAGGAAGAAAGAGTTAGCCTTGTTGGAATTGTAAATTTTTTTTGTTTTCAACTCTTTCACTCTTCAAATGGGGATGTATTTTGTTGATAAATTATAATGGTCTAGGAAGGATGTAGTATAGTGCATTGGAATCATTCAACTCTTAGTCTATGGCTTCTAGCTCCTCATTTCCAAAACATTTGTTCCCTTCTCACCTTTACCTATGGCCCAATTATAACCCTATGAATGTCCTCATGATTGTCTACCATGTTTGCATTTTAGTGATGGCGAATTTGAGCATCTTGTCAAGCTTATGGTAGATTTGAGTCTAAGGACTGAGAATTGAGGGAACCTTTATATATGTATACATTTTCAAATGCATGAGTGATGAGTGCCACATAACCATAGTGATGTTCAACCAGCCTTGCTAGCCTCACTTATTTCGTAATCTATACTCTTATTCTCGATTTATGCTTGGGTACAGTTGTTTCATGTGTTTTGCAGGATTTTAGGCCTTTTTACTCAACATTTGACCCTTATTGGATGTATTTTGCCCTCCCCCACGGCATTCATGTGATGCTACGCCAGGGGACCAAGAAAAGAGCAGAAAATCGATTCCAGCCAATACCACAGCCGGACCGTGGTGTCTGCCATGGACCATGGTAAGCTGTGAAACTACTACCTCTTCCTCTTCCTTCGACTGTGTGGCTGAAATGATCCAAACTCTTCTATAAAAAGGCGTAATTTAGCAGCAATAGAAGAGAGAGGAAGCATAGCATATTCCATTTTCTTTCTCAAATTTTGTTCTTTTTAGTTAAGATTTTTACTTTGATTATTGTTTTAGTGAGAAATCTTGAGTGTGTGTGTTTGATTTTGAGGCGGTTTGAAGCCCTTGGTTGAAAGGCTATCTCAGTCAAGCCCTTTCTCTTAGATTTTGTCAAAATTTTGGTTAGTTGTGTAATCTTTAATCATGTGTGAGTAGTTTATTTTGTCTAGGAATTTAGTAGTTTATGAAAGTATAGTTGGATCATGTTTTAATCTATAGAACTATGCTTATTTTATGATGGGTTTGATTTCGTTCTAACAAGTGATTATCATGTTATGAGTGGATTTTTGGCCAAAGTTTGCTTGCACACTTGAAACAATTGAGTGAAAAACTGAAAGGTGATATTTAGTTGTTAAACGACTTCATAAAAGCTGACATAGCGTCACCTAGAAAGAGAGATTTGCATGTTAGGAGGACTAGAGTGCAATCAAAGATATTCAACTTGGATTAAGACAAATTAGTTTGAAAGAACGACTTTTTCTTAGTTTAGGTAAATTTGGTTGGTTTCGAAAGAATAGACTAAATTTTTAGAGAGATTGCAATTCCTCGAGATTAACCGATTAGACAAAAGCACATGCTTTTCATTTTGATCCAATCACCTATCATAACTACATGAATTCCTAGGCATTTTTCCTTAATTGATTTAAAATTAGTGAATTAGAAGTTGTTGAATCGAAACTTCATCTTGAATTAGAATTTTACTTAGCATATTCTGATAGACAAAGCTCGATAGATTACATAGGTCCCTAAGAACAATCTTTTTATCTATAATATGACTACCTTTGCGCTTGCAAGAATGGTCAACGTTTAGACCTTGTTGTAAGGGAGAAGTATATAGCACCATGGTTTTTTATATGCTAACGTTTCACTTGTTGGATATATGATTCCTATGCATGTTATAATGCATTGATTTATTTTTTACAATGTTACGTTGGCTTAATGAAATTTTAAAACAATTAGCACTAATTTTAATTGGGATAATTAGAATTATACAAATAC
Organism: Selenicereus undatus; assembly: GCA_017589665.1. Classification (NCBI taxonomy): domain Eukaryota; kingdom Viridiplantae; phylum Streptophyta; class Magnoliopsida; order Caryophyllales; family Cactaceae; genus Selenicereus; species Selenicereus undatus. Next base: position 34,003,449 of record JACYFF010019584.1, read on the forward strand.
GTATATTGAAGCGAAATTATTAGTCCTATGGCTAGTTAGTTTGCTTAGTGATTAAACACCAAAGAAAGAAGTCAAACTCAAGTCAAGGTCAATGCCATGTCAACCCACTAAATTATGGTCAGCTATAGCAAGTTAGCATAGCTTACATTAACTTAAAAAGTGGAAACCTTGTGAAATTACGGAGCTACAAAGTATTGCACAAGGAAGAAAGAAAAGAAAAGGAAGTAGAACACTAGCATAATAACCATGTTAAAGCAATAGTAGGAAGGCCTGCAGTAACAATCTAAACTTACTCTAACAAGTCAATAACCATTTTTTAAGGTGCTGACATGTCCACAAGCGCATAGGTGTTGTAGTATAGATTAAAAGATCAAGCTCAGGGGCCACAGTAATCTATCGAGTTATGCCCTAATGAAATTACTAAGCGATCAATCTTTTCAATGAATCGATTTAACAAACTAATTATGTAATTGGAAATCAATCAAAGTATAGCATCTAGGAATTTGATTCACCAAGTAAAGAGTTAGCCCATAGAATTAAGCATGCATTTTTATGGACGGAATGATTCAAAGAATTGCAATCTAGTTGAATTCAATCCTTTCTTTCGATATTAATTAAATTGCCCAAACAAATTCAACTACACTTTTTCAAGTGTCTTTGATTTAGTCTAGGTTGAAGATTCATGAATGCTAAGTATCCTCTTAACAAGCAATTCTCTCTTAAGTTTTGCTAAATCAAGTTCTATGAAGGTGATCTAGTAGCTAATCTCACTTTTCAGTACTTCACCCAACTACCTAACTTAAGCAAGCAAAATTAGCAAGATTCTACTCACAACACATTTCAATCTCAAGATAGAAGTAAATCATTCCAAGCATGAAATATGCAGAAGATAGCAAAGATTAAGGATCCAACTACAATACTATGGCGAACAAAATCCTATATTAAATAAAACCACTCACTCATATTACAAATTCCACTAAAATAAGAGTTCAAGAATAAGTTCAAAGGGAAGGAAAACTTTACAAAAATGGCAGCCCTTCAATTATAGAACAATCTTCAAGCCTCCAAGATCAAAGCTTCTACCTACACTTATCCTTTTGCTCCCAAAAAATAAACTAAACTAAACTCTAACTAAAAGAGAGATGAATTTGAGCGTAGTAGTGAGATGGTAATGGGTGCCCTATTTTCTTTCTTCGGGCGAAAAGCACTCCTTATAAGCATAAAACGAAGCATCCTCAATCGTACAACGAAGGAAGATGAAGGGGTTAGCAGTTACAGGCTCACCACGATCAAACCGTGGTTCTGGCTAGTTTTGAAATCTTCTGCTCTTCTCCTGCTCCACGGGCATGGGACTTGGGGTACCTTCGTGATGCACCAATAAACACTCAAATGAGGGTCAATTGTTTGGTCAAATGGTCTAAAATCTTGCAAATATTATCAAAGAACTATAACCAACCATAAAAAAATAATAGGAGTATAAATCATGACATTAAGCTCATAAATTACTGAAAAAGTGCTACAAAATGTCGTAACAATGAAATATATAAAAGCACTTATCAGGTGCTAGAGTTGTTTTCTTACTTATGTGAGTATGTGATGATATACTAGTCAACATAAAATGTCAATGTGCATTTCCTTTACATGAATACATTGAAAATATGAACCTAAATTGTGATAACACTATGGTTAAAGGGAGAAGAAGTTCATGACTTGCCATAGAGTATTGTCATCTATTATATTCTAGAGCTATGAAAGTATATGACTTTGTGCTAATTGAGCCCTAAGTTTGTGTTACTTCAATCTGCATAGGCCCTTAGTTGGTATTTTGGGTGGGCTTTGCCTGGGCTGCTAGGGTATGAACGTGACTCCATAGTTTGTAATTAGATTTCATCTGCATTCTCTACAACATTGGGCCCCTCGTTGGTAGTAACGGGACCGTCCCCAATCCCCATGATGCATTTCTGACTTTTATGTTTTGTTATAGCCGTTTACATAGGTCATTTGTTGATTTCCTAAAAATTAGATGTGTTATAGCCATTTACATAGGTCATGTTTGGTTATAGCCATTTACATAAGTCATGTGTTGATTTCCCAAGAGCCTTATTAACGTAAGATTATGTGATACATTGTGAATTTGGATTTAGGTTTGGATTTGGTATGTCTTAATGATATTTGTGAGATTGTGATTATTTTTAAGGATGTGAATTTAAATTTGCATGCAATGTGAATTTGGATTAGTTTCAAAGTGGTTTTCGTAGAGCAAAAAAGGGTTGAGTAATAAGATGCGAAGTGATTGATTGGTGACATAGATGTAGAGTGAGACAGCTGAGATAGATGCAAAGATATACCAACGAATGCCCCTGCAATAATTACCCAAAGGCTACAAATGGAGAATGGCTTCTTATTTAAAAAAGAAAACCATTCTAATTCAATTTGGTTTTGAAAGATCTAAAACCCATGGTTAAAATCATTCAAATGAAAGAATCTTATATTTTACTTTTTATATATTATAAAACCAATCACAGCTGCTAGCTATTGATGAACTAGAATCATGAATTTGAGTGCCAAGATTTACTAAACTCAACCAAAATCCCACATTCCATTAATATGATTTATATCTCTTAGTTAGTCAGCAAGCGAGCCATGTCAATGTCGCTATACTTCAACAAACTTGTTTGCAATCAAAGGAGTGAGGGTGAGAGCTTCATGTCTGTTCATGCTTCCAATTCAATCAGTCCAATCTTTCTTCTAATAAAGTTAAACTATTCTTGTTCAATAGGTTAGTGAATATATCAGCTAGTTTTTTTAGTGGGAACTAATTCCAGATGTATATCACCTTTCTCAATATGGTCCCCATTAGTGTGATGCCTTACCTCGATGTGCCTTGTCCATGAATACTAAATAGGATTCTTAGTATTGTTTTTGATACTGTTATTATTATTATATCTAAGTGTTACTCTTTTATAGTTGATGCTAACATCTCTAAGTTGTTGTGACATCCACAATAATTGAGAACAACAAGCTCTGGTTGCTATATACTTTGCTTCTGCAGTGGACAAGGCCACTGAGTTTTATTTCTTAGAGTACTATGAGACTAGCGATTGTCCTAGCAAATGACTTGATCTTGGGGTACTTTTTTTATCCACTTTGTAGACAACATAATGAGCATTCGAATATACTACAAGCTTAAAGGTACCCTTTTTGGATATTAGAGTCCCACACGCAAAGTGCCTAGCAAATATCAGAGGATCCTCTTAACAACGCTGAAGTGTTGATTCTTTGGGGGCTAATTAAAATCCAATACATAGACACATACTGAATATGATGTCAACTCTGCGTGCAGTTTATATAGGGGTTTTGGCAGACTTGCAATTTAATAGGTTGAACTCCTTGGGTAGTTCCTTGATGTATTTTGATTGATTCATAAATATGCCTTATGCATATTGTTTAATTTGTAGCCTAAGGAAGAAGTTTAATTCTTCTAATAGAATAATCTCAATTTCTTTGCTCATGAGATTAGAGAATTCCTTGCATAAGTCATGGTCAGTAGCTCCAAAGAAAACATCATCAACATAAGTTTGTAAAAGCAAGAAAACTTTACCTCTGCCTTTTGTGAACAATATCTTGTCTATTTTACAATTGTTAAAACCATGATCCAATAGACATTTGCTTAATCTTTTACACTAGGCTCAAGAAGCTTACTTAAGACAATTTAGAGCATTGTGAAATTTGTATATATGATCAGGTTTGCTAACTCTTCAAACCCAACAGTTTGCTTAACATACATCTGCTGTTGTAAGCATCCATTTAAGAATTTACATTTCATCCATTTGGTATAATTTAATGTTCACAAATGATGCAAAAGAACGAAAAAGTCTAATGGCTTCTACTCTAGCTATAGGAGCAAACGTCTCCTCATAATCTATTCCTTCCTATTAGTTATATGCCCTTGCTGCAAGCCTAGCTTTATTTCTAACAACCATCCTAGCTTTTTTCCTATTTATTTGTAAACACCCATTTGGTTCCTATGATAGGGTAGCTGTAAGGATCGTGAAATACGCTATAGTTAATTACGAGGGTTAGATAAATGTAGTCGATTTATTTGATAAATTTTGTGATTTTGTGACATATTATTTTGAGTATAATAACTATTCATAACAATGTGTCATTCATCTAGATGTTTTAGTTTTGCAATTTATGTTTTACGACATTTCTTAATGTGTGTCAAAATGCTAGTCTATACTAGTTAAATTGGGTTAAACCCCCAAACCCCTTTTTTATCTAGCTTATCAACAATTGGCTAAAAAAAGGAAGAAGAAGAATGGTTGGGGCTCAGTGCTTGCTGGAAAAAGACGAAAGGAAGGGGGGAAAAACAAAACAAGGAGGGGGCAACGTTCATCCAAAAAACAAAAAAGGGGGATTGTTTTTGGAAAAATTACCTTTTGAACCATCGAGGTTATGGCAAAAAAATTTCCTAACCCACAATTTCTAATAAATATTTTCGAGTCCATCCAACTTTGGATAAACATTTTTTTGGGACCAAACTTATCTTTTTAAATTACACAAAGTAACCTAAGTTTTTCATTTTTTTCATATTTGACATCAATCCTTAAAAATTGACTTTTAAACATTTTAATTTTGAACATGTGTAATTTCTCTCAGAAATAATACTCAAGACCCTATTTCAATTGGTATTACAGCCACGTGACAAAAAATAATTTCGCTAATTAAGCTAATTAATGATTAAGTAAGTTAATTAACTGTGTTTAATATTTGAATCATCACCCACCTGTCCTGCTCCTAATTATTCACACATAGTTCACTCACCAGAAGGAACCACATCAGTAGCATCTCAATTAAACTATATCACTGATATAGTTTTAGAATTAAAAGTTGAATTAGCAAAAAATAAGATTGAGGAGAAAATAAACATAGTAAAAATAAACATAGTAAAAAATCTACCTTAAGTATTAGTACTCTATTTCAACATAAATATCATTTCTAAAACCTAAGAAATAAAAATCCATTTCCTTTGTATAACAATAAAAATCCAAAAAAAAAGTAGGAGAAAAATCAGCTAAAAAATTAGGTAGAAAGGCAGAGAAATAGGAAGATGATGGAGTATAAGCAGTTTAATCTTAAGGAATTACAAAATATGTTTGATAAAGAACAAAATCCAAAAAAATTAAACAAAATCATGGGCTCAATAGTTGATGAACAAGAGGTATTATCTTATGATAATGAAGAGACAAATAATATCTAGTTCGAAGAAAAAATATATTAGCAGATGAATCTAATTAAATTAGAGTATCTTAATGTTGCACCTTTAGAAAAAGTTAGAAAGAGTCTGGATAAAAAATATGGGGAAATGGTATTTGATGACGAAGTCACTGAGATTGGAGTAGACATTAAATAGATGAAATCGAGCCCAATCTAGTTAACAATGTTATTCCCAAACCTAAAGAATTTGGTGAACCTTTCAAAAGAAATACCCATTTTATGAGACCTAGATACATTCCAGCGCAATGTACAATTAAATTTTCCTTTAAATTTATCCTAAGGAAAACCACAAACTTTGAAGAAATTGGCCTTACCTAATTAGCCAAACAAGATACATCTGAAACATCGATGGAGCATTTAATAGGGAAGAAATATTTGAGCATTGGAAAAGAGGAATGAATAGTATCTTAAATTTAAATACTACATGGACTACTGAAAATTTCCTAAACTATATCAAACATAGTTTTTCTAGCACTGTAACTTATTGGTTAAATTCATTAAATGAGGATAGTAAAATTCATTAAGGATGATGGAAACACCACCTGCAATGTTCAAAATTTATATAAGGAAATCGAAGTTGAATTTATTAGAGCTAAACTTAATTCTAATGAAAAGGCTAGAGAATAGTGAAGAAAGATTAATAACGTAGAGCTTTGGGATATAAGATATCTGAAGAATTATATTGCTGAATTTAGTCAATATTATTTCAAAATTGAGCATAATGAAACCAACCTTGGTATGTTTGATGACAAACCGCCATATCCGATCGATTTGATAATCAATGAAAAATAGGTTGCATGGCTTGAGAAAGTAGATGTCATTGATACCCTTGGTTCAAGAATCTCTTATTTAAGAAAATGGGTCAATGATTAATGTCTTGACCTCTAAAAGTAAAAGAAAACGAAGAAGTTGTTCCTAACTAGTTGAGATTCTCATCGCCAATAGGGAAATGAACTTGAGAGAAGAAGAAAAAACAAATTTTATAAGAAAAATTAACTTTAATAGGCAAGGAGAAGATAAATATAAAAGAAAATATTATAACAAATCAAGACCTAAAAACGAATTTTTTTAAGAAAAGCTACTTATTGGCCTACTGGAAAAAATAATTGTAAGTGTTGGGCATGCAAAGGAGTAGGTCATTATTAGAACGAATCCAAAAATAGGAAGAATGAAAAGCTTATTGAAACCTTGGATAGTTTAGACTATTTTTAACTTAGTGAGGAAGAAGCATTAAATCTAGCCCTGAAAAATAACAAGGGAATTGTTGAGATTGTACATGAAAATGAATATGAAGAACATGATTATGAAGAAACTAGTTACATGATGGAAAGTAGTTCAATTTGTCTTGGTGATCTTCAAGGATAACAATTTATTACAAATAATGAGAATAAAGATATCAAAGGATATTGGGTCCTTCCTATAATTCATAAAGACATGATCTAAAAAAAAAATTCATCTTTTAATTAAAAAGCAAGTATGTATGTGAAATGATGGAAAGAGGTTTCGAAATAAAAAGACTGCGAGTATGATATATGAGAAGTTAATGTCACTAACTGAAAAAATACTTTTAAGCATAACAAAGATAGAAAGTATAGATATATCCATCTTGGTAGTGTAGAAGTGCAAATTACTCCTTTATAGTATTATGGCAAAGATATTGATCTTTATACTTTGCTCTGCGATACCAGACATACCAAATTTAATAATTAAATTATCACTAGGATTAAAACCAATTTATGTAATAGATCATTATGATTCAATTGCCAACATGGATACTGTATAACACTAAAAGATAAATTTTCCAAAAACTTCCTATCCCTTAAGATAAAAACAGTTGGGATGGATATAAAAAGAGGGAGATACCCACTGAGGATATTTTAGAAAATAATCTATATATTAGATATTAATATAGATCCAAAGACTAAGGTAATGATCATAGAGGTAGAAAAAATTAAAAATCCTACTCATCGGCAAAAAATCCAAAGCATAAATTCCAATCCTTAAGAGATAAAAATTGATAGGTCATGGGCATTGAGCTTTGCCAATCCCATTAAAATCAATAAGAAAAATGTAATAAAAATTGATGAGAATGGGTAAATTATCATTAAATCCCAATTATTAAGAAGTATAGGTACAAGATCAGAATGGGGAGAAGGGTGTTTATTAGCTAAAGAAGAACTCAAAGAAGATGATATAATTAGCCTGACCAGTGTAATGAGTTTGGAATCTACATGTCGCAGTGTAGACCAAATTATGAGTTTAAATAGGAAAGTTATTGGTTATAAAGCAAGAACTATTAGTAAGCCAATCTATGAGAATGAATTCGTCAAAAATATTACTTTGGAGATATGCTATGAAATCACCAACACAAATCCTAATGGCATCTATATCCCAATCAATGCATGTTTAGAGGAATACAATAAATATGAATTGCACGCGTGCATAGATAGTTGTTGTTCTGTCGGTTTTAGAAAAAGATCTTTACTTCCAGAATTCATGTGGAAGAAAGCCAAAAATCATTTGAAAGTAAGGATAGCTAACAATAGCATAATGAGCCATAATGAGACCATAGAAGGGTTATCTATAGAAATAGGAGGAGTCCAATACATTAATATGCCTATTCTATAGGCTACTGATCAACCTTTTCATGATAAGATTATTGAAAATAATTTACATAGGTTGTATACTCCATGCACACAGATCATAAGCCAAACAATAAAAACAATAAATGGTCACTTAATTTCCATTGATAAATTAAATAGAGCTTAAATTCATTAGAAGATTGCCGAACAACAAGAGCAATTATGCTAAGAACTCTACTCTGATAATCCTCTTAAATTTTGAGATAAACATAAGACAATTTGCAAAAATTACTTTGCTAAATCCCAGCACTATTGTACAAACCAAACAAATGGTATATACACACCAAGATATCCAAGAATTTGATAAACAAACCAAAGAATTTCTGGATAAATGATTAATTAGAAGTAGCAAGAGTCCTCACACCAGTCCCGCTTTTATGGTAAGAAATCATGCTGATGAAAAAAGAGGAAAAGCTATAATGGTAATAAACTACAAAAAGCTTAATGATGATGTTGTCTTTGATGATTGCTATATTCCTAACAAAACAATCTTTTTTGATAGAATTCAAGGAGCCTCTTGGTTCTTAAAAACATATTGCAAAAGCAAATACTAGCAAATTAAAATGGATGAAGAAAGCATTCTTTTAACTGCTTTTAGTGCCCCTCAAGGACATTATGAGTGGATAGTAATGCCATTTAGTATTAACAATACACCTTAAATATTCAAAAGAAGAATGAATAACATTTTCAAAGACCTTAATCATTACTGCCTAATTTGCATTGATGATATCCTTGTCTTTTTCAAGACCATAGAACGACATAAAGATGATGTCCTAGTCATCATTCAAAGATGCATTGATCATGGCATTATCCTTGGTAAGAATAAGTGCATTTATGCTAAACAAGAAACTGACTTTTTAGGTCTAGAAATAAGCTAGACAAATCATCCTACAAAAGTATATTCTAGAAAAAATAGAAAATTTCCTAAAAAGACTAAAGATAGGAAGCAATTAGAAAGGTTTCTTGGATGCCCTACGTATGCTTCAGATTTCATTAAAGATCTTGCCAAATTGAGAAAACCATTGTAGCTGAAGCGTAGAAGGGGAGCCTTAGAGTAACGGTCAGGTTGTCTCCGTGCGATCAAAAGATCACAGGTTCGAGCCTTGAAATCAGCCACTAACAAAGTCAGGTTAGGCTACCAATAATTGACCCCTTAGGGTGGGGCCCTTGCCTGGATCATGCATGAACGTGGGATGCTTGTACAGCTAGCTGCCATCTTATTGCAGCAGAAGCTTAAGAAAGAAGTAAGTTGGTGATGGACTACTAGTAATTCAAAGATTGTTCAAAACTTCAAAAAGATGTGTAAAAATTTTCCTGTTCTTAATTTTCGTAATGAAGGATATGATTTAATTCGTGATAAAGATGCCAATAATGAACACTGGAGTGTTGTGCTCAAAATTAAAGAAGGAGAAAAACTCTGCAAATATTGCAGTTGAGGTTTTAATAAAGTAGAGTGCAACTATCCCACGATGAAAAAAGAAATCCTTGAAGTCATAAGGGGAATTGAAAAGTTCTTAATGCTTTTAGCCCCAACACATTTTCTTACTGGAACTAGTTAAAAATGAATACTTGGTTTTGTAAAAAAGAATTTATCAAATATGCAAGCGCAAGGGCGACTCCTACATTGACAATTATGGCTTAATCAGTCTTCCTTCTTTATAAACGTATACAGTGATTGAAGAATTTTCTAGCAGATAGTTTAACTCGAGTAGAAACCTTTTAGATATTTTGGAATTTCATACAAAAAGTAGATCATATTTTGGTATGTATATTCTGCCTAACTAATAGCACAAAGATTTAGCCTTTTAGAATTACAAATGAATTACCTAAGGTGCCCTCATGATATTCAACAAAATTAAGTTCTCAAATTCAAGAAAAATGATTCAACCACTAGTACATACAGGATGCATAAACTACTATGATAATTACTTTTATGATATTTGGGAGCCAGAGAGTACTATGATCATCTTTCCTGATAGATTTGGAGTTGGTGGCGTTAGATTCCTCGCAAACTCAATCTCTCTAGATGGCCCCATCATGAAAGCCTAAGATATATGGAATGGTAGCTTATCTTACGAAAATTCCAGATCCAAAGCACCCATTTTTCTCAAGACTAACTAAGTTTCAACAGTGCATATTTAAAAGGATCCATTGGATCCTCATATCTCTTTATGGTCAAACAAAAATTGCAAACATTAGAAGCCTGTGTGTCAAGGTACATTGCACAATAATTGAATATGAAAATGGAAAACCTAAACCAGCCCATTATCTTGTTCAATTAATTGATTTGGATTATACAAATGATCAACGCCAAGAATGGTTTTTAGAATGACAAGAAGTAGTTAATGATCTTGCTTTGGCGAGAGTCTTTGGTTTTTATAATAGTTATCATCAAATGTAGGCATTAATTGAACAAGAATACGACTAATGTATTGCAAGAACATTACTTTCATTTGTTATAATGATCTCATCAAATACATGAAGGTAGAATAAGCTACTTGAGATGACATCTTTGATTACCTCTTTGGTGTTGGAGCTAGAAAATATTTTTCAGAAAATGAAAGAGATATCTTCATGAATTATTTGAAAGATGAGATCCAAAGGATCTTCAACTTGATGAAGATTTTGGTGATTATCTAGATAATGATGGACTGAAAGATATTATTTGAGACGAAGGCATGTAGAATCTTAATATTGATGACTAGTCTTGTCAGCATTAAAGGCTCTGAAAGTTGGTGCTCCATTATTGTACTATTTTGTTAATTGTGAAGATAGTAAAATAATGTTATCTATTGTAGCCATATGAGAATAGTCGTAGGCATATGAAAATATTAGTGTGTACTGTGGCCATTTGGGCATTCTATGTAGTCCATTTCGTTTAGAAAAGGAGAGGCTAATTAAACGTTAAGAAGGGAGATAGTCATTTAAGTATACTTGAGCAAAAGAGAAGTCAGGTATCTCTATTTCTCTATTAGCAAGCATCTCTGATAATTTTAACAGTTTAGGTCCCCCTTCAAATCTTCCCATTGTAATATTTCCACTTTTCAGCTTTCATTAAAGGAAGTTTTCTTATAGGGAACATTATTCAATCGAACCTTATGTCTTAGATATTATGATTTCTTGATTAAAGTCTCACTATCCTTAAAATATGTTAAAAACTTGATTAATAACTACAGTCCAAGGTAGGAAATGCAACATATCTATGCTATACCTTATTTAAGGAAGGTATGGTTGAGATCAACAATCTCTGTAAACTGCAAGCTGGATGAACGTCAGGATCCAGTGCTGACTAAGTTCAAGTAATGGTGAGAACTCTCCAATTAAGCTTTAATTATTTTGTTAAGTATGGTGGACCTCTATCATAGAAAATATAGTATTTATAGTATAAGTAGTAGATTGTGACAGGTAATACCAGGTAAAATCATTATAAGAAGCAAAAACACTAAAGATAATCATATTTGCATATTTTGGGCCAATTCATAATTTTAGAAAAGTCTAGTTCAAAAAAAAATATTTATCTCCCTAAAGTTTTATAACCTAAACAGTTATACCCCGAAAAGTAATTACCCAAACCTACATAGTCTCATAAATATTTATCTAAAAAAGTACGCCATAAAAATAATTATGGCAAAACCTCAGTGGACCAAAAAGCAAATTTTTCGTCGTTTTTATTACTCATATAACACACACCCCCCATGGAAAAGAGAGAGAGAGAGAGGGAGGGAGAAGAGACAGAGAGGAAGAAGAAGGAAAGAAGAAGAAAAAGAAGGAGGAAGGGCTTGGGTGTGAAGAAGGAGACCTAACTCACTTCTTGTGCTTGCATTTGGCTTCCTCTTAATTTGTTTAAAATTCAAGTGGGTAACTCTCTCCCTAAATTGCACTAATTTGAAACTAAATTGATTTTTGGGTTTATGGTATAATGTATGTGAATTTGAGTAATCCTTAGATTTTATATGCTTGAATCTAGTACTTATTAGTAGGGGTGTTCATCAGTCTAAACCCGGACCGGACCGGACCGGACTGGGTTGGACCGAAGACCGAATAAGAGGGAAGTTACGGACCGTGGACCGGACCGAATAAGTCAAGGACCAGACCGGAAAAAGTAGGACCGGACCGGACCGGACCGAATTGTAAAGCTAACAAATTTTTACAATATGAACATCTTATATTTATTTCAATGTGAACAATTTCTACATATTTTCACCATGAAAAACAAATCCATATTCTTGAATGTTCGAAAAATTATAAGTTGCAAAAGAAAATTAAAATTTCGTAAGTAAAAAATCGGTTTTTAATTTTTTTTATTCGGTCCTCGGTCCGGACCGGTGGACCGGTGGACCGGACCGGACCGGACCGAAGACCGAATAAAAAAAATTTGTGGACCGTGGACCGGACCGAATTCATTCGGTTCGGTTCGGTCCGGTCCGGTCTAGGCCGGTCTTCGGTCCGGTTCGGGTTTGGACCGAATAATGAACACCCCTACTTATTAGTACATTATGGAGTTGGAGTTGAAAATTATGATTTTGTTGGGAATTTGGGGATTTGGAGGCTATGGTGCTGTTTGAAAAGGAAATTATGATAATGTGAGGGTATTTATAATCGTTTTGGTAGGCCTATGAGTTTTACATGCCTATTTGTTGGATTTCTACAAGTAGACTTTGGGACCAGAGACTTTGGTTGTGTATGACCTCATAAATGTGGAAAATTGAAGTTAAGGGGGGGTTGGGGCTGTTTCAAGGAAAAAAGAAAGGAAAAAATGGTGGAGATGGAAAAAGGAAAAGAAGTGAGTGTATCCACGTATTCACATAGCTATCTTGTGTTTTGTGGGGGATGCTTGCAAAGTATGAGTAAACCTTGCCTAATATGGGCTCGTTTGAGTTATAAGATTACTATTACATTAATCGTCTTTTAGTGAGGTCTTGACACGGATGTTAGGTCAAGGAACGAGAGAGAGAGAGAGAGAGAGAGAGAGAGAGAGGGAGAGTTCCTTTAATTACGGTGCAAACAATGGTCATGTGGTAATAGGCAACTCCATAGGTTAAATAGTGAGAATCAGGAAAGAGAGCTATGTTTGAAGATTATTAGAAGCTCCTTCATTTATGTTAAGCAATTTGTAATCTTGTAATACATTCACATGGCTTTTTCAAGAGATCTATATCATACTTGTGATGCTTCATCAAATGTTTAGGGGTTGTTCTTTTGTTGGTAAATCCCATTTTACTGACTTCAAATAACTTCAACCAACTCTAACAAAAGAATTTCAAATTCGACTAACTTCAACCGACTTCAACACACTTCAACTAACTTTAAGGCATCACCTTCAAAATTTTTACTATTTGTAAATTATTATATGAAAATTAATTATGTTTTTAACAAAAAAAAATACCCCATAGTAATTTTTTGTGTTATTGTATTGAAGTAGTAATTTATAAATTATTACGTAGAAATTATATGCATAAAAATTCCCTCAATAGGTACTATGAAAAATTTCATAAATAGTTTTTGTTTTTGATTCAAAATGTCGTAAATAATTTAAAAGCTGTTAACGTATTAATATTTGTAAAAACACTTAATAAATTATTAAAGCAAATGCAAGCAACAAATTTAACAAGCTTTAGTTACTTTTTAAATTATGAGAAATATTATGCCAAAACTATATAAAAAAATATTCACACTCTTTTACATTAATCAACTTCTATCAATCATACCAAAAAAATATACTAACTTCTTCCAACTTCAACTCATTTCAACCCACTTCAACCCACTTAGCAAAAAAATACAAATTTCAACACACTTCAACCTACTTCTACCAATTTCAATAAACTTCACCCATTTACTAACCTATATTTCCCAACGAAAAGAATAGGCCCTAAATTACTGTCTTGATGATGTCCTATGAAATGAGTGAAATGCAAGATTAAGATCACAGTAAGTCCTCCATGTGTAATCTTGTATTATTAGGAGCTCCTTTCTTTATGTTAAGTAGTTGGTAGTCTTGTAATACATTGACATGACCCTTTCAAGATGTCTATATCATACTTGAAATACTTCACCGAATATTAAGGGTCTGTTCTTTTCGTTGGTAAATCCCATTTTACCAGCTTCAACTAATTTTAATCCACTTCAACCCACTTTGACCAACTCTAACAAAAGAAGTCTGACTTCAACCAACTTTTACCCATTTCCTTCAAAATGTTTACAATTGATAAGTTATTATGTGAAAATTAATTATGCTTTAACCCAAAAAAAAAACCTATAGTAATTTTTTTTGTGGTGTTGTATTGAAGTAGTTATTTATAAATTATTAGTTAGAAATTATGTGTATAAAAATTCTTTGAATAGGTACATTAAAAGATGTCATAAATCGATTTTCTAATGCAAAATGTCACAAATAATTTAAAAGTAATTAATGTATTAAGATTTACAAAAACACTTAATAAATTATTAAAACAAATGCATTGCAACAAATTTACCAAGTTTTAGTTACTTTTTAAATTATGAGGAATGTTATGTCAAAAACTAAATAATAAAAATATTCATATTATTTTACATTAATCAGCTTATATCCATCATACCAAAAAAATATATCAACTTCAGCCCACTTCAACGTACTTCAACCCACTTCAACAAAAAAAAATACCAACTTTAACCCACTTCTACTTATCTCAACCAACTTTACTCATTTACTAATCTATATTTCCCAACGAAAAGAATAAGCCCTAAATTGTTTGTCTTGGTAATGTCCTGCGAGATGAGTCGAATGCAAGATCAAGATCACAGTAAGTCCTCGATGCGTAATTTTATACTATATAATGACATGTTCCAAATATATGTTGGTGCTTTAGAAATAATATGTTCATGTTGCCCATGGCTATTATGTCATTTAAGCTGCCTTACGAAGTTTTTGAAATTATTATGTTTTCTAAACAAAGTTGATTGAGTAGTTAAAAATTTCGAAAGGAAAATTTCTTGTGGAAGTTTTGTATTCCGCCAAGTTGTTGTTTATGGAAAGATGGTGTGTTGTTGTGAATGATTTGAGGGCCATCCTTCCCAAACTCGTCTTCAGGATTCAAAAAATTAACCTACACATTTTAGGTTTATCATACCTTGACTAGAATAAAGTACATCGTAGACTTTAGTGTGTCCCGAGAACCTAAGTGTCTAGCTGGCATAAGTTTATTGAGAAAGAATTGTAGATTAGCAATCATTATATTCCCTAAGAATGAGTTTTGTTTCGAATAAGTAAAGTGTTGTGATTTCATAAGGGTTTCAACCCAAACAGTGCTTTAAAAGGGTTTTTTAGTTCTATTTAGCTCAAATTAAAATTATGCTTTCTATCTATTTGTATGTGGTTTGCAAGTAAGTGAAAGAAAATGATTTGTATAGTGCAAATGAGTTACTTTTACTAAGCTTCTATTTAGCCTCAAGTACAACAAGAGTTTCAGTTTCATTCTGCTAAAAGTTTAGAAAAGTGATTTCTTACCCCCACTCATACACTACTAATATGATGTGTAAATGTTTTTGATTTAAAGGGTGATAGTTATCCATTAATGGTGTGGTTGCTTACCCCTTCCACTTTTCCCCCTTTTCCAAGTTCAGAGAGACTATAGTCTTTGTGGGACAGTATAATGCTTTTCATTGACAATCCATGAATTGGGGATGTTGGCTACCTATGTTATTTTTAAATTCTCCCCGTATAATTTGGTTTACTGTAGAGCTTTATCTTTTGAACTTATAATGCAATAAAACATTGTTAGCTTGGCTCCATTGACATCCCTAGGGTTAACGCCACCTACCCCTACCCTGCATATGTTATAACACTTTCTTAGGTGTTGTAGTGATGATTTGGTACCTCTGGTGTGTAACCAGCGGGAGCTTTGTTTTCTTTATTTGAAATAGCTCAGTAGTGGCTCATTAACAGGTGATAGGTATTTTCAGTGAATAGCTCATAGAGGAAGTGTCATGAATGGCCCTAATGATATGTTCACTGGTTGAACAACTTTCTAGACTTTGTTTAGTGCGATTATTGAAGCGGGAACTTGAATTGTTTAAAAAAAAGACCCTGTTTCTTTCCTAATCCCTAAGTAGTTTAGAGTTAGTTTTAATCTTAATTTAGCCTTAAGGAGTCCATAATGGAGTCTTGGTGATAAAGTATTCCTCCAGTGAATGAGGAGTGTCGCATTTGGTGGTCACAAAGTCATAGGTCGCATCATAATATGTGATGTGCGTGGATTGCCTAAAAGAGTGTGACTTATGTGTGATTCATGATTATTCTCATCCTTTATGAACACATGTTTATGTTTTTAATGCCATGGTTAGGATAGAATTTGACCTTAGCCACTATGTTTTTATGCCCTTTTGGATGACGGTGTGGAACAATGTCTTATTTTGGAGATGCATTGAAACCTTCAACTGTTCAACTGTTGGGGTCCAGAGCGCCTTATACCTGATTATCACATTGATATCGGTCTCCACGAGTCGATTGACTTTACCTAGAGTGAGATGGTGAACATAACTTCCTTGGCCTTATTGAGCCTCAGCTCAATAATCTAGGTGATAACATTATCAAGAGGCAAGCAGTAGTAGACTAGCTTGTTCTAAACAAGCTAGTAGGGCCTGCTTAGGGACAAGTTATTCCAGGAGGACGACAAGGGAGGATAGTATTTGAGAATCAACAGATGATATACCATTTTTATGTAGCCTTCTAAGTCCTATGATGTAGGATGGTAATTTATCTATGGGTATGATGGGTACACGCTCATGGTTTATGCTACCCTAGGGGTTGACAAGGCACCATGGCTCCCATGCTCAAGCTAAAAGAAGAAGATGATTACATATAGCTTGCACGTACCACCTAACTAACAGAGTGAATAGTATCGGAGAATTAGCCTGTGGATTCTGACCAATCTGCAGTGGATGACCCCGAGAATACATAAATGGAGGAATACGTCCAATATGAGGCTAACTCCTTAGGTGAAGAGTAAGTATCACCTACCTTGATGATGTAGAGTGATCGGGGCACTTAATCCTACCTAAGTTGTGGTAGACTACCTTTGTATGATGTGGTAGATACTATGATTAAGATTAACAACGTAGGTGGTAGTCATTTTGTGACTGTAAGTTAAAAATTTTATAAGTAAGCCACCTACTATTGCGGTAAGCACATTAACTACTTATGTCTCCTTATCTGTGTGTGGTGTATGAATGCTACTAGTGTCTTATGATTAATTAGTATGTTTATGTGACTATTCAAATTGACATATGCATTGGATTGATGTTTGTGAATGAATAACTAAGAATGTAACCTCTAACTCAAATGGAGCTACGTAGTGTTATATGCATGCAAGTGTACCTATGTGCGCAAATGCCATGTAAGAGAACACCCCCATCGTCTTCTCTTCGGCTAACAACCATATACATGGTTTCAATAAGATAAAACCCCCAAAATTAGAAGGAGGGCCTGGCCCATTACTTTATTAGGAGTAGCTAAAGAAAATGCAAAACGTGTTTCCTGTGATGGAGTGTCTTGAGGGATATGAGTTTCAACGGGTCACCCATTAGTTTGAGAAGGAAGTAGAATATTGGTAGGAAACTATTAACTTGAGCTGAGTAACGGTCAGTTTTGGTTGACCCTTTTAATAAACCAGTCAATTTCATGTCAGCCTTATAAATAGCTAAGATCCATTTAAAATTGAAAAATAACATGTTTTCAAGCTAAACGATCAAATCATGTTGACTCCGGGTCCAAATCAATTCGGTTCATTTAGGTTCATGTTTCTCTCAGTAACTTTAGGTCGGGTTCAGGTCAGGTTATCATGTCAGGTCAGGCCTTCTCAGCTCTACTATTAAGCATCGTGAGGGAGAGCAACCCTTAGCATGGGCTAAATTTAAGAAAGTTATGGATGCTAAGTACCATCTAAAGCATGAAAAGTGGGCTAAGGAGTAGGAATTTCTTATGTTTAAGTAAGGGAAGACCATGAGCTGATGGAGTACGTAAGTAAGCTCAATTATCTTACTAGCTTTTCTCCAACTACATGATTATTGATGAGATGAGAATGGACCAATTTGAATACTTGTTAAAAGGAAAGCTTAAGGAGGCAGTAGCATACCATTCCTATATGCCAACTACCAAGACATGTACTAAAAAACAGTCAAGATAGCAAGGGTTGTGGATGAGAATGAAGCTACAGAGAAGTAGAAGGTGCAAGCTAAGAGAAAATTTGGTTCTTGAAGCTCTAACTTCCAACCTGAGAGGAACCCAAAAAGGTTCAACCTCCGGAGGAACCAAAATAATGGAAAGTATACTAAAAGGGATTAAGAGGGAAGTGCTTTCATCATCAATTTGGACCTTGTAGAAGCACTCAGGGACAATGCTACAGGCGTGATGAATTGAGGCATCTAGTGGCTAATTGCTCAAAAGCATCATGGAACAACCAAGGTAACAATCAAGGGAAGAGTTGACCTCAACCATTAGTGCCACAGGGTCATACTTCAGATAATAATGAGAAAGAAGGTAAGAAACCACCAGCTCTAGGCCAGGTTTTCTACCTTGGTGAAGACAAGGAGGGAGACTATAATGCAGTTGTGTTAGGTACTTTGCTTCTTAATAAAATCTGTGCTTATGTTCTATTTGATTAAGGTGCAAGTCATTCATTTGTGATCACCAAATTCACTATGAAACTTTATACAAAATCAATATGACATGGATCATGAATTGTGAGTAAGCTACCCCAGTGGATTATATTTTACAAATTGATGTTTCATTTGGAAACTGGCCTTTAAGTGTTTGTGGAAAGAAACTTCTTGTTGGCTTGGCAAAAATAGAGATGTGAGGCTTTGGTGTTATTTTAGGGATGGATTACTTAACCAAATATCAAGTGATCATTGAATGCAATGAAAATTAGTCATTCTTGTTACTCATGAGGGAGAGGAGATTGAACATAAGCGAAGCAACCCTCAAAAATCAGTCTTAATTATCTCTGTTATACAAGCTTTTAGGATGATAATAAAGAGTTGTTAGGGATACTTATGTGCAGTATAGATGGCCACCACATATAGGCCCAACTTAAATGAAATCCTATAGCCAATGAGTTTTCTGAAGTATTTAAGGATATTCCTAGATTACTATGAGATTAGAAAAATTAAGTTCACTATGGACATAGTCTCAGGTACAACTAGGGGTATGCAAAAAAAAAAACCGAAACCAAAAACCAAACCAAAAAATAGAAAAAAATGAACTGAAAACCGATTAACCATACAATTTTTTAAAAAAAAACCAGTTCGGTTAACCGAACTGAAAATCGATTTCAGTTTTCGATTCAATTACGGTTCGAACGGTTTGAAAATTCGGTTGAGCAGCAGTTAACCCAACCGAAATAAATTATTTTTTTGAAAAATATTACATAAAAAATAAATAATTTAGGTAAGAAAGTGCATTCTTTTCATTATTTATGAATGGTAACCACAATTTAATTTTTATAAAAAAAATTTAAACATAAAAAATCAAAAGTTTAGGAAAGAAAGTATACTTTTTTATTTATTTGTAAACGGTTAACCGGTAATCGAATCGAAAAATCGATTAACCAACTTTTTCGTTTCGGTTACTGTTCAGGTTATCGGCGAACCAAAATTTTTGGTTAACCAAAAAACGGTTAACCAAAAGTTTTGGTTCGGTTACAATTTCGGAATTTTCTTGAACCGAAAAAGCGATTAACTAATTTTTAGTTAACCGAAACTCCAGTTAACAGGGTTTGCACACCCCTATGTGCAACTGTTATATCGAATGCTCCTTATCAACTAGCACTAGAAGAGTTGGCTAAATTAAAGGTTCAGTTACAAGAACTGTTGGATAAAGGACTAATCCAGCCTATTGTATCTCCTTGGTTTTCCCGGAATGCTCTTTGTTAAGAAGAAGGATGGAAGTTTGAGGATGTGTATTGGTTACGAAGATCTCAAAAAAGTGACTATTACAAATAAGTATCCACTTCCCAGAATAGTTGAATTGTTTGACCAATTGACATGCTCAGTAGTGTACTCCAAAATTGACCTAAGGTCAAGCTATCTTCAGTTGAAAATTAAAAAGGTTGTTGTGCCTAAAGCAACATTTAGGACCCGATGTAAACATTATGAGTTTCTAGTGCTACCCTTCGGGCTAACGAATGCCCCAACTTTCTTCATGGATTTAATAAACAGCGTGCTTAAGCTTTATTTTGATACGTTTATAGGGGTACTTCTTGATGATATTTTAATTTATTCTAGATCCAAGGAGGAGCATGTTGAACATGTGAGAATAGTGTTGAGACCTTAGTGGAGCACTAGTTGTATGCTAAACGCAGGAAATGTGAATTCTAGTTAGAAAACGTCCATTTCCTAGGACGTGTAGTAACTAAGGATTGGGTATCAGTTGAGTCTGTTAAGGTGGAAATGATAGTTAATTGGTGTAGACCCACCACCATGACAGAAAATTTGACGTTTCTTGGGTATGACAGGCTATTACAGGAGGTTTGTGAAACGCTTTTCTAAACTGTCTTGGCTATTATCAAGTTGATTCACAAGAACAATAAGTTTGAATGGTGTGAAGAGTATGAGTACATCTTCCAAAACTGAAGAAGAAGCTGGTATCTGTCCTAATCTTCGTAATCCTCGAAGGGGTTGTAGGATTTGTGATCTATAGAAAGGCATCTAAAGAGGGATTAGGTATGTTCTGATGTAAAAAGGAAGAGTGATTGGGTATGCTTTTTGGTAACTAAAACCCTATAAAAGGAATTACCCCATGCATGGCCTAGAACTAGTTATTGTGCTATTGGCTCTGAAAATTTGGAGGCGCAATCTATATGGGGCAAGATGTGAGATTTTCACTAATCACGAAAGCATTAAGTACAATTTTATCCAAAAAGAGGTAAACAAAAGGCAAAGAAGGCGGCCAGAACTCTCAAATGACTATGATATGGAAATTAAGTACCATATAGGGAAAGCAAATCAGATAGCAAATGCTTTAAGCAAAAAATCAATGGGGCCAATTGCTTGCTTATGCAAAAAAGGAGGCTTCTGAAAGAGCTTGAAGAACAGTATATTGAAATTGTTTTTCCTAGATATAAAGCATACTTATAAGCACTTCAATTTATCCCACTGCTAGATGGAATTAAGAAGTGACAGAGTGATGAACCTGAGTTGATGAAAATTAAAAGGGGGTTGAAGAGAACAAGATCAAAGACTTTCACCTCAAAAAGGGAGTCCTTTGGTATAAAGCAAGAATATTTGTGCCAAGTGTTGTAAAATGCAAGGCAGACGTGATGAAGGAGGCACACACCTCCACCTTCAATTCTTATCCCGGAAGTACTAAAATATACCATGATTTGGAAACCCACTTTTGGTGGATTGGGATGGAAAGAAACGTGTTAAACTTTGTGGGTAGGTGCTTCACTTGTTAGAGGGTGAAGATCGAGCACCAAAAACCAAGCTATGTGCTGTAGCCCCTACCAATCCCCATATGGAAATAACAACATGTTAGCATGGATTTCATCTCTAGTCTACCTATGACCACAAATAACCATGATAGCATTTGGGTAGTGGTTGATAGATTAACCAAAGATGCTCACTTCCTTGCCATCAATATCATTTTTACTTCAGAGCAACATGCTCGTTTATACATCCAAGAGTGGTTAGACTTCATGGTGTAATTGTGTCAAACCGCGATACAAAGCTCACCTCCAAATTCTAGAGAGGATTCCAAGCATTACGCACACAGAATTGCATTTAAGTACATCATTCTCCCCTCAATCAGATGGGTAGTCAGAAAGATCAATCTAAACCTTAGGACATGTTAAGGGCTTCTGTCGTAGACTATGCAGATAGCTGGGAACGTAACTTGCCTCTAGTGGAGTTTGCCTACAACAATAGCTATGATGATATAATTGGTACGACACCGTTTAAGGCATTAGTGAATGCCTACATGTTGTGGTGAGGTAGGGGAAAGAGAACCATCCATAGTAGAGTTGATTGATCAAACCCTTAAAGTGGTTAAAACCATTCGAAAAATACTTTAGGTGACTTAAAGTAGACAAGAGAGTTACACAGAAGCTAAAACAAGGCCATTGGAGTTGGAAGTAGGAGAATATATGTTCCTAAAAGTTTCACCCCTTAATTGAAATCTTCAATTTAGGAAAAAAGGTAAACTTAGCCCTTGATTCATTAAGAAATTTGAGAACTTACAAACAATGGAACCAGTGACTAGCCTGACCACCCTTCCTTCAAGAAATACATGAGGTATTTCATGTTTCCAACCTCTGCAAGTATGTGCATGACGCAGAGCACATAATCAACTATGAATACCTTTAAATTAGGGAGAATCTTTCCCTTGTGAAGGAACCCATAAGCCTCATAGAATGTGGAGAAAGGAAGTTGAGAAACAAAATAATTCCATATGTTAAGGTTCCACAAAAGCATCATAAAATGGCTAAAGTAAGTTAGGAACCTAAATGAGAGATGCAAGAGAAGTATCATATCCTCTTTGCTACAGGTATCCAAAATTTCGACAACAAAATTTTCAAAAGTAAGGGATAGTGTCAGGACCGTGAAATTTGCTATAGCTGATTATGTGAGTTGGATAAATTTAATCGATTTATTCGATAAATTCCATGATTTTGTGAAGCACTATTTTGGGCAAAATAAGTTCTCATAATTATGTGTGATTAAAATGGATGTTTTAATTTGAAATTTAGGTTTTATAACATTTCTTAGTATGAGTAAAAATGCTAGTTTGATATTAGTTAAATTGCCTAAAGCCCCCAAGCCCCTTTTCTATCTACTTTATCAATTATTAGCGCAAAACAAAATAAAGGAAGAAGATGAGTGGCTGGGGACTAGTGCACACCAGAGAAAGAGGAAAGGAGGACCAAACGAAAAAAGGAAAAGGGGAGTGGAAACATTCAACCAAAAAAGTGGAGGTTGTTTTTGTTACTCACATAACACAAACACACCAACATGGCCAGGGGAAAGGGAGATGAGAGAGAGGAAGAAGAAGAAGAAGAAGAAGAAGAAGAAGAAGAAGAAGAAGAAGA
>JACYFF010019584.1:34026439-34045240 GCA_017589665.1 Selenicereus undatus
AAGAAGAAGAAGAAGAAGAAGAAGAAGAAGAAGAAGAAGAAGAAGAAAGGGCTCCGAAGTGAAGAAGGAGACTAACTCACCTCTTTTCCTTGAATTTGGTTTCCTCCTTCTGAAATTATACTAATTTCAAAGTAAATTATTTTTTGGGTTTATGGTAGATGCATGTGAATTTGAGTACTCTTTAGGGTTTGTATGCTTGAATCCAGCAATTGATATTAGATTGTCGACTTGGAGTTAGAAATTAATGTTTTCCCATGGAATTTGGGGATTTGGAGGTTGTGGTAGTGTTCTGAAAAGGAAATTATGATAATGTGAATGTATTTATAGGCTTTTGGTATTTGTTGAATTTGTGCAAATAAAGTTTGGGGCCGCAAAAATTGGTTGTGTAAGGCATAATATATGTGGAAATTTGAGGCAAAGGGGGGTAGAGGGTGTTTTAGGAAATGAAAAAGAAAAAAATGGTAGCTAGGGAAAGGAAAAGAAGTGAGTGTATACAAGTATTCATATAACTATCTTGTCTTCTATGGCCGATGTTTGCATAGTATAAGTAAACTTGGCCTACGATGGACCTATTTTAGTTGTAAGATTGTTATTACATTAATGGGATTCTAGTGAAGTTTATGCATCGATTTTAGGTCAAGGAACTAAAAACACAGAACGACTTGTATTAATTATGATGTAAACAATGTTCATATCGTAAGAGGCAAATTATTATAAGCTCCTTCGTTTAGATTAAGCGGTTGGTAGTCTTGCAAAATATTCACATGACCCTTTCATGACATCTATATTACACTTGTGATGCTTTATCGGATATTGAATTGTTGTCATGATAATGTCTTGTTAGAGGAGTTGAATGCAAGATCAAGATCACAATAAGCCCTCGATGTGTAATATTGTTTTATATAATGTCATGTTCAAAATATATTTTTGTGCTTAAAAAATGGCATGTTCATGTTGCCCATGGCTATTGTGCCATTCAAAATGCCTTATCAAGTTTTGAAATTATTATGGTTTCTAAATAAAGTTGATTGAGTAGCTAAAAATTTCAAAAAAGGAATTTCTTGGTGAAGTTTTGTATTCTTCCAAGTTGTTGTTTATGGAAAGGCGCTTTGTTGTTGTGAATGATTTACAGTATATTTTACTTCTAAAGAAGAAGGTGACCTATGCTTCTGAGGCTACAGGACTCCCAATTCATCATTGTGATTGCAAAAAATTTAACCTATGCATTTTAGGTTAATCTTACCCTGACAAGGGTATACTACATTGTACACTTCAATTTGCACTAGGAACCTAAGTGTTTAGCAAGTTTGCTTTCATCCATATAGAGAAAGAACTACAGACTAGCAATTATAAAATGCCCTAAGAATGAGTATTGATCCAATTAAGTGAAGCGGTGATTTTGTAAGGGTTTCAACGTAAGCAGTGTTTTAAAAGGGTTTTTACTTATATTCGGTTGAAATTGATCTGAACCTATTTGCATGGTCGTTTACGAGAAAGTGAAAGAAAATTATTTGTATAGTACAAATGAGTCACTTTTATCAAGATCCTACTTAGCATCAACTAGAATGAGAGTTTTACTTTCATTCTGCTGAAAGTTCCCAAAAGTGATTTCTGACTCCAACTCCTACACTACTAATATGCCAATCATATTGTGTGCTAATAAATATTCCATGGTGTAGAAAAGCTTTTGGTTTGGGTGACAATTGTCCACTTAGCATATTGTTGCTCACCATCTTCTCTTTTTTAACTTTTCTAAGCTTAGAGTACATAAAGTCTTCCCGAAAGGATAATGGTTTTGGTCAACAATCCATTAAGGGGGATGTTGGTTAACTATGTTGTTTTTACATGTTCCTCTTATAATTTGGTTTAGTTTAGAGCTTTTCTTGTGGACTTGTAATGTTATAACGCATTGTTAGCTTGGCTCCATTGGCCTCCTTATGGTCAATGCCACCTACCCCGCCCCTAGACATGTTATAACACTTCCTTGGTGTTGAAGGGTTGGTTTGGCATCATAGGTGTGTAACCGATGGGGGCTTGTTTCTTTTCTTTAAAATTGTTCAGTGGTGGCTTATTAACAAGTGATCAACTTTCGGAACGAGTAGCTCATGACGAAAGTGTCACGAATGACCCTAATGATATGCTCACAGGTTGATCAACTTTCTAGTCTTTGCTTGGTGTGATTATCTAAGCATGACCTAATGAATCGTTTAAAAAAATATCACCCCACTCTTTCCTATTTTCTCAGTAGTTTAGATTAGTTTTAATTTTAATTTAGCCTTAAGAATTCCATAATGGAGTCGTAACGAGTAATATTCCTCTAATGAAGGAACAGTGTTATGGTAGTTCTTGAGTTTATTAGTTAAAGTCCATACTTTGTTTCTCTAAAGTTGATTCAACTATTCTTAAATGGCTATGGTCTAGTCAAGATCATCAATAGCCTCTAAAATACTCTTGGGTTCAATAAGAGACACAAAATGAATAAAAAGCACACAGGTTTTTGGGGATAGGTTTGTTATTACCAGTTGTTGATATATCTTTTATTTTCATACGGATGTGTTGATTGATATTGGAAGAGACACAAAATGAATAAAAAGCACACTGGTTTTTGGGGATAGGTTTGTTATTACCAGTTGTGGATATATTTTTTATTTTCATACGGATGTGTTGACATTGGAATCCTCTATTTAGCTGTGACAGTTCTTCTCTAAGAGTGACTGTACGATCATATACTCCAACGTTTTAATTCTGTACATGTGGTTGCCTCTAACTTTGATATTTGTGAATCATAGGTCGAGCTGTCATTTCTTCTTTATCTCCATTGTTCTTATTTAGCTAAAACTCTTGGAAAGAGGACGAGGTAACATGTCCATCATTATTTTTATCAAGCACAACATGAACACTTTCTTCAGTATTTTATTTTCGTATGTAAACTCGGTAAGCTTTAATGTGGCGTAAGTGCCCCAAAAAGATACCTTCCTCACTTTTGGCATTGAACATACCAAGATTGTTCTTAGAATTATTGCAAATGTAGCAACTGCTTTCAAAAACATTAAAGTAAGATACATTCGGTTTCTTTCACTTGAAAGGTTCACAGGGAGCTTTCTTCAAAATTGGTTACCATAGCCGGCAAGCGCATGAGTGTTGTAGTCTAGATTAAGATATCATTCCTCATGGACCAATACAACCTATTGAGTTTATCCTTCTAAAATGCTAAGCAAAATTGACATTAAGTTTGAATGCTTTCTAAAACTAATCAAATGAAATGGTAATTCCTGATATAAAACTTCTAACAATTAAAAACACCTAGGGATTTATTTAACCAACAATGAATTAGATCCAATAAATTGAGCATCTGCTTTACTCTAGTTTGAATGAATCAAAAGATAACAATCATTCACAATTCAATTCTTCCTTCTGAAATAAACTAAATTGTTTAGACTAATTAAATTGTCATTCTTTCAAAGGTTCTTGAATTAGTCCAAATTAAGGAAATAGATTGCCAATTTCTCCTCTCAACATGCAATTTTCTCTCAAAAATTAATGTGTAAAGTCTAATCTCGTGGATCCAATAACGGATTTCTCCTTTCGGTTCTTTACCCTACTATTTAATAATTTGTAAGTTATTTTGGCCTAAATCACTCATAGCATTTATAACACAAGATAGATTGAAATAATCCAAATGAATTAAGCACAAAATTGATAAAAATAAGGATCTAGTTTTATTGTTTAGCTAGCAAATCCCTACACTAAAGAAAAACTACTCACACATGTTTATTAAACTAGCAAATCCAAACTACTCACTCATCTTAAATGAGAGGTCACCTTAAAACTTCAATGTCCACCATTGGCTTGAATGGGTAATAAAAATTGAATCTTTGAATGAGGACATTTTTGGGAAGATTAGAATTGAAACTAATAAACTTGAATTAAAACTAAAAGTAGAAAACTCTAAATTGAAACTAGAACTAAAGAAATTGAAGCTAGAGAAATCAAATTCAACTTGAAAGAATTTTGGGAATCACAATAATCCCTCAAATTCTAAAATTAATGCTATGAGAGAGATGGAGAGAATTTGATGATTTACTAGCACCCCTAGGGACCGCTATTTTCTACCTCTACTTTTGCATGTGCAATTTAGCTAGGAATAAAACTGCTGGATTGG
The DNA here is from genome assembly GCA_017589665.1 of Selenicereus undatus. Classification (NCBI taxonomy): domain Eukaryota; kingdom Viridiplantae; phylum Streptophyta; class Magnoliopsida; order Caryophyllales; family Cactaceae; genus Selenicereus; species Selenicereus undatus. The sequence continues at coordinate 34,030,602 of JACYFF010019584.1, forward strand.
AAACTGGGCCGTGCGAACTAATATGGTAGGCACTAGGCAAAGAAAAATAGATGTTTGGGCAAAGGGCGCTTGGGCTCTGAAACAGATTAGACCCATGTGAAAGGAGATAGAGCACTGGATTTGCATAGACCAAAGCTGGGTGGCGCTTTGGTTTGTCCTCTTTCTTTTCTTCTTCCATTGCTAGGCTGGCCCGAAGCATGTGCTAGAGGGGGAAGGTCTTGCAGGACCATGTTATTTCCCTTCTCCTTTCTTCCTTTCTTTTTGCTAGGTTGGGCTGCTCTCTTTCTTCTTTTTTTTTTCTTTCTTTAATTATTGCTGCTATTGAGTGTTTGACTCGGCCCACATGTACAAGTCGAACACAAGATGCCTGTAGTGCCTCGCACGCCGGCTTCGCTTTTCCTTCCTTTTCTTTACTTGTTTTCTTATTTTTTTTGGCTTTTTTAGCTGGGCTGGCCTGCTAATGGGTTGGGCAGTTAGGGAGCAGATGGTCAGGTTTCTTTCTTTTCGCTTTTTCCTTTCTCATTGGCTACTAGGTCAAGTAAATGGACCTTCCTTTTTTCCTCTTTCATTTGGATCGAGTCTTATGAAACGACCCACTCAGATTGGTTCGGTTTGCATTCTCTTAACTTCCATCTCTTTATTGTGTGCCCTTAACGCCCATTATTTCATTAAATCTTTATTTCTTGGAAAAATCAAAAATCCAAATAAAGTTCAAAAATAATTCTGATTACGAGCAAAAACTAGGTTATTAGAAGTATTTAAATTGACACTTTTGGTACGTAAACAAATACCCCGCCGCTAAGATTTTGCTCGTCATCGAGTAAAATAAAAGAAAATAAAAATCCATCTAAGAAGCATAACTCGCTTTTGCAAAAATCACGGTTGCACTAAGCATGTACAACAAGTCCTTTAAACCCCTAGCTTTCTTCTAGTGGGCGAGTGTGGTCTCATGAAGGTTTGCAGAAGATATACCCACAAACTCTTTGAAAATGTAAAAGAAAAAGAGCAATAAAAATAGAAAAGCTTTTAAAAGTTTTCAAATATTAAAGAAGATGCACATGAAAAAACTGTACCTATTTGACCAACAAATTAGTCTTATAACCGAAATATAAGATCATATACAACCACAATGTATATATCAAGACTCTTTGCCTCCAAGCATGACACCCAAACACCAATTTTTCACCCCATAGACCATCAAAACTATAAATTTATCCAAGTGTGCAACGTCAAGGTGTACCATCACCCAAGGTGTTAAGCTTACCAAGGTTTGACTTAGTCCACATGAGTATTTTGTGGACTTATTAACTTGGAAAGTAAGCTTTTCAAGTCACAATGTTCCCCCAAAGGGTAGTGCTCAGTAGCACATGCCTCAAAATGATTCTTGTCATTCCTAACTTTTGGGATTTTTCTTTTCACTTTTTTTAATTGAATTTTCTGGCTACATAAGAAATACAAGTGGGAAAATCAACAATAAAACGCTAAAACCCTAAGATAATGGTGATATATAAAAATAAGGATTAGGCTCCACTTTATAATGGGACAACCGCTTAGAACTAGGATACGGAGTGACACACTTTGAATTAACGTCTATCATGCACACCACACTTATATACAGACTAGTAACAAGTCACAAGGGGTCATAATTAATTAAGATAGTACAACTCCCTAAAATCACACAAAAATCGAAAATCCTTTTTTTGGGTTTTTCAAAAAATTTTCACTCGTTTTTTCCTCAAAAGCTTTTGAAGCATAGCTTCCCCCACAGCAGGATCACATAATGTCCGCATTATGGGAAAAGGAGCATCTAGAACACTGAATAAAAGAACAGACAAAAAGAAAAGAAAAGACAAAAATCAAAGAAATGATATACACTGTATACAAGGGATACAATGATAACACCGGGTCAGATACTAAATGCACCCGAACTACCTCACCATCCATCAACAATCACTTAGTGGTTCATAGACATCAGACACTCCATATCCTTCTTTATGGGAAGCTCAAACAACTGTTTCAATCTTTGACCATTAACCTTTTGCTTAGCTCTAGAAGCAGGATCCTATATTTCAACTGCACCATGAGGAAACACATGAGTAATGGCAAAGGGACTCGTCCAACGGGACTTAAGCTTACTAGGGAATAGGTGCAACCTCAAATCATACAAGAGCACTTTGATGCATAGGGCAAAGTCCTTCCCAACAATCGTCTTGTCACAAACCAACTTCGCCCTCTTCTTGGACAATCTAGCACTCTCACATGCCTTAGTTTGAATCTTTTCTAACTCGTTTAACTACAATTTCCTCTCCTCACCTATTGCGGTAAGATCATAGTTGAAAGTCCTAATGGCTCACTGGGCTCGATGCTCAAGCTCAATTGGGGGATGATAAGGCTTCCCATAGACTACCATATAAGATGACATACCTAAGGGTGTCTTGAAAGTCATCCTATAGGTCTATAAAGCATAAATAAGCTTGTCAGCCTAATCCTTCATATTCCTATTTATAGTTTTCTCCAAAATCTGGTTGATCTGCCTATTAGAGACCTCAACCTACCCATTGGTCTGGGGACGATAAGGAGTGACTAGCCTATGGATAATAGAGCATCGTCTTATCAACGAATCACAAGATCAATTATTGAAATGTGTACCCTGATCACTAATAATAGCACAAGGCATGCCATACCTAGAAAAAATGTTTTCCTTCAGAAACTTTGCTACAACTTTAGCCTCATTAGTCCTAGTGGGGATAATCTTAACCCAAGTAAGACATATAATCAACAGCTAGCAATGTACTTACTCCAAAAAGAAATTAGGAATGGTCCCATAAAGTCTATACCCCACACATCGAAGATCTCTCCTATAATAATGAGGTTGAGGGGAATCATATCTCTCCTAGTGATATAACCTAATAGCTAACATCTGGGCCATCTCCTGCAGTATTCATGGGCATCTTAACATAGGCTAATAAAATCCACACTGAAGAACCTTGGCTACTATCATTTTCCTACTAAAGTTTCCTCCACAAGCTTGGTCACGACAGAAAGACAAGATACTCATATCCTCATGATCCAAGACACATCTCCTAACAATCTTATCAGAATAATATTTGAACAAGTAAGAATCATCCCAACTATAGAATTTCACTAAGTGTTCATAGCTATTCCAACCCTTAGGAATCACACCAGTAGTAAGATACTTCACAATATCAGTGTACCAAGGGGTCAGAGTAAACGTAAATGACTGCTCATTAGGAAAGCACTCAGAAATAAAGGCCTCAGTACCCCTAGCATGCACTATCCTAGATAGTTGGTCAGCAATAAGGTTTTCAAAACCCTTCTTCTTATAATCTCACAATCAAACTCCTATAGAAGGAGCATCTATCTCATAATCCCATGCTTAGTATCGCGCTTTGAAAGTAGCTCATTAAGTGCAACTTGATCAATGAAAATAATGATATGACAACCAATCAAGTAAGGTCTAAGCTTTTCAAAAGCAAAGGCCACAGCTCAGAACTCTTTCTTAGTCATAGTATAGCTCATCTAGGCATCATTTGTTGTATGACTAGCATAATAAATCATGTAGGGTTTCTTATCAATGCGCTATCCTTAAACAAGCCCAACAGCATACTCAGAGGCATGACACATCGACTCAAAAGGCTCACCCCAGACGGGAGAATGGAGAATGGGAGCAGTGGTTGGGACTTCCTTCATCTTAGTAAATGCCTCTACACATTCCTCAGAGAAGTGAAAGGGCATATCCTTAGCTCGAAGATTCGACAAGGGCCTCGTAATCTTGCTAAAGTCTTTAATATATTTGCTATAGAATCCAGCATGTCCAAGAAAATACTTAACATCTTTTACACAAGTGTGAGGGGGAAAGATTAGCAATTAAACCAATCTTGGTCTTATCAACCTCAACGCCATCACTAGAAATAACATGGCCTAAAACAATCCGCTTCTTCACCATAAAGTGACAGCTTCCCAATTGAAGGACAAACATTTTTACCTGCACCTTTTTAAAATTTTCCTTAAATTGGTCAAATAATTATTAAAAGAAGATCCAAATATAGGAAAATCATCCATGAAAATCTATATATAATGTACAACCAAATAAGAGAATATAGAAATCATGCATCTCTGAAAAGTAACAGACACATTACATAGACCAAATGACATCCTCCTAAAGGCATAGTTGTCAAATGGACATGTAAAGGTAGTTTTCTCTTGGTCTTCCGGAGCTATACAAATCTGAATATATTTGGAGTAACCATGAAGGAAATAGCAGTATAAATATCTAGCTAATCTCACCAACATCTAGTCAAGAAAGGAGGGGGAAAATAGTCTTTCTAGGTGGCATCATTCAATTTTCTATAATCAATACAGACCTTTCACACAAACTGGACTCAAGTTGGGATTAGCTCATTCTTATCGCTCCTAATCACGATAATAAATGACCTGAACGGAACTAACCTACTCACTATTAAAAATAGGGTGTATAATCCCATGATCCAACCACTTTAACGCTTCCTTCCTAACTACCTCCTATAGAGTTGGATTTAACCTCCTCTGATAGTCTAGCACTGTCCTCTAAAAGGATCATACATTGCACAACTGTGGGGCTAATACCCTTGATGTCTCCCAAGTCTGTCCTAAGGCCTATTAATTCTCCTTAGGTAACTTAAGCAATTTTTCCTCTTGGTCCTGGTCCAAATCATACACAATGATCACATGTAGAGACTCATCAAGACTTAGAAAAACTTACTTAAGGGAGGCAGGTAGGGGTTTTAGATCAAGTGAGACAATAGAAGTATCACTGGCAAAAACGACATCACTAATAAAGTCCACTAAGCACATATTAAAGTCAAATAAATCATACTTAGGCTCATCATCCATGAAGAAAGACTTATACTCAATAACAAACTCATCGAGATAGTCAAATTCTAACTCATTGTAAGCAAAATTGCCTACCAACATCACCAAAACTATCATGTTGTATTTGCAAACTAAAAAAATATTTGAGTCAAGACTCATATTACCGAAAGACAGTTTCATCATGCCACTGCTGCAGTTAATCAAAGCCTTAGATGTCACTAAGAAATGGCATCCCAAAATTACAGAGAAGTGGGACTCAGCATTGGGCACTATCTCAGTACCGTGTACCACAAAGTCAACAAGGAAGATGAATTTCGCACCTAAAGAACCACATCCTCCACAACACCCATAGAAAGTCTAGTTGATCTATCGACTAGCTGGAGGACAATCTTGGTAGGTCTCAATTCACCTAGTCTATGTCTCTCATAAACTGTGAATGAAAGTAAGTTCACACTAGCTCCCAAATCCAGTAAAGCTCTATGAACGGTCTGGCCACCTATCACTATAAAAATAATAGGGCAACCTGGGTTTTTTTTACTTAACATAAATCTAACTAGAGATGATAGAGCTAACATTAGAAGCTAAGAAAGCTCTCTTAGACATCGCAGTTCCCCTCTTGGTAGTGCAAAGCTCTTGGTAGCATCTAGTAGGGGTATGTTAATCTTGACTTGGGATAAGGCCTCCCTAATCTTCGCAATATGTGTCTAGTCCTTCCTCACTTTCAACCTGTTGGGGAAAAGAATTGTAGGTTTTAAGACCTGCGAAGGTGGAGTGGAAGTAGTCTTAGGAGGAGGTGTAATCACTGTATCAGTAGACCCATCCTCTTTAGAATCTTTAGAATCATTAACATCACAAGGGGCATAGTAGAAGATGAGGATGAGGGTGATTTAGATGTTTCATTCAAGTTATCGCCCACATGATTGTCAAATTCTCGTCCTAACCTCAAAGCTATTACGGCATTGACCTTTCTCAAGTTATCATGAACTAAGCCAGGGAGTTACCACCATTAGGGTTAGTCTCAAGTTGATTAGTCAAGGTGTCTTTCTACTTGTTCGTCATAGCAAACTAGTAGAATTTCTCTATTATCGCTCTCAGCATTTTTTTATTATTCTCTCTCATCATTCTTTCCATTTCACTTTTAATTCTATTCTCATATTTATCGAGTTCAGTACAACCAAGAGGAGGTTGAGACTGGGCAATGGGTACAATAGGAGGAGGAGGCGCTAGTTGTTTGAGTGCATTAGGAACACCCTGGTAACCTGGGCTTGGTATGGTTGGGGAGGAGTTTCTAGGAAACCCTTATTGATTAAGCGCAACCGCATTAGGTCCACTTCCTGAGGAAAAATTAGGGTGATTACGCCACCCTGGATTAAAAGTAGGAGCATAACGATCATTGTTTGGTCTTTCGTAGGCCATGTTCACATGTTCTTAGCTTGAGGCCAATTGGTGAGCAAGGTAGGGGCACGTAGTCAAAGTATGATCCAACACGTGGCATTGGGAGCACACCTCAAGAGTCTTGGGAAGTTTATGATTGTTCGCAACCCCTTTATCATATTTTCAAGGGCAGTAAATCTAGACTCACAATGACTTGAGTTGAACACAACATACATCCCACTCCTGGCCCCACTATACATAGAGTTCAAATTGTTATCTCTAATGGCTTCCTATTGCATACTTTCCTCAGCTAGATCTTCTTAAAATTCCCAAGCATTACTAAGGCTCTGCGAGAGAAATCCACCTTGACACATTGACTCCACCATTGTCTTATTTTGTTGGTTAAGTCCTTTATAAATAATTTGACATAAGTGGGCTTAGTCTAACTACAGTAAGGACATTGGGATAAAAGGTTCTTAAACCTATCGAGATACTTCCAGAATGACTCACTATCAGCTTGCACGAATTGATTAATTTCATTCCTTAGCTTAATTATTCTACTATTAGGGAAGTATTTTTGCAGAAAAACCCGTCCAAATCCATTTTGAATTGCTAATGGAATTGACCGGTAAACTATACACCCACTTTTCAGCATCATTTTATAAAGCAAAGGAAGTAAATTTCAATTGCACAATATGAACAGGTGCATTAGGGTATCACATCCTGGAACAAATCTCTTTGAAGTCCCATAGAAACAGTTAAGCATCCTCTATACCTGTAAACTTAGGAAGCATATTCTTATATTGGGGCTTGAGCTTGAGAGTAATATTTTCTACGGACGATATATTAAAATATGATGGTTTAGTGGTCCTAGGTGGATAAAAATGTCATTAAGAGTCCTATGCCAAGGTTAAGCTTTGCCCACCTTTTTATCCTCAATTTCGGATTCTGATTCACTATTGTTTTCTAGGTCAGTCTCTAATCTATTCAAACGCTTGCTTTTAGGATCCTTAGCCCAACTAGTCATGTAAACAAAACTCTTTTTTAATTTTTTTTAAAGCAATAAAGATTAAATTTTTTTGAATATGGAATAGAAAGAACACCCAAATTTAAATTACTCAAGCAAATAAATTGGGAAATTAAGACAACTACTAAGAAACTAAATTACTACAACTGTTCAAAGCAATCAACAATTAAAACTAGTAATCAATTTCAATACCATCATTGACAACAGTGCCAAAAATTTGTTGTATCTTAATAACTGTGAAAATAAGCAGCAATTGTACAACCATAGTTGTAGCACTATACGGATCGTCCATAGAGATGAGTTGGATTTAATTACTAGTAAACAACTAAACTAATCTCAAGATTATCTAACTAAAATTAATTTCCAATAATTGTAAGTAACCACAAAAACCCTAATCTAAATCATGAAATTGAAATAAAAACTATAAGAGAGGAGAAAGAACTTATGTTGACTATCTAGAATTAATAGATGTAGAAAATTCGAACCTTGAATGAGAGATCACCTCAAGGCTTTAACATCCACCATCAACTTGAAATGGTAATGAAAATTGAAACTTTGAATGAGGAGATTTTTGGGAAGATTAGAATAAAAACTAGTAAATTTGAATTAAAACTAAAAGTAGAAAATTTTAAATTGAAACTAGAACTAAAGAAATTCAAATTAGAAATTCAAATTCAACTTGAAAGAATTTCGGGAATCACAAAAATCTCTCAAATTCTGAAACTAATGCTAAAGAGAAAGGGAGAGAATTTGATGATTTACAAGCACGCCCACGGACATGTCAAGCCCCCTCATCTTTCCTAATTATATTAGAATTCCTAACGCACAAATAATTTGTCAAATTTTCTTAATCGTACTTTATTTCCAACTTTGCTTCTGCATGTGCAATTTTGCTTTGAATAAAACTGCTGGACGGGAAACTGAGTCATGCAAACTGATCTGCTAGGCATTGTACAAAGAAAAAAAGATGTCGGGGCAAAGGGCGCTTGGGCTTTGAAACAAATTAGACCCGTGTAAAAGGGGAAGGAGTGCTGGATTTGCTTAGGCTGGAGCTGGGTTGCACTTGACTCTGTCCTCTTTCTTTTCTTCTTCTACTATTAGGCTGGCCCGAAGCATGTGCTAGAGGGGGAAGTTGTTGCTAGACCATCTTCTTCCCCTTCTATTTTCTTCCTTTCTTTTGCTAAGTTGGGCTCCTCTCTTTCATTTTTTTCTTTCGTTAAATGTTGCTTCTGCTGAGTGTTTGACTCAGCCCACAGGTCCAAGTCAAAGATGTGTCGCTAGCTGGGTCTCGCACATCGGCCCAGTTTTCCTTTCCCTTTCTTTCTTTGTTTTCTCTTTTATTTTGCTTCTTCTACTGGCCTAGCCTGCTAATGTGCTGGGCCACTGAGGAACAGATGACCAACTTTCTTTCTTTTCCCTTTTCTTTCTAATGGGTTGCTGGGTCAAGTAAATGGACCTTCTTCTCTTCTTCTTTTAATTGGATCGGGTTTTATGAACGAGCCCACGTAGCCTGGTTTGGTTTGTAGCCTGTTGATTTCCATATCTTTATTGTGTGCCCTTTTCCGCCCATTATTTCATTAAATCCTTATTTCCTACGAAAATCACAAAACTAAATAAAATCCAAAAATAAATGCGATTATGAGTAAAAACTAAGTGATTAGAAGTACTTAAATGGACATCTTTGCTGCCTAAACACTTCTCTTGGATAAAAATAGATTTTTCTTCTTTAAAGAATAAATTTTGGTAGAATCTCACATCCATGTATGATTTAAGTCATCACCAAGTCTTTACTTTAGGCTTGCTTTCAGGACATTTTTCCCTCTTAAGCCATGTCCAAGTCACCTTGGAGTTTTTAGGTGGTCACATCTTGCCCTAAGGTAACATTAAATGGCTGGAACCCATTCCAAGTAGTGATCACTACTAGAAACTGGATTTTTAACAACCATATTTTAATGACCGAATATAAAATTTGTCGTTAAATGTTATTAACAATGACGAAAGTTATTATCTGTCCTTTAATTTCATGAAAAAAATCGTCGTTAGACAACGAACACTAAAATAGATCGTTATTGATTTTACAATGTTCGTCATTAATGTCAGTACGAGAGAATGTATAAAAATTGTGGAGGGAAGACAAAAATAAAAATTAGTAAATTAAGTATAATTTCCACCTAAATTGAAATTATTAGAGGCAGAAATAGGTTTGTATTAATATTAATATATGTGAAGGCAAAACCACTTAGAATCAATCAATAAAACTAACCGTCTTTTTAATTTCTAAGCCTGGATATTAGTGACTTTTTCTCTCCTGAAGAGAGAGCTCTCCATCTGGAGCACAAGAATTGCCATAAGCTTCAAACCCTAAAGCCCTCACCTCTCGCTTAACCCAGAAACCCTCAAACCCTCTCAAGTTACTCCTCCAACTTCGATTTCTTGTAACGAATTTTGCTTCATTACACCTAATTTCAGGTTTGGGTCGCCTTCTTCTCTTCTTCTGTTCGATTTTACTTATCAATTACGTTGTTCTTTTAATCGATAGAGTGATTAGGGGATGTTTATTTGAAGCTAACTACGCATGATTTTAACGAAGTATTCTCTTTGTAGATTGCTTATGTTGCTCGGGTTCTACCAACTTGGTGAGTGCTTTGCGGGTGGTCAATCCCGTAGGTGAGTTTTTTCACATATGGATTATGGTTAAATTGTGTTTATGAACCGGGAATTTTGGAGATTTTTTGTTGTTGGGTGGTCGGAATTGGCTGATCCATGATAGACTGATGTGTAAAGAAGTAATTTGGTTATGAATGCCAATAAATATGTCAACAAACAGGATGATAAGCAAGATGGGATTGTCAGTTGGGATTCCTCTGTTTATAGGGCTGACATTCTTCCCTTTTTTTCTATCACTTGAAAGTTGGGTTGAAAATTGAGGTACCCACTTGGGTGCCATTCATTGTGTCATTCGTCTTCTTTGGGAATTCTCTTTTGGGGGTCAGATCTAGGATTGTGTCCTCTAGTTGGGACCCCATGAGAGAAGGCTCTGTATTGGGATGGAATGAGGCTAAGAAGAACTAGCCTGTTTGCTGGCAGTCATTGTGGGTGGCGGCAGGAAAAACAAGTACTGAATTGTTGCTGCTAATTCCAATTTGGTTCTACTTTCTTGGTGTCAAGAAATTGGTACTACTATGGTTAATGGAAACTGATACTATATTTTCTTCTCCCCAACTGTTCTGTAAATATTTGTTAGTCTTATATAATAATTTAATTGAGTAGAAGCCACAATAGTGTGAGTAGTTACTGTGCATATATTCTTTCCTTTTGTACAGATTAAGAATTGGTTATTTTAGTTTAGTTTCCTGGTTGGCTGTTGGGAGTTTGGTGGATTTGGTTTTTCTTCCAGTGAGCAGTTTTTATGGATTCTTCTGAATGATATTCGTTGACATTATATGCTAGTTTTCAATGAGTATGCAACATGCATATTTTCTTATTTGAATGGGAACTAAGAAACATAAAGGCTAGGTTACATATTGGCAGGTAGCTTTGACTAGTTTACATATAGGGTAGGACCTTAGCTATGTGGTATCATCAGAAGCTCTGTGTTGGATTCACATGACCTTGATTGTTGCATTTGGTTGGACAACCTAGACCTCTTAAAGGCTGAAATATGAAACCCCAGCTAGCTTTCTCTTTGACATTAGTATTACCAGTTTTGAATTGCATGACATGCGTGGGTGACTAAATCTAATAAGGTAACATGGCAAGAAAATATACAAATATAAAGGTATCATTACGTGACTCGAATGCATGATCATTTGAAAATGTTAAAGTGCAAAAACCAATTAGTGTTTTTATTTATCAGAAAAATCCAGTTTTGACCTTGCATTACTGACACTAATAAGCAATGGCTTTTGATATATTTCAGAGAGCAGTTTCCTAGATTTTACAGTGCTTTGATGATAATGGACTGACTAGGACTTATAATAAACATTTGAAATCATTTACATGTATGGTATTTGCATGCTTGTAGTGCTGTCTGGCATCTACTTTGCATTGTTAGGGGTTATCCATTTTCTTGTCAAGTTTTTATCGTATGAAGGGATCTTATGATACCACACCACAATTACCACCACTTATTATGGGTCCTGTTCTGGTGGGAACTGGGATGGTCTGGATGTCTGTTGCTTAATATGATAGAAACTGTTAGAGGTCCTGTTCATGGTAGGATATGGAAACTGCTGCAATTGCATAAGTCATGTTTTGAAGTTTCTTGTTCAAATTTCAACTAGGCAACATTACACATTGTGCTGCCAGATGTATGCTGTTTTACCGTGATAGAAGTTACTAGAGGGGTTGTTCATGCTAGAATATGGAGACTGCCACTGCCTTAGTAAAATTTCTAAGTTTCTTGTTTCAGCTTTCAACTATTCAACATTACACATTGCCGAAAATAAACAAGATGATATGACATAAAACAGTCATTTTAGGTCTGAAATGGAAGTTATTGCATATTTTTTCCAGTCAAACCTTGCAGAAGATACATGGTTAGTTGGGACAACATAGAACATAGGCGCAAAGACCGCAGCATTAAAGGGGCAGATAGGGAGGCCTTGGGACCTCAACCGTGTGAAAACGTGGAAGAGAGTGAGAGACATGTTAAGGTGTCAGTTGCGCAAATAGATTATAGAACAAATTGTTATAGAGGTAGTTATATTGTTCTACATTTCTTTAAGCTGTTCATGTTGTTTCTTTACTGGATTTTTGACTGATTGAAGTTTGGCTTCAAAACTTTGCTCCTGGTTCATGCACACCCATCCATAGACATTCCTATGAAGAAGTTTTTATTATTTTGGGGGGCAATGGAACTTTGTATCTTGCTGCAGAGTCACACGGAAAGTATCCTGGAACTCCGCAAGCTTATCCAATTTTTGGGAATAGTACATTTGCAATCCCTGTTAATGATGCAAACCAGGTATAATTTAATTGTACGTTTCTTGTAGTTCTAGACTCATTTGGAAGCACCTGTTATTATGACCCACCTTTAACAATTTCTCCGGAAATGTAGGTATCCCAGTGATTCTCATTGTGATGCTGATGCATGCATAAACTGGTTGAGTGTTGTGATGAATTTTATGTGTTGTATTTATTGTGAAATGTGAGAAGTTCACTTGAAAAGCTGTGTAGTCCAAGACGTACAATCACTGGATAAACTCCTTAAAAAACCTTTCTATGGAAGAGCCATCCCATAAGTCAACATGGTAAGCCATGCAGCTTCCTCTGATGTTGACAAGTTCTGTACATTACAATGTCCAAATACTAAAATGTATATTCTTTGTTTCTCTTTGATATTATAGGTCGCTAGGAACTTCCTTCTTCTTATAAATTGTTGAAGGACATATTCCCTTCTTTTTGCTCGTCTTTGACTGTGTTCTCGACAAAGCTCTTCAATCTATGAGAAGTAATGATAATGTAAAACAAATCAACTGGTCTGTATATTTTCAGATTATTGTTTTATGAAACCTGATGTTGGAAGAGTTTTTGACCAAAGTTTCTAACACTTTCCGGTACTGGTTCTAAATGAAGTTTAGCCCGACTGTACAGGTATACAACCAGTACAACCTACATGTTGGATCTGCAATTTTGATCTTCAGTGTTCATCTTGGTTAGCATGGACGAGTTGAAAATACAGAAACAGGGATGTAGAGCAATAAGCAAGCTCCTATTCACACATCTGAACTTCCTGAGAATCCTAGACGAGATTCTGGCTTTTTAATGGTGTTCCCATATCTCTGCTGGTTTGTGTAGGAATTCGTATTTGCATAACTTTGTATTTGTTGGAGTTTGTTGGAGTTTGACCAGTTGATGTCCAAAAACAGGGATGTAGAGAGGGCCTGGGAATCTTGAACCTTCATTAGCCTCATGTTGCTAGGTAGCCATCATTATGCTCTGGTTCCTATTACGTTCATCATTTGCAGGCTAAAACCATGGCTGGTGATGATGTAGTGAGAACAATGCTGGAAAAGATGGCACATTGTGCAAGTTCTGCATATCTCGAGATACTGGAAAGGTAAAACGTTGTCATCATGCCTAGTTCATGCTTCTCTACTTTTTGTATGTCACTTTTTGTTTCACAATCAGCAGTGATCTCCTGCCTATCAAATAGTGCTGCTGGATATTGACGAAGATTGATACCTTGAAATTCAGTTTCCTTTGGTTTCGAGTTGCATCATGAGAGAATGTGGCCATAATGTTTAGGTTGTAGGAAAATTTTATTGGTGGTGCTTGCTTTGCGTTTGCATTCTGAGCTGGAAGGAGCTAGTTTGTCTATTTACATATTGACTTTGACAAGAGTGTCATCCATAGGTTAGAGTATCAGAGAGTTCTAAACTGAGGAATCTAGGCTCAAATCATCAGCATCTTGAGTGTGTAAAAGCTGCCTATGATTTTGCCAGTGGCGAGCTATTGAATCTTATAAGAGAAAAGGTACCTTACAGTTATTTCTTTAACTCATTCGGGTTTTTTTTTTTTTTTGGGTAGATTATAGAAGCTGTGAAGACCAACCTTAGCTTTCTACTTGTTCGAAATTTTAAGTTGCTTATTTGTCAGCCTTTCATTTTCCTTGGTGCAGTATGATCTGATGGGAAAGCTGCGATCTGTAAAACATTACCTTCTTCTTGATCAGGTATTTGTAAATTTGGTATTCACTTGTTGTCTAGGAGCAAATTGATGACTTGCTGGCAGGAACTTAATTGCAAAATCATTGGCTGCATCATGTATATTCTTCTTGCGTATGAGCGTGTGTAATGGTAATGGAACCACGTCACTCTGTTGAGTCAGTCTCTGGTCTGAGATCATTTATTCTTAATTCCTGATCATCTGTAGAGGTGCTTTGAAATGGTGGGATGATATGGTGAGAAAGTGAGTAGCATTGGCACTCTCTTAACATAGTATTTTAGTGTCATAGAGCTGCTCTCTTTAGCTTGTAGATAGTATTTTAGTGTCATAGAGCTGCTCTCTTTGGCTTCGCATATCTAGACAGGTGTCCAATACTTTTCCTGTATAATCGTGTACATTGCCAAATACCTAATAAATGATGTTTCAAATTTCATTATTTTGTTCCAAGATGTGGACAACTCGCATGCAGGCACCGATTTGTGGTTGCTCGAAATTGGGTCGTATTGTATATTTTGGGAAATTTACATGTCTATGCATTTGTGCTGTATTGCGTCTGTGCTTTTCGATTTTAGTAAATCTGATCGCTTACGCCTTGTCGGCCTTGATAGATGTCTTTTTGTGCTTTTGGGAAATTTTCATGTCTATGCATTTGGTGTACGCTCTTTTTGTAATCTCTCTCTTTATGAATAAAGGCCTA
>JACYFF010019584.1:34045640-34058069 GCA_017589665.1 Selenicereus undatus
TCCAGCATCTTCATATATATATATATATATATATGAAGATGCTGGATGCTCATTCCAAGTTCTAGTGCTATTCCACTGTTTGGCTATAAGATGCAAGATCATTAATTTTCCCCTTTGTTTTTAGCCAACTTTTTATACATTTAGACATCAAATTTAAGAACAATGCAACTCATTTAGTTTCTTGAATTGTTTCTAGCGTTAAGACGATTTAGGTATCATATATATAGATTTGCTTTGTAGCAAATGTTTACAAACTAATGGTGTTTCATTCAATATATATATAAAATTGGTATTTCTAGTATTTAACTGAGCTATTTAATCTATTTTACCATTATAGTGATTATACGACTGAAAATAGCTCCATAGAATTATTAACGATACAAATAATTGGTTATCATCAAGTGCTGTGATTTTCAACGACAATATTTTGTCGTTAGTCTTTATTGAAACAATAACAACTAACCAAAGTTGTTACTGATAATATTATAAATTTTTTATTTCTAATTTCACAGATAAACAATGAATGATATGGTTATTATTATTTTTTTCGTCATTAATTAGTTAACTAATAACGGCAAAATCGCTTTTCGTTATTAGAATAATGACGAAAATTTTCATGTCGTCGTTAAAACTATTAATGACGGGACCAACGACGGACGACAACGAACATTTACGGACGACGACGAACATTTTTTTTTTTTTTGCCGTTAAAGCCTTTAACGACGGAAAATTATGTTTTTAACAACCAACTTTTTCATCGTAAGAAGCCTCTTTTCTAGTAGCGGATTTGGGTTCAAGCTACCTTCAAAACATGGTGATTCTCACCTAACCTTTTTCACTTGTGCTATTTCTCTTAACAGCCTCTCACTTGATCTTAAAGATCAAGTATGGCTTTATCATCCATGGTAGTGTTAAGTAAATGGTAAAGAGGGATTGAGGATTGTGTTTGGGCTATCTTTAGAGTTTTTTGAGGAGGATCAAAGTATGAATTTTTGGGCGTAAAAGGAGAAGAGTTTCATGCAGTAATCAACAAAAAGTCAGACCATTGGATGCTGATACCGATTGAAGAGGATGGAAAGGCCTTTAATCACAACAATGATTAAACTTTAATAACCATCAATCAACAAGACCTTAAACCAAGGTAGGACTTGAATAACAAAAGAAAATATAAGGAAACTTTTGTAGATTCTTTTTATTATGGGAGAAAAGCAAATAAAATGAATATGACTAAGATAAAGGCTTACGCAACCACTTAGCCTAACAGTCGACCAATTAATTCTCTCAAGCAAATCACTCAGAAGTTATCTAAAAGATTGACTCAATTACCATCCAAATACACAAGTATTTGAAATTAGAGAGAGATTCTTTATGGTAAGGAAAATAATTCTAGCTTTCATTCATTAATTTTCAAATTAAGTCTATCTCTAATTGGATATAAGGAGGCTAATATATAGCCACAAAAATTAGTGGCCCTTTCCCCAAGCTACAAAATAAGACAAAAGAAATGCAGCACGTAGAGGGGTTGTGGTGAAGAATAGAATTGAAGCACTCATTTTAACCAATAACATTCTAATAGCTACATAAAAATTGAAATTGGAAGCTTCTAGGCTAGTGATAATTGTCCAAATGCGAGGTTGAAAGTTTGTTCCACTTGTACTTGCTTAGTGGCATTGTCCACCATCCAAAATGAAAGATTTGGGAGACATATTTTGCAAGAAAGTTTATGGAAGTGTCCACCAACTTGCTACAACATATTAACCCCTAAATCATCCATTTCCTAACCCAATCAAGCTCTTAACCAAAACTGTCCATATATAGACCTACAGCGATCCTTGTTCAGTTTAAGCACCATAGCTTGCTTGATAATTGGAATTTGAAGGAAATCTATAACTTTTCGGAAAATAGACATCTAAGGCAACCAATAATAGGTAAAACTTTTTTGGAGCTTATTTGATCGTACAAAAAGTAGCTCAAAGCTAACCTATGAAACTGAAAATTCTGGCTAACTTATACTAAAAGGTTTATTTGACATAATTCACCACTACCATGTGAATCATGAACCCAATCAATTTTGGAAGACGATTTGAGCTCTTGCACCACATCACTCTAGTGCTTTGGTCCTAGTATGGGACTAAAAGTAAGGTGCACTCATAAGAAGATGCTGTTGGCATAATTGTGGCCCCAGCGGCAATCGCTAGTGAAACGCCCTAACCTATAATAAGGGATTTTATCATATTTGATCTCTATTAAACTAATTTTAGCGAAAACCTAAAACCCGATGTGTTACTACTGCTAATCCAACAAATGTGGAAAATCAAGGCTTTGCTCGATGTAAAGTCGATAGTTTAAAATCACAAATCTCACGATAAATAAAAATAAAAATATAAACATAATTAAAATTTTAGAAGAGTTTCACATCTAAGAAATAGAAGCTTATTTTAAACATAAGACAATGTATATGTATTTATAACATGAATATATAAAACATTCACAATTAGAAACATAGCATGAAATTACAAATGGCTATTATAAGCGCCAACACAAAAAGTGCACTTGAAATGAGCCATCTGATTCTTAAAATATAACAATTAACTTAAATAGTGAAACTAGATGTGAGTTATAGTTATAGCCACCACAACTGAGTTGGTTTCTCCTCATTTTCCGTGGTACCTAAAACAAAATCTAGTTTTTATTTTGAGACTAGATGTTTGCCATAGGCAATGCCCATTATAACTTGTAAAAACAAAATATGTTAATTGGAGATGAGCTCAATTTGTCCGAATCTATATAGTTGAAAATGATAAGTTTAGACTATTTTTTCAGTTTGGATTGTACATGCTAAAGCAAAATGCCTCTCTGAATTCCTCTATTTCGTTTCTATGGAGTATTATGTAGTCTATAGTTTTTAAATTTAGACTCAATCGAAATCAGTTTCTCTATAATTTTGCAATTCAAGGGTAAGACTGCTACATTAGACTTCCCATACCCCTCTGCTGGTAGAATGTTCTGGGTATTGAATTTGAATTTGGATTTGGATTTGAGATGAACTTGATAAATTCCGCATTTTATTACGTACAACTGGGTGGACATTTCATTTGTCCATCCGGTCCCACCACCAAGCGGTTCAGGGAGCAACTACCTCTTTAAAAAAAAAATTTACAGTTCTCAGTTTTTTTGAACTTGCCGTTTTCATTCTCCATCCTTCTCGCACTGATATGTGGTCGCTGCTGCTTTTGCTTTAGTATTCTGCAATTACTAAATGGTTGAGTTCGATCTTAACGTTGCTATTGATGTTGAATCGTCATCAAACGCGAATTCATTGTTAGGTTAGATATCGTTTTTGTGGATCTCTGTTTTTGTGTTCGTAGTTTGAAGTTATATGCGTCGGTTTTTGAATAGTTAATTTCAAGTTGTTTGAGGTGGTTTGCATTCATTGTTGTGGTGTCGTGATCTGACATTATAATGCAATTGTTCTTGAGTTGGTGATTTTGCGATTTGTTGTTGTGCATTTTGGGAGAATGTTTGATTTGTGTTTTAGTTGTGTTTTGTGTTAATTCTGGTTAAGATACAAGTGTACAATAGTTTTTTGGTTTAATTGTTTAATATTATGTGAATTTTAGTTTTTGACATATGAGAAACGATTGCTCACCGTTATGAGTTGTGTGCTCACTCAATATAGTCGTTGACTCACTAATGGTATATATTTAGCTTACTAAAAAGAATATGTTGCCTTCGACTATAGAGCAGTTTTTTGTTCAATAAATAAAACGTTTTGCTCACTAGTATTAAACTTTTTGCTCACCGATTTTGCACTATAGGTTAACATAAATGTCATGGTTGATTTTCCAGATGATATTTTTATTTTTGCCATCTACAAATGAGAAACAACAACTCACCCATATGAGTTCTCTGCTCACTAAATATAGTCGTTGGCTCACTAATTAAATAACTTTAGCTCACTGAGATTTAGATTGTATGCATGAATCATTTATTAGTTTCTGTGCTCACCAAATGTGATTACTATATTCAATCTTGTGCCTATTATGGAACAGAATCTGTTGCCTTCGACTACACTACATAGCATTCTCTGTTCACTAAGACAAGCCTTTGGCTCACTGAAATGAAGCTTGTGCTCACCAATTTTACATTATAGCTCATCACAAAAATAATATTTTTTTTCTAGATGATACTTCGTTTTACACATCTACATTAGATGGTTGTGTTGCTGAGGCAGTTGATGTTGATGATTATGTTAGGATTTTGTGTAATCCTACCGGTGGTTCAAAGGGCAAATGCATGGCTTCTGATGATGGTAATGGTGTTGGTGGTGTATCCAACTATGTTGTGATTGGTAATAAGAAATGTGTAGATGGTGAAGAATGTGTTGTCGAAGTGAAGGAATGTGAAGAATCATAGCTTATTAATAAAAGAGTCAATTCTCTAGATGATGCATTTGAAGTATACAACGGGTATGCTTTCCATAAGGGGTTTTCCATTAGGTATGACAAGTTGCGAAGGAGAGAGGGTTCACAAGAGGTTCGTTCAAGGGGGTTTTATTGCAGCCAACAAGGTGTTAAAAGGTGCCCGGGAAAAAAAGACAAGACATTTACAAAACGGAGTCGGAGGTGTAATTGTAAAGCTAGGGCTATATTTTATATTGAACCAAATGGGGAACGGGTTTGTAAGAAGTATGAAATGGTTCATAATCATGAACTGCTTTTGGAAGATGAGGTGCATATGTTAAGGTCACATAAAAAAGTTGAGAAAGCTCATGTGGAGTTTTTCCAAAAGATGAGGAGAAACGGTATGAAAGTTTCGCACGTGTATTGCCTTCTAATAAATGAGGTTGGAGGTTCACCATTACTTGGTTTTAGTGAGAGTGATGCGTACAATAGTGTTGCAAATGAAGTCAAGAGGACTTTAGATGGGGGCGATGCCAATAATTTGATGTGTGTTTTAGAAGCTAAGTGTGGTAATGAATAAGATTTTTTTTATAAGTTTAAATTGGACGAGGACGATTGTTTGATGTGCTTCTTTTGGAGAGATTCACAAATGAAATGTGATTACTTGCTGTTTGGTGATCTCCTTGTATTTGACACAACATATAGGACCAACCGTTATGAGATGATATGTGCACCTTTTGTTTTTAAGAATCATCATGCGAGGAATGTTATGATTGTATGTGGGTTTTTGATGAATGAGAAGATTGAGATTTTTGTGTGGTTATTTGAAATATTTTTGGAAGTTATGGGTAATGTGCAACCGAAAACTATGATGACAGACCAAGCATTTTCTATAACAAATGCTATTGAAAGGGTGTTCCCCTTGGCAAAGCATATGTTGTATACTTGGCACATCTTGGAGAATTAAAAAAAGAATATTGGTCATCCTAGAGTATTGGGTGGATTTGTTGAAAAGTTTGACATCTGATACAGAAGCAGAGTTTAACTTTTGTTGGCAGAGGTAAGCCCTGTCTCTGTTTGTTGTTTTTTAATGTGCTCACCAAGTTATTGGTTTCCGGTCACTATTTTTTAGTGTTTGCTCACCCAGGTTATATGTTTTTGCTCACTAGACTATACCTTCTATTCACCATGGTTACATTTTTCTGCTCACTAATTTATTATTTTTTGATAACTAGTTTTGTGTGTTAGGCTGGTTGAAGAGTATAATTGTACTGAAAATGCTTGGTTGGTTAGATTGTTTCGGTTGAAAGAAAAATGTTGTTCAGCCTATTACAAGGATATTTTCTTTGGTGGCATTTTATTGTCACAAAGAAGCGAGTCGACAAATGCTTCTTTGTCAAAAAGAGTCAATGCCACTTGTTTATTTTTACAATATATTCTATGACGTTGTTACAGAGTGGAGGATTAAGGATAAGGATGAGAATCTGAAAAATAAGGATGTATTTCCTGAGGTGTACTTACCACATGTTAGCATTTTGCAGCATGCTTCAAAGATCTATACGAACAAATTGTACAAAGTGTTTGAGAATGAATACATTAAAGGAGAAGGGTGCTGTCAAGTTTTTCTTAGCTCAAGTGAAACCCCCTATGGTACAGAGCATACATATGTTGTGTATGAGAATCGCCTTCCAAAGAAGTTTGGGTTTGTGGTTAGGTTTAATCTACCAAACCATAATATTGTTTGTCATTGTAAAAAGTACAGTGAGAGTGGTATTCTTTATTGCCACTGCTTGCGTATTTTCAATGTTCATTATGTGCCTAAAGTCCCTGATCAATATATTTTGAAACAATGGACTAGGCTAACAAGACCCCCACGGGTTGTAGAAGAAGCTGTAAGTAGTA
The DNA here is from genome assembly GCA_017589665.1 of Selenicereus undatus. Lineage (NCBI taxonomy): Eukaryota > Viridiplantae > Streptophyta > Magnoliopsida > Caryophyllales > Cactaceae > Selenicereus > Selenicereus undatus. The sequence continues at coordinate 34,051,946 of JACYFF010019584.1, forward strand.
ATGCATCTGGAGTTCCCGGTTCCATATGGAGAGTTTAGATGCATAGGCAGTTTGAGGCTTTGCTTCTTGCAAGTGAATCAAATAGTCAAGCAAGAAAGCTATGTGAAGAAGCCTTTGCCAAGCTAAAGGGTGAGGTTGGTGTTGTCGTGGGTTTTGTTTATGTTTTTGACACTGAAAATGATCAAAAGTCTTGTAACAAAATCATTGTTAACCCTAAAGGTTCGAGGAACAAAGGTGAAAGGAACGTAAGGAGGAAGAGTACGTTGGAGAAGATATCAAACATTGTTAGATCAAGGAAGGCAAGCTTTTCTTTAAGAAATGGAGGAGATGTGTCTTAACATCAGGTACAATTCTATTGGATAATATGATAGAATAAGCTATATTTGTTATTTTAATATCGTTTTGGAGTTTTCTGAGTTTGCTGCTAATACCAGTAGAATTAATATGTGTTTTTAGCTTACTAAATGTTTTGATACGCTTACTAATATATGGGCTCCGCTCACTAGATTTTTGTATTGGCTCACTACGTTTTCAGTCCTCACATTGTTACTCTTACACGTTGCACTCACTATATTTATATGTTGGCTCTCTAAGTACATATATATGCTCACTACAAAAACGTTTCTGCTGTGGTGATTTAGGTTGTTGCTGCAGGTTCCTGTAATGCACCAGTTGCATCTCATCCAGCGGTAGACTTTAATGAAATGTATAGGGTTTTTAGCTTGGTTTCTAATGAAAGGTTGAGGCCAACAAATGGGGATACGATTCCTAGCAATCAGTTGAATCCTGTTTCTGAAGCTGCTAGCATTCAACGGTAATACGCTCACTACTATAGCGTGTCTGCTCACTTAAAATATTTGTTGGCTCACTAACATAATGTTTCTGCTCACTACTTTTGGATATTTGGTTCACTAAAGTTATGTATATGGTTTGTTATTTTTTGATACAGGTTACGTGGGAATCAAGCCTGAAAGTTTGCTATCTGGCATTGGCTTATACCATTAACGACTTTTTTTCTCAGCTGGGCCATTCAATACTATGACTTGAACAAATATTTTAAATGTAAATTTGTATCTTGAGTAATAGAGCTCGAATGTGTATTCTTTTTTATTATGATGTTTTAATGTTTTTGTGTTTGAGAATTATTTTTTTATTTAAAGTTTAAGTAAATGATTCTGAATAATTTTAAAGGTTATAATATGGTGAATACTTTTTACACACATAATATGTTGCTCACTGCTGAAGATTCATAGCTCACTAGTTTCATGTTTTAGCTCACTATTTAACAATATAGGAATGCATGTACTGAGTTTCGACTCACAATTCGAAATGTTTCATGTTTTGTTTTATGCAAATGCTCAGTGAACCGCTGACAGGCTGACTAGAGGAGATGAGTGAGCAGGAAAGTCAGAAGGGAATAGTGGTGTTTGAGTGCTGAAATGTTTTGAGCACTGCATTGTGATATATTTTGACATCCAAACTGTATACTCTACGAGAGCTACTATATTTTGGTGTAAACTTTGAGATAGTTGAACGGTTTTGATGTTGAACTGTTCATATATGGTTTTGATGAATTGTGATTGTGTGAATGCCTTGTGATGCTAAACGTTGTTTAGCGTTGCTATATTTATTGTTTAGAAGTAAAGTCTTGTCCTTTTTGGAGGGCAGTAATGCTCCGATCATTTGGGATATTACTTCTATTTGGTGAGTCTAATCAAGAGAACGAAAAAACAGTGAAACATGTTTAATTTGGGGGCAGTACAGTTTTGCTATCAGAGCCAAGTTTGATCTTCTTTGATGGAATATAGTGCATGGAGAGTGGCGTTAGGAGAGTGAGAAAGTTGGTTAGTGAGGGTTATTGTGATATCGTTGGAGATTGATGACATTAGAGACTTATGACAATAGAAATGCCTGTTTATTTGTCCCTTATTCTTCACTTATGTTCCTCCTCGTTAGGTGAGTCCATATGCAGTGAATATGATATCAAGTAGTTATGTGGCATTCACATCTCTTTACTATATGCTAGTATGGTAGCCCATATGCAGACCCTATTTATGAGTTTCGTAGTGCTATGGTCCTTACCCGTATACTGTTGTAGACCTTATTTACAATTGGCCCTTGGGTCGAGTTTGGTACCCGATATCATAACTTCATGATAACTCGAGCCTTGGGATAGGACGAACCTAGAGTTTAGTTTCACGAGGCTTGGGCTAACATTATCACTGAGCTGTTATTAAGGGTGGAGTTTGAACTGAAGAGGGAATAACATGGACATTCTGTAGTATATATTTTCATTTCACCTTGTATCTCCTCCACTATCACCACCTGCGTCGAGCACTCCTCAGTCGCCTGACAACCCAAAGCTATGTGGTCCTAAAAAGGGAATCCCTGTGTCTGATAGATCAAATGAGGTCTACATTGTTATAGATCTTCCTGATACACCATAGTTTAGCTCTGATGGTGACCTCATGGAAGACTCAGAGAAGGACCCCGAATTGGAGAAGCATTAGCTTGATTATGATGATGAGAATGTGTGTTTTAGACAACAGCTTTGACTCGGGCAAGGAGCTTGGGAATGAGTCTGACCTAGACTATGATCCATCTGGGGATCATTAGATTGATTTATGTTTTATGTTGACATCCCAAATGGATTACTTTTTGAGACCACATGTATATAGCATACCCAGTTGAATAGATGAATTTTACGTAGGTTATGACATTGCATATAGTTAGATAGGTCTTTCCGATTGTGTTGACTACTCTGCCTACTTTTAGGCATGTGGTGGAGTTAGTCTATTGGGGCTAAGTAGTGTTATAATTAGGAGTTAGGTATAAAGGTTGACTTTGGATGGTCAGTTGGATGTGATATTCTTTATGGAACCATGTATATGTATGTACGCGAGCAATTACGACAAACATATAATGAAGTTTTGTGTTATATTTTAATAATACTTGGGCCATGCTAGTTGTATCTGTTGTGTTTGTGTATCTTATATGTTGGTTATAGTCGGTTGACTGAATTACTCAGTTGAATGGATCGTCAGAATATTAGAATATGTGTAAAACAATATGGAAACCCACATAGAAGAAAATCCAGATCATGGTAAAGGGTCAGGTGATCAAGTTTTGTGTAATATGAAAATAACCCTTAGTGGAACGCCCTCAATTCCCCCTAAGTTGGTTGGCAATATGGTAACTTTAACTATTAACAAGCTTTGGTATCTGAGCTTATTAAGCAAATAGCCCCAACAACTTTGAAATCTCTCATAAAGTCAATAAATTAGCAGATAGGGTGAGCGATGCAACCCTAAAGTATATGATGGAAAGTTTGACCCAGTGGAGCTAGAAGCATCAATTAGAGGGATAGAAAAGATTTTCGCAACAATGGAGGTTCTAGAGGATAAAAAGGTGAACATTGGGGCATTTTACCTAACTGAGGAAGTAGAATTTTCCTGGAACACTGTGAAGGATAGGCTCTTAGGGCTTGATTTCACATGGAGTAGGTTTCTGGAAGAACTGAAGATGAGTCATAGTATGACTGTGATGTAGTATGCTAGCAAATTTACAGAACTATCTAGGTTTATTTTACAGTTTGTGTCATCTGAAAGGCTGAAGATGAGAATATTTGAAGAGGGATTAACTTGCTATATTCACAACTAGCTCATTGGGCAACCAATCTTGACTTACCAAGAGCTATATGAGTGAGCCGCTGAAGAGGAGCGAGTGAAGGCAGAGTTGAGGGCCTTAAACCTGATCAATCAAAAGAGAAAAGGGATTAAGCAAGGAACTCCAAGAGAGAGTGTGAACTAGAAGAAACCTTTTCCTACTACTACCAAGAGTCTTCTTGCAGGCTCAACAAAGCCCTATGGGAAATGCGAAAGAACAAATCACACCACCCCTGAATGCCGCGTAGGAATCAACAAGTGCATGTGGTGTGGAAGCCCAGAACAGCTCATTGCTGCTTGCCCAAAAAGACTGAAGGCTATGGACAAGGGTGCAGCAAAACCCTTGGCCCCACCTTGCCAAGGCCCCCCAACTCCAGGGCCTACAGCAGTGGGACGAGCTTATGTAATGAGCAAGAAGGAAGCTATAACCTCTGGTATAGTAGTCACTAGAACTCTCTTTTTAAATTCAAAGCCATTTTTGTGTATTATTTGACTCGAGTGCTACTCATTCATTTATATCCACCCGATCTACCATGCAATTGAACCTGGAGGGCAGGAGGATGGAAACCAATTACAGGATCAAGCTACCCAATGATTCTGTGATTGAGTACCCCATCTCCTACAAACTTGTTCCCATTATCATTGGTGAAACCACGTTCCCTGGAGATTTGATTCATTTTGATATGTCCAATTTTGACATCATTTTGGGAATAAATTGGTTGTACACTTATAGATCCAAGATTAATTGTGAAGGTCTTAAGGTTATTTTGAAGGATGAAAAAGGAAGCGAAGTATGTTTTTATGGGCAAAGAGAGGATAAATCTTGTCCCTTAATGTCTGCTATGAAAGCACGTAAGCTCATATATCAGGGGTGTATTAGATATTGGTGTTATGCTATTGACACTGAAATGAAAGAAGAAAAAGCAGAAAATATTCATATAGTTTGTGAATTTGAAGATGTTTTTCCTGAGGAATTACCAGGATTACCCTCGCAGAGGGAAATTGATTTCTGAATTGAATTAGTTCTTGGTGCCCAACCTATTTCCAAAGCCCCATATCGCATGGCCTAAACTGAGCTTAAGAAACTGAAGATTTAGTTAGATGAGCTATTACAGAAGGGATTTATCAAAGCAAGTGTGTCACTATGGGGTGCTCCAATGTTGTTCGTAAAGAAGAAGGAGGGACCCTTAAGGCTATACATTGACCACAGGGAGCTGAACAAGATCACCATAAAAAACAAATATCCTTTGCTGCTAATAGACGACTTGTTTGATCAATTGCAAAGAGCAGGAGTCTTCTCTGAGATTGATTTGAGGTTAGAGTACCATCAACTTAGTATCGGGTATGATCAGTATGAGTTTACAGTAATGTCGTTTGGCCTCACCAGTGCTTCCACAGCCTTCATGGATCTAATGAACATGGTCTTCAGACCCTATCTAGAAAAGTTTGTAGTGGTCTTCATAGATGAAATCCTTATCTTTTCTAAGGACCGAGGGAAACATGCTGATCATTTAAGAATGGTGTTACAAACCCTAAGGGAGCATCAACTTTATGGAAAATTAAAGAAGTGTGAATTTTGGTTAGAAGAACTTGTATGCTTGGGACATGTAGTTACAAAAGAAGGAATTAAAATTGACCCCCAGAAGGTGGAAGCAATCATGGAATGGTTAAGGCCTACCAGCATCACTGAGATTAGAAGCTTTCTGGGTTTAGCGGGTTATTATTGAAGGTTCGTTAAGGACTTTTTGAAAATAGCTTCACCCCCTGACCAATATGCTGAAGAAAACGAATAAATTTGAGTGGACAGAGAAATGTGAGAAAGCTTTCCAAGAGTTAAAGCAGCGATTAACTGCCGCCCCAATCCTAACGCTACCAGTAGAATGTAAGGAACACACAATTTATAGTGATGCTTCGAAGGGCAGATTAGGGTGTGTTCTAATGGAGGAAGATAAAGTAGTAGCTTATGCTTTTAGATAGCTCAAACCTTATTAGAAAATCTACCCAACCCATGACATAGAGTTAGCAGTCGTGGTATTCGCACTGAAAATTTGGAGACAGTACTTATATGGGGTACCCTACAAGATTTATACTGACCATCAAAGATTGAAGTATATCTTCACCCAGAAGGAGCTCAATTTGAGACAACTACGTTGGCTTGATTTGCTTAAAGACTACGATTTGCAGATTCAATATCACCCAGGAAAAGAAAATGTTGTACTAGATGCCCTAAACAGGAAAGCGCAACATAGCTGAAACACAGTAGTCTTTACCTAGTTGCGTCTCTTGAGACAGCTTCAGGACTTGGGAATTCCACATGTGTCCCATGGCCAAGCAAATGTTCAATTATCTGCACTTACCTTACATCATTCTCTAGTGGAGGACTTTCAGGTGGACTAAAAAAATCATGCTGAACTCCAAAGAATAAAGAAGAATCTAGACAAAGGTAAGCCTCCTGGGTA
>JACYFF010019584.1:34086086-34096111 GCA_017589665.1 Selenicereus undatus
ACACACACACACACACACACACATGCACACACATTCATAGACATATACATATATAACGCATAAATTAAATACATATGAATAAGATAGCAACATACATGACCAATTAAAGATTAACAATAGATTCGTACTGTAATTGGGATAATTAAAAAGTTTACATACATTATTCCTTCAATTCAAAGTTAAGTGGTCTAATAGGCTGATCCAATTCAAAAGTCACCGAATTTGACATAAGCTAGCTATAGGAAATTAGAATCCTATGACTGAAGCTCCGTCAAAAATTGAAGTGATAAATATGCATGTAATTATAGCCATAAAACCAATAGTCTAAAGGACTAAATTTGGAATGATTCAAGATTCCCAAATTAGTTTCCTAATTTCCAGTCATTGAAAGCCTTTGACAAGCGCACATCAGCTAGCTAATTAACTTGTGAGGTTGAGGTTGAAGGTCGATTATGGCTCGTTTCATTGCTAAGGTCATTTCCGCTTTATTCTTTTGGAACCTAGTAGAAAGATACCCAAATAGTCAACTTGGGACAAGTCATTCAAAGTCATGGAGGGTGAAATTAATGCACCCAATTATTGGCCCCAACATCCTCCAGTTTTCCTTTTTCCTCACTAGACACATATCCAACTTAGTACCAATGTATTTTCTTGGTGCTTGGTTCATTGTGAATCATACTATATATTAAAGATAGATCTTTCCAGAATATCTTCATATGCAAAATTGGCAGCATTCCAGTCAATAATTGCATTGTCCAAAATTAATCTTGCAATCAGCTCTTTCTGCTCCAGTACATATGCACTTCTAATACTGATCTAGCTACTAGTGCGTATCTGGTAGACAAGTTTGTGCATGGTTTGGCCTGAAGATTGTGGATTGTTTCAACAATCGCTCAAACTCAGCAAAACTACAATCATGCATCTCTATCTCCCTAATAGGATTGACTAACTTGCACCACCTCACTATCAATTTTACTTATAGCCACTAAATTTAATATCTTTTATCAGGTCAACATAGTGGTAGCAAGATACAATCATGCAAAGTAATCCAAGATATGAATTGTTAGGGAACATGGTTGCAGTGTCAAATTATCAATGCAACACATATGCTGCTCGAAATGTACCAATACTACTAGGCCACTAGTGCAATAAGTATGAAGCAGCCTTTAAAGGAAAAAAAAATTATTTGCTCAGGGACCAGAATCGACTCGACTGCAACAATGCATATGTTCTTAGAAGGGGCGATCTCAATTTAGAAGATTTGTCAGAGACCACCATCGACCAACATGACCAAAATACACCAAAACCACAATCAACATGACCAAAATACACTAAAACAACAAACACTCGCACTGCTCGAGTCAAAAATTGCTGACATTAGCTCAAGGCAATCATCAAAATATAAAGCAGCCCCAATCTCAACATAACTGGTAGAACCATTACTGTGAAATTGCAAAACCATGCATCAGTATGTATTACTCTAGCATTTGAAAGACTAACCTCTTTCACACACTGATCATCAGTACACATTCCTCCCCCCCCCCCAATGTAAAAAAATAAGTATAAAACATTAGCATTTGAAAGACTAACCTGATCACCAGCCATACGTAAGGCAGCCTTAGGAGCTTCTAGGAATTTGTCTGTAATTTTTCCATTACGCACCGCCTTTAGCATAAGTAAGAACATGGCCTTCTATGATGCTAATTCCTCTTTTACACGTTTGAGTTCCACATTGTTGTCAGGGAAAGTGTAACCTCTTTTCCTAAAAGACAACATTTACACCAAACATTTCGCTTCGATATACATTAAAGCCAACACTGATCAGTCGCTTAGGATTTTCTTCTTCATACATAAACTCATCGAAGACGTCGTTTTCAATTTCAACCTGAGTTTTTGAGGGGGAAGACCTAAGAAGTTGCTCTTGAACTTTTGAAGTCGCCTCATTCTAGCACAATTTAATAGGTAATAGAATAAGTATCATAATTAGACCATAAAAACAGATAGCTAAAAATGACAAGTAGTAGAATAAGAACATATACTAGAAGACCTTCAGTTTCCTCATTAGCTACAAAAACCTCCACATTCTTTGCTATGTGTCTCTTTAAAGAATTCCAAATGTATTGGCTCTCTTCCATGAGTTTCCACCTATAATTACAAATCTCATGATGAAGTCTACATTAATACATTATATAGCTCGTCCCACTTTAACATAGCAAAAGTGAGAAGAAATTTCGATATTCTTGCAACAATTGCTCAAGTCTGGATCAGAGTAGTGGTAGGATATAAATTGCACCAAAAAAAAGCAAAGAAAACATACAAAGTCAGCTCGCTTTTCTGCGTAATTGGTAGAACTAGTTGTATGACAATGAGTTTGCGAAGCTCGTGCATCTTGACCTATTTCAGCCAATGTTTGTAGATTAAGAAAATAGCTTCAAGGTTTAAGCAATTCTGTAAGTGTAAGGGTCAATCCAAGAAAAAAGAATAAGCAGATCGATGTGGAGGTTAAAGAAAAAACTAGCTCATGAATACAAGGAAAAAGAAGCTTGGACAGAGGTTTGCGCTTGCCTTAAGCTCATATATATAGTACAATGTATAAGGCCTTGTCACTTTATATAAAAATAATCTAATAATGACCATTCTTATGACTTGTAGGAGACTTACAGTCTTCCTCTATCACATATCATTTTTATGGATCTCCACCTGTAAGCATGTCTTGTAATAGAAGCTCAGTTTACCACCTTGAACCTGACTGAATCTTGTTCATCAAACTTCCAACATGCCTTGTGATGGAAGCTCAGTTAACTCATGAAGTTGTTGACCTAAAGGATAAGCTGTTAGAGCTTGAAACGATTGTGTTGGGTCCTGATTCATGTAACTTTAATACTTGGAACACTCCCTTTGAGATTTCCCTAACCATATGCCATTAGAGACTAAACCTTGAAGCATGTGGTTGATTCAAAGGGCACACTTAAAGGAGTGCTAATTGCAATTGCAAAACCAATTTCAGTTGATGATTTGTTGACAGCAAAGTGGCCACTGTCAGAGTTACACTACGTGGTGTTGGGTCCTGATTCATGTAGCTCATGAATGTTCAAGTCTGGATGAAAGGCTACACTAGACTACACACATAAATTATAGTGTAAAAGGCCTTGTCACTTTGTATAAAAATAATCGAACACAGTGGTCACACTTTTGAGCTCAAGGATATATGGAATACAAATTGTCATCATAGAATCTAGACATATACATATTCACATTGATGTATGCCTTTGAGGAAAACGAATTAGTAGATATAGAGGTTAATGAAAAAAATAGCTCGTGAATAATAGGAAGAAGAACAAGAAAATACGGAGGTTAAAGGAAAAAATTAACATAAGAAAAAATGGAGGTTAATGGGAGAAAAATTAAGAATATGGAGGTTAAAGGTGTAAGCAATTCTGTAATCATAATTGTTGTTAGTTATATATACCTCATGTTGTTTTGAACACCAATAGTCAACCAATCACATCCACCCATCACGACAGCCCTTTGGGAACAAACTCATACATGTTTTCTCTTGTTTTCTCTTCAGGTTTGAAGTAGTCTCTCTTGAAAACCATGTTTATATTGCTTGAAATGCTTAGCAACATGTTTAAGGACACATTTATCAAAGCCCTCATGTGCTAGATACATGAACTCAAACTGTACATCATTTATAAGTCATAAATTCAGAATGAATGAACTTGACCAATCTAAACTTTGGATAAATAAAAATTTAAATTAGATTAAAAAAAAATACTTACTTGAACCATTTCAATTATGTCGGCTTTGTACGTTTTGTTCAATTTATGCTGATTAGTCATCCCGATAGGGCAAAACCTCTCTAGCCTTGCAATGTAGCTAAGAAATCTCATGAAAATGTACCCTCTCTTTCTAATAGGTTGGTTGTAGTTGTTAAATGCCACACAAAATCTCACCCCTTGTTTGTAATTCATAACATCTCGAGGTAGAATTGATCCATTTATCATCTCCTCATTCCCTTAATCATCTGTTAAAAAGAATACCATTTAGAAGACATGGATTATAACAGTAACTAACTGAAACTAACAATCCAAAGCTAGGAAAGGGTGTTTTGATTAGCAGGGAAAATAATAGTTAGAAAATATTTTAAAAAACAGTATTGATTAACATGCCAAAAAAAAACAGGTTGAAAATGTCTTCCAAAAATAGTTTTGATTAGCAGTCCCAAAAAAACAGGTTGAAAATATCTTCCAAAAACAGTTTTGATTAGCAGGCCAAAAAATAGTTTGAATATACCTTCAATAAACCAAATTATTGTTCACCAATAGCCATGACTTCTTCTTTTGCATCAAACTGTATGTTATCTTTCCAAGATGATTGAGAAGATCTGGTGCTTTTGGATATAGATGACTTCTTTTGTTTCCCTCCAACATGAACCTTTCCTTGATCAGTAGATTGACTTTGAGAACTCCTTGTTAAGTCTTCATAGTCATTATTGGCATTTGAGGTAGATTCTCTACTTGCTTGGCTAGTAGAGCCTGTTTTTTTATGCACTACTTGTTGTGTTGCACCTCTAGCAACTTTAACAGTAGCTGAGTGGGAATAATTGTATAATGGTACTGACCCAGTTGAGGGATTTACTTGTGAAGTTCCAACAACAAAAGGGGGCTAACAAGGTGGATTCGTTCTTGTAGTTGAGGGATTTACTTCTAAAGTTCCACCAAAAGAAAGGTGCTGACAAGGTGGACTCGATCATGTAGTAGCAGAGGACAGCTGAAAAGGACCAAATCTTATTGTAGATGGGCGAAGCAGGGGCTGTGCTACTCCAGTTGGGGAAGTGGGTGTATGTACGGGTCGTAATGCATCAATAGAGGCAGTAGGTTGTGGCTGGAGGGATGGCTGAGATGGTAAAAATGAAAACAACGCAATCAAAACTAAGAATATACACGTACAACAGTGAGACAAATTCCAGAATATTAAATTGAAAGAAAGCTAAATCAATCAAAACCTCTCAAAAAAATGTTTTGATTAATTAATAGAGTAACCATACTTGATCCTCCATTTAAAGAAGTAGGCTGAACAAGCTGCTGCATAATTGGTTTTGATCCTCTAGCAAATCTAGTAAACTACTGCACTATTTGTTTTGAAGCTTTAATAGATGTACTAGGCAGGGGAGGTACTTATCCAGATCGTCGTAGCTCTTTAATTGAACCTCGACTTGACATTGCATGCTGAATAGATTTTTTTAACAGATGTTTGCAATGGCAATTACGATGCTCCACTTGATAGAGTAGGCTGAAGAAGCTGCTGCGCAATTGGTTTTGATGTTCCAGTAGATCCATTCAGCCCACTAGGTTGCTGCTGCGTAACTAGTTTTGAAGCTCCAGCTCCTGTACTAGGTGGGGATTATATATGTCCGGAACATCGAGAATCTTCAGCTGATGCTCCAGCCACAACAGTGGGTAGCCGAAGGGGGTGTGTGCGTTGTGCGGATTACTCTGAAACTAGAGATGTGATAGATCGTTGTGGCTGTGGGACTTGCGAAGAAGGCAACAACACAGGTGGTTGTTGCTGCACTAGCGATTCTAATGTTTTCAAGGAGGAAGCAGGTTGTGCTGGTTGTGCTGTTGCAGTATTGGAGCTGGGATGACCAAGTGATTGTGCTGCTATTGTGGATGATTTAGCAGCCAGTACGTTAAGTGTTCTTTTGCTCCTATAACTCATCCTTTGCACCTCACTTTGTAGTCAATACCTGACAATAAGAGTTGCAAAGACATTTACCTGGATCAGTGACATAAGATACATTTGTAATAGTTGATAAAACCAACGGTTGAAAACTACATATGCAAATTCAAATCAGTAACTATATATATAATATCAAGTCATAGCAACATATATAATACTACCTAATTGAACATCGAATATAATATTACAATATCCAATAGTTGATAAAACCAATTTAAATCAAGCCATAGACTTAGATATAATATCAAGAATAAATAACTACACTTGTCAAACATGGGAAACACAAAAGACAGATAAGTAATCCAATAACAAAATAGCAAAGAGCTAACAATGTTCCATACCAAAAATAATGCTTGATACACAATGATCATATAATGCACACTAAAAAGCCTACGACACATCCTCGCCTAAATAAAAAATGTCTCTAGCCTTAGTTTTAATTAATAACATACAACCATCCTTTTTGTTTCTCATCTTCAACGTAGAAAACTTGCTTTGCTTGAGATGAGAAGACAAATTGATCATCATGTAAATATCGACCAGTATGAATGAGGTTTGAGATGTTGACAAAAGCACGACCATTTCTAAAAGTTTTCAAACCCCTATTTATGTCTACCCAATCAAAATGAAAAACCACAACTTTGTATGCCCCATAATAATCTAATTCATTGATGTCAATCAGTCTTCCATAGTAAGCTTGGCCATTAGCTTCCACCATAACCCTAGAATTTTGTGTCTTTCGGTAACGCTCAGATGAACTGTTTGGAATTTGTAGCCATTAACTATGAAGCTTTTAGCGCTTTTAGCTACAGGGTTTAAACCACCGGCTAATGCTTTTTTCAACTCTCCTTCTGGCATGCTCAAATTAATGTACTCCACCTATAATACGAAAAAGTTTAGTTATATAAAAGTAGTTACACAAGCACACTATATATGCAAATTCATGGCATACATTCTTGAAGATAGAAAGATAACCTGATTTTGCAGCCATCCATCTAATTCATTAATTATCCAATCAGTTCAAAGGGTTTCATTCGCAGTTACTGAAGAGCATCGATAATTGCTTCCTTTTCATTTAAGAATTCCCTAACATGATTAGCAAGAGGGGTTTCCTCATTTAATTTTATCACCAAAACTAAAAACCCAATTAGTGGAGCATCATGGTGCATAGATGATACTTACTCAATAAGTTCTTTCATATCGTCTGAATGAAGCAGTACATAGCGATGTGCCTGCCTTAAGCTCTTGTCATCAAGACGACAAGTCCTCTCCATCCCAACCACTCGGCCACCAGAGTTAAACAAACAGGTACTCATATTAACATTATAATCATCATTCCTCTTGCTCCTACAAAATAAGCTCTCAACCCCTTCCAAAAAGGTTGAACAAAAGACGATAGTCTCCACAAGAATGTACCCTTCAGCCATGGATCCTTCAAGTTGGGCTTTATTAGTGACATGATGTTTCAAATGGGCCAAGTACCTTTTTCAACCCGTTCTAATACATAATAAAATAAAATCTTAAATAAAAAAGAGAATGACAAAAAAGAGTATTTAAAATTGTCACCTTTCAATAGGGTACATCCATTTATGATGAACGGGACCACCAAGTTTAACTTCATCTACCAAATGAATTATTAGATGGACCATGACCGTGAAAAAAGTTGGAGGAAATTCTTTTTGCAGCTCACAAAGAGTAAGAATAACCCTCGATTGAACGTGCTTCAGTTCATCCACCTCAGGGTGAGCACACATACTTGAAAAATGAACATAGATCAGAGCGTAGGTCAATCACTTATGTGGCATGTGATGCTTGTAAAGCTACAGGAAGAATATCTTGCATTAAAACATTATTGTCATGACTCTTAAGATTTAAGAGTTTTCGCTGTTTCAAATTAACACATCTAAAGATGTTAGACCCATATCCGTCCGGAACTCTAAGCTTTTGTAGAACTCTTAAGAATCTTTCTTTCTCCTCCAAAGACATGGAGTATGGAGCTGGAGGCATACCTGGATCTTGACCAGGTCGAGATTGAAGCCAAAGGTGAGGCTTATCACTATATTTTCAACCGCTTTTCTTACATTCGCATCATCTCTAGTTTTCTTATCCACATTCAAAAGGGTTCCCAATAAATTATCAAACACATTCTTCTCAATGTGCATAACATCTAAATTGTGTCTCAATCGATTAACCTTCCACTAGGGTAACTAAAAAAATATGCCTCTTTTAGTCCAAAGGACGTCATCAGTACAAGCATCATCATTGTCCTTATCACAATCAACCCCAATTTTACAAATAGATGTACCCCCTTGTTGTCTTCCTCCTTTCTTTTCTGAAGCCCTTTTAGACTTCCATACACATAACCAACTCCATCTTGTTGTGCTGAAATTTCAATCCTATCTACAACAACTGGAGCACCCCCAAATTCCTCTGTCCCATCAAATAAATGGCCTTGGGAATGATAAGGATGATTGCGAGGTATCCATCTTCGATGTCTTAAGAAACAAATTTTACCACCAAATATATATGAATGTGTGGAATCAACACATGAAGGGCATTCTTTATAGCCCTTGGTACTCCAACTAGACAACATAGCGTAAGCAGGAAAATCGTTGATGGTGCATCTTAGAACTGCTCGCATATTGAAGTATTTATTGCTATAAGCATCAAAAACAACAACACCATCCCACAACAATTTCAACTCATGTATTAGTGGTTGCAAGTATACATCAATATTGATTCCAGGACTTGATTTTCTAGGAATAATTAGTGAAAGAATAAATGATGATGGCTTCATACATACCCATAAAGGAAAATTATAAGGGATTAACACTACAGGCCATGTACTATAGGTTGTATTCATAAGACGATATGGATTAAAGTCGTCACTAGTAAGGGCAAGTCTAACATTGCGGGGACCAGAAGCAAAGTCAGGATATAAGGCATCAAATTCCTTCCATGCAATACCATCAACTGGATGTCTTAACTTTCCATCTTTCACACGATACCTATCGTGCCATCTCATTTGATTAGCTGACTTAGATGACATGTAAATCCTCCTCAATCTAGGGATTAGAGGGAAGCAACGCATCAGCTTAGCCGGCTCTCCTATCTTAGCAATTGATCTTCCTTCATATGTCTTACTTTCGTTGCCTTTCACTGTCTTGCATCTTGAAACACCATAAACACGGTAACTTTCTTTTTCTATTAACTCACCCCAATATAGAATGCAATCATTAGGACAAGCATCAATCTTTTCATATCCAAGGCCCAAGTTATTGATCATTTTCTTAGCTTCATAATAAGATAAGGGAAACTCCATGATTCGAGGGAATACATCTCTTAAAAGTTTCATCAACATTGTGAAAGACTCAGCTGACTAATGAAACATACATTTCATATGAAACAAGCGTAGGAGGAAAGATAATTTTGAAAAGGTGGTACACCCATCATAAAGTGCCCTATTGGACGCATCCAATAGCCTCTAATACTTCACTTTTTCTTCATCATCCAATAGAGGATTTGCTGATTCGTAAAATTATTCTGAGGAAATTTGGTCACCACAGATGTCAAAAGGTTCAAGTCCTTCATCAAGCGGCTCATTAACCACATCATGAAGAACGTCATCCTTAGAGCTAGGTATATCAACCCCAAAAGCTGCTCTGAACAAACCTTCCATATCATCTCCACTAGTGAAATTTGGCAGGTCAATATTTGTTTCTTGACTTGTGCTTCCTTTATATTTTATATGATCAAGAATGTCTCCTTTTCCATGAAAAAAATAAAATGCTTATACTCCTTATGGAAACCTTTGAATAAAATATGTTGCCCCACTTCTTCTATAGGTAACCATTTATCCACTTTGCATCTCCTACATGGACATCGGGTTCTTCCTTCTACAAGATTTTCCTTGACAAGCTTAATCAATTTGACGGCACCATCAAGATAATCAGGATGACCATTTAGTAATTCAATCCAGCTTGAGTCCATTTCTACAAATATAAAATAATTTAGTGCAATATCTTATACACTTCATTTTATGATAATAAAACAAATATTATTTAAGGTTACATGTAAATGATATCAATGGCTATGCTTATCTGTTTTTTGTTATCTTCTTCACTTGTAATGATCTAATTGAAGTTGCATCTAGTGCTATTATTTTACTTCTAGTTATGTTATATGAAATTGAAAAGGAGCTTAAAAATTAAAAAAAAAATAGTTGTATCAACTAAGCTCATGATTTTCCTTGTGGTTGCTTTTGTGTATATTATGCTATT
>JACYFF010019584.1:34133287-34144885 GCA_017589665.1 Selenicereus undatus
GTGTGTGTGTGTGTGTGTGTGTGTGTGTTTGTGTGTGTGCGTGCGTGCGTGTGTGTGTGTGTGTGTGTGTGTGTGTATATATATATATATATATTTGCATACATACATATATATATATATTGTGACACCTCCGGTTTCTAATTCCATTTCTTTATTACTAATCCTTGTCCTACGTGGCAGCGGACCCTGCATTGAGGTGTTGCCTCCGTATTTGCTTCTTGGAAATACCAGGCTTGATATCGAGACAATTAATACATCATTCCTAAAAACACTTCAACTTTAACAAGGGGTTAAACTTTGATGTCACAAGTAATTCAAAACATCTGTTAACATTGTCTTTACTCTAAGAATACTATTAATCTTGCATCTTGTTCAACGTAGGCATCTTGGCCTTGCTCTACTTTCGGTCCCCCAGTTCCATGTACAACTAAATCACCTTAAAAACAAAACAATTTATAAAAGTGAGATAAACTTAGTAAAGAATCACCCCTAACAGTCAATTACGCACACAAATTCATTTTGAAAATATTTTAAGGGATAGGGGACAATAGCAAGACTCCCAAGACATACTTCTCATTAACATAAGCTCCCATGGTTGCCAGATCTCAGCGATATACATTCATAATCTATACTTCAAATTATGACAGTCAGATTTAGGGTGAGCAACTCCACTGGGTCTCATGGCCTACCATCACCGAGGATGGTTACTGCTAATCTAGCCCACGTCCCAGCAGGGCATGTGGCCGCTCACATGCATGCACTAGTTTCCCGAAGAAGGCTAATGGCCTTCAATCAACAGTTAGATTAAATCTCCCCCAGCTTAGCCTTTACAGTTACTGTACCCTTCTCTTATCAAAGGTCGATTTAACATGAAAGGTTTATTCAGCCTCAACCCATTTCCCCATGGTCATCAGCACAGAATTTAAGTCTTGAATTTCCAACACAACATTACCAAGTTACAACTCCTTGACACATCACATCATGCAGATTTTGCTATACAGCTACATTCAATTAACTCATGCTATTATTTCATTCAATCAATAAACAGGGAAATTCTTACCATGTTCAAAGCACGCACAATTTTAAACAACTCGGAGAAGGGTTAGAGCATGATTTTTACCTAGATATCGTACAAAGTTACGGGCGCGGTTATTATTTCGAATTTACTGCTGTGCACCGGAGCAAACACATAGCCCACACTCAGTCCAACCACAAATAAGTTACACCACTAGCATTTGCCTTACATCCAAAATTATTATTATTATTATTTTTCTTAAATATTACTCCTACTTTTAGGGCCCCCACTCCGAAGCCTAGCTAGGGTTCAGATTCAGCTAGAATCTGGGTCCTTTTCCAAAAGTCATAACTTCTGCCCCTGAAGCCCAAATTCCAATTTCTAGCCTAACATAGAAAGTTTAGTCCGTTTTCCACACTTGTCATGTTCAAGGTTTCGCCCGATTCTCACCCGAACTAGGTCGTTTTCTTATTTCTTTTAGCGATGTCACTGACTGTTTTGATCTGGACAGTCCGTGGTAAATTGACCATAACTTTGGCCATGCTACCCCAATTCGCTCGATTCACATGCAGTACATACCGACACATCCACCCAAAAAGTTTCATAATTTTTGGCAAATTGACCAGCTCTGGGCAAATTTCAAAGTTAACGTCAGTGTAGCCCTCTTTCCAGACCATCAGGTTCTGCCCTAATTTCTTAACTTGATTTTTCAACCCCATAACTTTAGCACCAAACATCCAAAATTCAACTTCTTGCCCATTACAGAAAGATGTGCTTGTCTAATATAACTTTCATGGTTAGTGATTTGGCTATTTCCCACTGTAGCTAGGTTGAAATTCCTAAAACATACCAACTATCGTTGACTGTCCCAGTTTTGACAATATCCGGTAAATGGACCATAACTCGTTCCATACGAGTCGAAATCCCTTTATTCAAAAGGCGTAGCATAAAGGACGCCTTGGCCCATCTACCCGCCAGTTTTTACAATTTTTAGACTAGTATAACAGTAGGAATAATGTTTTTAAGGGTATGTCTCTTTTCTATCCCTAACCAGTGGCATGTTCCTTCCAATTCCGAACCCAAGATTCGATCATTTCACCTTAATATCCATGTTGCTAATTCTCATGACCCTTTACACTTGAATCTGGACAACTTTTGTCCTCCCCCCAAGTCACCCAAGTCAAGAAGGCTTTTGAACTTCATAATCCAAACGCGAAACACCATGAAACACTCACCTTGATGTAAAGTCGGGAAAGAAACAATTTGAACGTCGCACTCTTTGTGCTTTAAATATGAAAAAAAAAACATAAAAATGAAATTCAATGTTCCATACTCGAAATCCCACATAAAACCATGAATTTCTGAAAGAACTGCAAAAAGTTTGGGGTGTTCATGCATGGGGGTGCACCCCACTTACCACCAATAGGGAGAGAGGAGGCAAGGGCGGCATCGTTGGTGGTGGCAGCCAGCGGTGGTCCGGCAGGGGGTTGGCATTCAGGGGGTGGTGGCTGAGAGAGAGAGAGAGAGAGAGCTAGGGTTGAGGGGGTGTGCATGGGGGGTTTAGGACGGAAAGGGGGGGAAATTTAAAATAAAAGAAGGGGGCTGGCTGTTAGGGCTTAAAAAAATCTTTTTTCTTTTTTTTTGTTCTTATAAGCCTTGGAAAAAAAATATTTTGTGAATCAGAAGAAAAAAAACAAGGCAAAATAAATTCCTATTTGACTTGGATTGACTCGGAAAAGAAAATAGGTCAGTCCATATCAACTATGAATTTCCGGGGTTTCACATTCTACCTCCCTTAAGAAGTTTCGTCATCGAAACTTGATATGCACCTACTCATATGAATAAGTGAGGGTATTTGTCTCGCATCTCATGTTCCGATTCCCAGGTTGCCTCAAACATATTATGGTTGGCCCAAAGGACCTTCACTAGGGGTACCACTTTTTTACGGAGTTGTTTCTCTCTCCAGTCCAGGATTTGTAAAGGTTGCTCTTCATAAAACAGATCCTCTTGGAGTCGTACTGGGTCAAGTTCGATCACATGAGAAGGGTCAGGGACGTACTTTCGTAACTATGACACATGAAACACGTTGTGTACTCTTGGTAATTCCGACGGTAGTTCCAAGCGGTTTGCCACCTCTCAAACCCTCTGCGAAATTGGGTACAGCCCAATGTACCTTAGATTGAGCTTTCCTGTCATGCTAAACCTTGCGATTCCCTTGCTTAGGGAAACTCGGAGAAATACCTAATCTCCCACCTGAAATTCAAGGAGCCTCCGCCTTCGATCGGCGTAGCTCTTCTGGCGGCTTTGAGCGGCCCTCATTCGTTCTTGGATTACCCTTATCTTATCCGTGGTCGCTTGGATTAACTCCAGTCCTATAGTCCAAGTTTCATCGATCTCCTACCAACAGAGCAAAGTCCTGCACTTCCTCCCATGCAGTGCCTCATATGGCTCCATCGCAATACTCGCGTGGTAACTAACATTGTAGGAGAACTCGATCAGCGCCAGATATTCGTCCCACACTTTCTTAAAGTCCAGCGCACAAACCCTCAGCATATCCTCCAGGGTTTGAATAGTGCACTCAGTTTGCCCATCCGTAGTTGGGTGGAATGCAGTACTAAAACGCAGCAACGTCCTAAATGCATCCTGGAGCTTCTGCCAGAAACCTAGTGTCCCGATCCGACACGATGGAACTAGGTACCCCATGTAGCCGTACTATCTCCTCGAGGTATGCTCGAGCTAATTGGTCTGAAGTGCGCTGTTTTTGTAAGTCTATCCATGATGACCCAAATAGTGTTGTTCTTCCGTTGATTCAATGGTAAACCCACCACGAAATCTGTGGACACCGAGTCCCATTTCCACTCAGGGACCTCTAGGGGTTGTACAAGTCCCGCTGGTCATTGGTGTTCGATTTTTACTCGTTAACAGGTTAGACACTTTGCCACATAATTGGTCACCACTTCCTATTTCATGCTACTTCACTAGAATGTCTGCTTTAGGTCCTTATACTGCTTATTTCCCCAGGGTCCGAGTGTAGAGTATTGTGATCCTCGTCTAGGACTTTCTTTTTAAGTGTTGTTACGGCTCAAACACACACCTGGTTATGAAATCGTATGGTGCCATCTTCATGAATTACAAACCCGGATGCCTTCCCACCAATATTTCCTCCCTGATTCGCTCGAGCTGGGGTTCCGTAGCCTGGGCTACTCGGATCTCCTCGATGAGTGTCGACTGTGCTTCCAAGGTGCATAGATTAGGCTTTGCCCTTGGGGTGACCACATTGAGTTCTAACTTCCGAAATTCCTCACAAAACGCATACGGAAGTGCTAGCAAGTAGCTTAGTGTTGGGTACGGTCGACGACTCAATTCATCCGCTACTATGTTAGTCTTTCCTGGATGGTACTGGAAATGAACATCATCATCGTTCAGGAACTCTAAGCATCTTGTCTGTCTCAAGTTCAGATCCTTTTGTGAGAAAAGGTATTTCAAACTCTAGTGATCGGTGAAAACGTCACAGCGTACCCCGTACAGGTAATAGCTCCAGATCTAAAGCATAAACACGAGAATTGCTAATTCCAGGTCATGAGTTGGGTAGTTTTGCTCATGTGTCTTCAGTTGTCAGGAGGCATAGGCTATAACGCGACCCTCTTGCATTAGCACACACCCCAACCCACTCTTAGAGGCATCGCTATACACCACAAAATCTTTATCAGTGGTAGGTAAGGCCAGTATTGGCGCACTTGTTCGTGTCTTTTTAAGCTCTTGGAATGCTTCCTCACACTGTTTTGTCCATTCATACTTAGTGACCTTCTTGGTCAAGTTGGTGAGTGGGGTGGCAATTTTTGAGAAATTTTGGACACATCTTCTCTAGTACCCCGCCAAACCCAAGAAACTCCTTACTTCCGTCAGGTTCCTAGGTCTCGGCCAGTTTGTGACAGCCTCTATCTTTTGGTGGTCCACAGACACTCCCTCATTGGATACCACGTGTCTGAAAAACACCACCTTATTCAACCAAAACTCATACTTTGAAAATTTAGCGTACAACTCATTTCACCTTAATACTTCCAAGGCTATCTGTAGATGGTGGGTATGCTCATCTGGGGTCCTCGAGTAAATTAGGATGTCGTCTATGAATACCACCATGAATTGATCTAAGGAGGGTTTGGAAACCCTGTTCATGAGATCTATGAATGCTGTCGGGGCATTGGTAAGCCAAAGGGCATCACCACAAACTCATAATGTCCGTACTGGGTACGGAAGGCAGTCTTGGGTATATCCTCATCCTTGATTCAGAGTTGATGGTACCCCGAACGAAGGTCTATTTTGGAAAAATTCCCCGTGCCTCATAACTGATCAAAATAGTCATCTATCCTGGGCAGAGGGTAACGGTTCTTGACCGTTATCTTGTTCAACTCTCGGTAGTCTATACACAACCTTATGATCCAATCTTTCTTCTTTACAAACAACACCGGGGCTCCCCAGGGGATGTGCTAGGCCAGATATACCCTTTCTCCGAGAGTTCCTCCATCTGTGTCTTTAGTTCTTTAAGTTCGGTCGGTGCCATCCGATAAGGTGCCCTAGAGATAGGTGTGGCTCCAGGGGTTAGGTTGATACAAAACTCCACCTCTTTAAGGGGTGTTATACCAAGGATCTCATCTGGGAACACATCTGGGAACTCCCTCACTACTGGAATGCCCTCAAGGGAGGGTCCGACACCCTCGGCTTTCACTACGTTACACAGGAATCCCTCGCATCCTCTAGCTAACAACTTGTAGGTTCTCATCAGAGAAATCAATTTCACTCCCGTTCTCGGTCTCTGGCCCTTACTCACGATGTTCTCCCCATTTGGTCCCTTTAGGGTGATTTTATATCTTGAACAGTCTATTTGAGCCTGATGCTTAACTAACCAGTCCATCCCCAAGATAACCCCAAAGTCTGTTAGCTCAAATCCATATAAGTCTGCCAGAAATTCATACTCATACATTCTAAGAGGGCAGTCCTTGTATAACTCCTCACACATCACGGTCTTTCCATCAGGGAGAATCACAGACATTAATGAAGATTTATGGGTGGGAACTAGTCCCAATGACTCAACCAGTTTAACAAAAATAAAGGAGTGCGTGGCACCCGAATCAAACAAAACATCTACTGGCTGTATTAGGATAGAGAAAGTACCCGTCACAACATTAGGAGCACCCTCTGATTCCTCCTTATGCATCACATAGACTCTACCCCCATAGTTTCGGGGCGATTAGTGGGAAGGTCGGGCTTGAGCTTGCTGAGGTGCCCGTTCTGCTGGGTGGGGTTGGGCGCCTGCCCACCCCTATTCTAATATGGTGTCCGGGATCGCTGTCCTTGTCCCTGTCCCGGTCCATGGCCTTGTCCTTGTCCTTGTCCTTGTCCTTGATCGGTAGGAGATGGAGGGACCGAGCAGTCCCGAACCTGGTGTTGAGGGCTTCCATAACGAAAACACCTCTTGATGGAATGACATTCCCTAACATAGTGCCCTAACTTTCCACAGGTGTTGCAGGTTACCTTAGGCAGTGCGTTGGGGTGCTGGCCTCCATGAGTATTATTGTTCGAGTACTGATTCCCGGATGGTCGATGGTATTGCTCCTGCGGTTGAAGGTTGCCTCAATTATCCCCCTTTCTCTTAATACCCCGTTGCTCATTGAAATAGTCACTCCGCTCCCTCATCGCACTTTCTACGTTGACCGCAGTATCATATAGGTCAATGAAGGAGGTGTACTGACGTACCGACATCCTCTCCTTGATGGTGGGGTTCAGCCCAGCCTCGAACCTGTTCATCTTCAACCTTTCGTCGGCTATGAAGATTGGGGCAAATCGTGAGAGCTCCATGAATTTCGAGGCGTACTCAAGTACGCTGAGGCTGTGCTACTGGAATTGCATGAATTCGCCGTCCTTGGCCTTCTGGAGGGAGATGGGGTAAAAATGATCCTTAATCATCTCCTTGAACTTTTTCCGAACAAACCCAGGTTCGTATTGTCTCTTCCTCAGTATGGCCCACCATAGGTCGGCCTTGTCCCTCAAGTAAAATACAAGGAAACCCACTTTCCACTCCTCAGGGCATTGGAGTGCGTCGAACAGTTTCTCCATGCCCCTAATCCAGTCCTCGAAGGTCTTGGGGTCAGGGGTGTCATCATAAATAGGTGAGTGGTGGCTCGTAAATCTCTTGAACATGTACAAATTATCTTCCTCAGCCCTCTTCTCCTGAACCTCCATTAGCTTCTGCAGTTCTCTGTTCTGAAGCTGTAACTGCTCATCTTATTTTTGCAACAGCTCCAATAGTAGCAGGTTGGTGAGGTCCGCTCCAGTAGCGGATTGATCTTGTCTACCTGACTGTGAGACCCGTTCCCGTTTCGAGGGCGTAGGGCCTCTAGACGTTCTCTGAAGCTCGACATGGGTATGTCCAGGTTCAAAAGGACCCTCGTAACAAGGTGGGGTCCAGTTTGGGATTCATCGTTGTTGTTTCCCGCCATCCTATTCGGGAAATAAGTTGGGTTTAGTTCCTCTCCTAATAGTTCATTTCCTACGTACTACTAGAGTTTAATTACATAGTACATGTCAGTGCGTCATGCAACATTGCCAGGTTTTGAATTACATTACATTGCCACACTTACGTGGTCCAACCACTAAATCACATGCTTTTACATTTCACATTATATAGCCATCACGTTCATGTGATTCACACATTTCATAAACAGAGAACGTTGGTATTCAAATAATCCAAAAGATTTCATTGCATAAAATTTCAGAATCATACGTGGTTCACACTAGTACTTTCCCTTACATCACAATTGAAATTTTTTTATTGGCCTACTGTGGCTTCACAACATAATAGAAAAGAAACTAAATAACATAGTCTTGGGAAACATTACTCGTAAGCAACTATCAGCTTCTACTAGTCGGGGGCATCCAGTGGACAGGTACCCCTACATATTCGACCACACATGCCAAGCTTCCAGTGGGGAGCCTCAGGCTCGAGTTGGTCCTCGTCTAGGCCTTTTTCTTGGTCTTCCTCCATCAGCTGTTCTTCTTATGGGTCCTCGCCCTCCAAGGGGTCCTCCTCGGGTTCCTCATCCTCTAAAGGCTTTTCCGCGGGCTCTTCCTCGAGGTCTTTTCCCTCCATGGGGTCCTCCTTAGGGTCACTCTCCTCCAAAGGTTCCTCCACGGGGTCTTCCTCTGGATCTTCCTCAAGATCGTCCTCCTCCATTTGGTCCTCTTCAGGTTCATACTCAACTGAGGGTTCCTCACCCCATAGGTCTTCCTCTGGTTCATACTCAACTGAAGGTTCTTCTCCAGGGTCTCCCTCCATAATGGGTTCTACCTCCAGCTCATCCTCATTGCCTCTAGCTCATTCTCCACAACAGACTCATCATCCTCGGTGTCCTCCTTTGGTGGTGGGGGTGGGTTGTCATCCTCAGTATCAGGGGTAGGAGGCTCATCATAGAGACATATGTCTCTAAGGTAGTCCACCAATCCATCCATAGTCATCCCCATAGGCTCCCACTCACACAGGCAGCACCCTCCAGCAAAGTGAAATGGCCTATCCTTAGGGTGTAATTCCCTAACCCTGTAATGCCACAGGGAGTCCGAAAGAAGGGTCTTAAGGCAAAACAAGGCTTAGTTGTGATCAAACCTCAAGCAATCATTTGGGATCTCAGCCAGTCTCTCTTATTGTAGAAAAGTGTGTGTGAATCTACCCTAAGTGGCTTTCTAGGCTAACTCTGGGCAGCTTCCCCATCCTCTCATAGCGGCAACACCGCTCCATACATCCACAGTGGCTGGTCGAGTTCATCCTAGACATTAGTAGGTTTACATCAGTTATGGTAACAGGCAGATAATCAAACATATGCAAATATGCTCCCCTCCCCGCCCTACATTCACACTCCGAGTAGTCCTTAGGTCTACCCGTTTTAGTTCTTAACCCGCTACAGTCTTTTAGACGAGCTTTCAGGTCAGATAACCTAAGCTCTGATACCACTTTGTAACACCCCTGGTTTCTAATTCCATTTCTTTATTTCTAATCCTTATCCTATGCGGCTGCGGACCCCGAATTGGGGTATTATTGCCGTATTTCCTTCTTGGAAATACCAGGCTGGATATCGAGATAATTAATACATCATTCTTGAAAACACTTCAACTTTAACAAAGTGTCAAACTTTGATGTCACAACTAATTCAAAAACATCTGTTAACATTGTCTTTACTCTAAGAATACTATTGAGCTTGCATCTTCTTCAACGCGGGTGTCAGGGCCTTGCTCTAGTTTCGGTCCCCCAGTCCCATGTACAACTAAATCACCTGAAAAACAAATTAATTTATAAAAGTGAGATAAACTCAGTAACCAATCACCTCTAATAGTCAACTACACACACAAATTCATTTTGAAAACATTTTAAGGGATAGGGAAAAACAGCAAGACCCCCAGGACACACTTCTCATCAACATAAGCTTCCCATGGTTACCAGATCTCAATGATGTACATTCATAATCTATAATTCAAATTACGATAGTCAGATTTAGGGTGAGCGACCCCACTAGGTCTCATGGCCTGTGCTTAGGTTCAACGTAGCCACTTAACTCGAACCTGGCCTACCGCTTACTATGGCGGCTACCGCTTAACTCTTTCTTAGCCTATCGGTTACCACTAACTTGGTCCACGTCCCAGCAGGGCACGTGGCCGCTCACATGCATGCACTAGTTTCCCGGGGAAGGCTAACGGCCTTCAATCAACAGTCATATTAAATCTCACCCAGCTCAGCCTTTACAGTTACTCTTACCCTTCTCTTATCAAAGGCTGATTTAACATGAAAGGTTCATTTAGTCTCAACCCATTTCCCCAAGGTCATCACCATAGAATTTAAGTCTTGAATTTCCAACACAACATTACCAAGTCGCAATTCCTTAACACATCACCTCATGTAGATTTTGCTATGCAGCCACATTCATTTAACTCATGATGTTATTTCGTTCAATCAATAAGTAGGGCAATTCTTACCATGTTCAAGGCACGCACGATTTCAAACACCTCGGGGAAGGGTTAGGGCATGATTGTTACCTGGATACTGTACAAAATTATGGGCTCGGTTACTATTTTGAATTTACTGCTCCACACCGGGCCAACACATAGCCCACACTCAGTTCAACCCCAAATAAATTACGCCCCTAGCCTTTTCCTTACATCCAAAATTATTATTTTTTTCTAAAATTTTACTCCTACTTTTAGGGTCCCCCACTCCGAAGCCCAACCAGGGTTCAGATTCTGCCAGAATCAGGGTCCCTTTCCAAAACTCATAACTTCTACCCCTGAAGCCCAAATTCTAGTTTCTAGCCCAATATAGAAAGTTTAGCCCATTCTCCACACTTGGCATGTTTAGGGTTTGCCCGGTTCTCACCCGAACTTTGCCATTTTCTTATTTCTTTTAGCGGTGCCACTGACTGTCTTGGTCTGGACAGTCCATGGTAAATTGACCATTACTTTGGCCACGCAATCCCAATTTGGTCGATTCACATGCAGTACATCCCGACACATCCACCCTAATAGTTTCACAATTTTTGGCAAACTGACCATCCCTGGGCAAATTTCCAAAGTTAACATCAGTGTAGCCCTCTTTCCAGACCAGCAGGTTCTTCCCCAGTTTCCTAACTTGAGTTTCCAACCACATAACTTTAGCACCCAACATCCAAAATTCAACTTCTTGCCCATTACACAAAGATGTGCTTGTCAACTCTAACTTTCATGTTTAGTGATTTTGTTATTTCCCACTGTAGCTAGGCTAAAAATCCTAAAACATGCCAACTATCCTTGACTGTCCCAGCTTTGATAGTCTCCGGTAAACAGACAATAACTCGTTCCATCCAAGTCAAAATCCCTTGATTCAAAAGGCGTATCGCAGAGGACACCTTGGCCCATTTACCCTCCAATTTTCACAATTTTTAAACAAGTATAAAAGTGAGAATAATGTTTTTAAAGATACGTCACTTTTCTGTCCCTAACCAGTGGCATGTTCCTAACAATTCTAAGCCTAAGATTCGACCTTTTCACCCTAATATCCACGTTGCTAATTCTCGTAACCCTCTACACTCGAATCCCGATAACTTTTATCCTCCCCCCAACTCATCCAACTCAAGAAAGTTTTTGAACTTCATAACCCAAACGCTAAACACCATGAAACACTCACCTTGATGTAAATTCGAGAAAGAAACGATTTGAACATAGACTCTTTAGGCTTTAAATATGAAAAACAAACCATAAAAATGAAATTCAATGTTCCATACTCGAAATACCATATAAAACCATTAATTTTTTAAAGAACTACAAAAATTTTGGGGTGTTCATGCATGGGGGTGCACCCCACTTACCATCAACAGGAAAAGAAGAGGAAAGGGACGCGTTGTTAGTGGTGGCGGTCGACGGTGGTCCGGCAGGGGGTGGCATTCAAGGGGGAGAGAAAGAGAGAGAGAGAAAGCTAGGGTTGAGGGGGCGTGCCTAGCGGGTTTAGGAGGGAAAGAGGGGAAAATTTAAAATAAAAGAAAGGGGGCGGCTGTTAGGCTTTAATATAT
>JACYFF010019584.1:34154885-34166072 GCA_017589665.1 Selenicereus undatus
ATAAGTAATGCATACATGACATGTGGCAATATGATGTGACACAAATAATGACGTGGCAAGTTAAAATTGGTAGATGTTGGTGGAGACATATTAATCAATTTCAAGGTTATTAATTAACTATAATTTATTATTTGTTTTTAACGTAATTGTTTGTTACATGACACTTCTATGTTTTTATTTTTGGCTGAGTCCTCATATGGTTAACTTAATTTGTGATGATTGATTTTTATATTTTAAAATGATTTATCTTTTTGAGCCGTAATTTTAAATGTTGTCACACTTTTTGTTTTATGTTTGATCTTGTCGTTGTTGTAAAGGGTAAGAGCTAATGACCATACAACAATATTGGTCCACATTAAACATATAGGACAGCATATGATAACATGTTGGTAACCGTGTATTGGCCATGTAGGATGACTTGGTTAAATAAATGTTGGTATAGGGTTGAATTAATATAATACTACATTGAATTAAAAGAAGTAATTTTTTAAAATGTATTTTATGTGCTAATTGGTAAGATTGTAATGTAATTTTTATGAATAAGCTTAAATTAAAATATAGTCCATTTAACTACCAAAGTAAGCCCACCAAAAGAAATTGCATGTCTCACATGTTAGAAAATTTTGAAAAAAACAGTAACTAGTATATCATTATTGTTATGGTATGAAAGCAAAAGGAACATAAAATGATTTAATAGAAAAAGAAAAGGAAGGAAACAATAATTATGTTGTTATAGAACTGTTAATCTAATTCAAAACTAATATTTTTGTTTCTTATTTACATTAATAAAGTTGAAATAAAAATTCAATAATATTCTTGCTCTGCAAGGGGATAATACTAGTAATAATAAAAGAAGACAAAAGGGGATCAATTTTAAACACACTCAAATGAGCAATGTGTAGCAAAATCAACCACCGTCTTCAACGAGTCCACTTGAAGTTGCAAAGAGACCTATTCTCACCCTCCAATTTGCCTTGCCCAAGGCCGACCTTAATTTCTACCCTTAATCCTTGGCCACTTACTATAGTTGACCCAATTTTTCCCACATTGTCTCTCTTTTCAAAGACCTCTTCAAATCCTTTCGTGCTTCTCCATTTGGGAAATAAGAAAATGAAGATTGTTGATGCTAACTAAAAAGTTCTTTGAAGACAGACTGAGAGGGTGTGAGTGAGTTAGGTAGTGAAATAGGAGTTTAGAGCCTTTCAATAATGTAAGTACCAATGAATGAGAGATAGAGAGCATAATTAAAACTTCTTTTAAAAAAAATCTTCTTCTAATATCTTCTAGCTCAACTCTTAGGGACAATAAAGGAGAATCTATTTTTTCCTTATACCTTTTGGGCTTTGCTTATTTATTTTTTTTTGGAAAAAGGCTTTGCTTATTTAGGTATGTATAAACTTGTATAATTTTTTTTATGGGTGTCTACGTGTATAAAATCAAACCCGAACTTACCATCTTATAAACACTTTTTTTTTTGGGTCAGGGGTGTCCATGGATAGTACCCCTAACTACTAAGTAGATCCGCACATGGGGACTGGGGAGTTGAAAAGATTTCTTAACCTAGGTGGTTGTGCAGAACTAAGCAAATGTACAACAAAAAAGGAATTAATTAACCACTTGATTTGGAGAATGACACGAAGTGATTAAAAAAAGTGTGTCACCTTTGTTTTCAGCCTAATTTTTCTATCTATTTATGTAGCTATATCTAAAATTGATTAGCTCTTCTTTTGTCGAGTGGCATAGCTCTATTGATTAGCATATTAAATATATTTAGTTCGGTTTTTTTTTTCTGTAGCATACATACAACTCCTTTTTTTTGGTCACCCACAAGACTTTTCATATTCTCCCTAATTAATTATTTAGAAACATCATTAATAAACTTTTACTTTCATATGAAAAATGGCACAAACATAATCCTCTTAAAAAATAAATAGATCCAAAGAGCATATAACTAATAAAATCAATCTTAATATTGAAAACAACATTGTTAATTAAGTACAAGGACATGTTGTCTTATCCATCTCTTATCATGCAAGGGGAAATAGCTCTAGTTTTTTTATTGAAAACTCAGTCAATGTTATTCGATATTGGGCATTTTTAATTAGTTTAATTTCTTTTTGTTTTAAAAAATTCGTTAGGGGCTCACGGCGCATCCTACCTCCTTTAATGCGGCTCCCCTGTTTGTCGAAACTTTTGCGAGTACTTGGTTGAGGATTATACGGTTTCTTTTGGGAGGTGTTCTGTGAAACCACAAATTTCTTATTTAGATGACATAACTCCAATCTACTAAGAAGCTCATGCTTGGGGAACAATAGTTGAACAAGTTAAAGTAGAAACCTTTAAAGATGTAACCGTTTAGAAAGTGTCTCTAAAAAATTGTGGATCATCAAGTTTCAAACATTAGCATACTAATTGATCTCTGCTTAGATGAATCAAGAAGTTTGGTGCAAAAAGATCAATCAAGAAATTGATCGCTCTAAGTCATAATTTCATAGCTCTTAAAGGGATTAAACAAAAGTAATTGAACATTCGAGTATATATGAAACCAGCTTTCGCAATATTGATCAAAAAATTCTGCAAGATAAAAAGGAATTTAATAAGGTGTGGAAAGACCGTTAGCATGACCAAAAGGGTTGCCCAACTTGTAGAATTTTTAATCCTTGAAAAGTTATTTTAGAAGATTGAAGTTTATCTGCTATTCACATGGTTGTTGGTGCTGGGGAAGATTTTAAGGCTTGAATTTCATTTCATCTATGGTCAAATCAAGTGATAAACTTTATCTTCCTCAATCCAAACTCCTCTTCATTTCAAAAGTTGGCGTTTAGAAATTCGGGATTAGGATAGAATGATGTAAGACAAGAATAAAAGAAGAAATCATAGATATTGGCCATTATTAGAAAATATTAAACCTTTTAGGAAGTTTTAGATATATATTTTGATTATTACTTTTTACTACTTCTCAAGTTGTATTTGATCCTCTTGATTACTAGCCGCTCATTACCATCAACATTCAAACCCGCTTCCTTACCCACCACCCCTGCATCACGCCTCTTTGGAAATGGAATATGTGGTTTAATTATTATCATGCACCTCAACCACTTTTTTGATTCTCTGCTTCACAGACACTTGCCAACTTCAGTTCTTCATTGTTTTTAGGCTAGTAGACTGGAGGTGCTTCTGCTCTTTCAATGACTAAAGGTGTTTTTTTTTTTTTTTTGGTGCATGTATAATGCACCAACTTTTTATAAAAGACTATAGTCAGAAATTCTTCTACTCTCTGATACCATATTGCTTACCCCCTTGGTGGCGGGGTGAGATGGATTACCTAAATCCAATGCAGTAGCCTGCACATTTCCGTAATCACCCTGGTAATTAATGCTCACCAAAGCACGATCGACAAGTGTAATGCCCCTGAAATTCCTAGAAATTAGTAAATAGATTTTATTTTTGTGAATTAATTGTGAGAAATAAATTCCTGATTTCTGAAATTAAATGTAAGGATGGAAATTTTGATTTTCTTGTATTTAGAACTGATAGTCATCCATGTTTGTACTTGAGCTCTATGGGCTGAAACTTTCATCTGGGATATGGATAGGAAGATATGGGTTAGCTGGATTGGCTTGAATTAGCAAATATTTTAAATTGTCAAGATAATGAAAATCCTTTTTGAAGAAAAAAATATTGACATTTATATGAACCGACCAAGATTCTAAGATGCATGCTTTAAATTTGAAAACAAAGAAAAGGGGCGAAATGGGGAAGCAACCGGGATGTCTTCCTGTCTATTATTAAACATCTTGTGAGGCATGCATGTGTGAAAAACGAGGATACAGCTGCGGTAATAATTCATTTTGCATCGATAAACGGTCATATGTGAAGAAACCACTCTGTAAAAAGAAGGAAAGAAAAAAAAAAGAAAGAGAGTTTTTATTCATAGGTAATTGAAAATTAGATGAATAAAAAATTCTTAATATTGATCAATTAAAAATTATTGATTTAATTAGAATGTTAAATTAATGCCTATGTACATCCCTAATATTAGTAATGAAAAATCTATGGGCTAGTTAATCGCATTGCAGCACGGTTTTACCCAATTATCACGATTCCATGCTGTTTAGTTTAGACATACGAAAGAAAAAAGAGAACATCATTCAACATTCTCTTTTATCGATTTTGGAGTGTTTATTATAGTACTTCAAGCTTGTTTAGATTTATGGACGATGTATGGATTATAAAGGAAAATAATGAGAACATGTCCTGAAGAGAGAATAATCTAATATGTATCGAGCTAGTACTAATGTTGGCAAATGCAACTACCATGAAAGGGATGATTAACCTTAGATATTTGTGCTCTAAAAATTGAAATCAATTGGGACATTGTAGTGGTGATGTACAGGTAGCATTACCTTAAGACCGTGTTGGACAACAGCGTTTTGAGTAGTGTTTAGCAATTTGACCAAGTCAATACACTAATTAGTTAGTTTTTAGTGTTCGGTAAACTAGTATTTTGACTAGCATTTCAAGTAGCGTTTAACGTTTTAAGAAGTGTTTTTGAAAAGCTAATAGTATCAACGTTTGACATTTAAAAGTAGCGTTTCATATTTTTTAACCAAAAAATATCCTTCAGAAATTTTATCTTTGGAAATTGTCTATATTCTTTTATGTCAATTTACATTAATCAACTAGCATAACAACTAAGTTTATCGAACACATTAGTTTCAACCGCTAATCTAAACAGCTATCCGCTAACAGCTAAATTAGAAACGTTATCCGCTATCTAAACAGCTATCTGCTACTTAAACCGTTATCCGCTGCCTAAACAGCTAATTTTGCCGAAAGGGCCTAAATATATAAATAAGATCCGTAAATTGTCATCGTATTAATCGAACAATTATAATATTCCGTATTTATGTTTACATTCAAAGATAATGGCAAAAACAAAAATAAAGGAAAACATAAATCTTTTATTACTAATTCATTTTGCAGCGTTGATATTATGGTTGTAAATTGAGTCCTCCTTCAAAAGATAGAATTTATTTAATGCACTGTTGTTATATTAAAAAGAAATTAGAAATTCTTCTCTAATAATTATAAAAAATTTTAATTACTAAAATTTTTATAGAAAAAGATTCCACTTTTTAAAAGGATTTTTTAATTAGGACTGTCAAATAGGTCAGGTGGGATTGAGTTCGTGTCCTAGTCGAATTTAAACGGGTTGATAAATCCTCGACCTGAACCTAATCCATTTATTAAACAGGTTGAAAACTTTGACCTGTACCCGCTTATTTTTTAAACGGGTTGACCAGAAATTTACCCATTAACCCATTTAATATAAACAGGTCAGGTTCAGGTTATCCGGTTACTTGATCACTAGCTTAACATTTTGACTAAAATATGATCATCGAGCACTATAAATCAATCTCTTGTGTTTAATATATCATCTTAGTGCAACCATCATTCATGATCCACGAGAAGTGCAATCACAAAGCCAAGATCGACTTGATTAAACCCCACATTTTCATAGTTCCCCTGGGAAAGTACATGGTAATTGGATAAACAGGTCAGCCTATTTAACCCATTTAATCACGGTGTAAATAGGTATTTTTTCGTGTCAAAATTCTCAACTTGAACCTAGCCTAATTAATTAAATGGGTTAAATGTGTTGGCCCATTTAACTAAACAGATTGAAAATCTTTTACCCAAACCCACTTAATTTCGTATTCGGTTCGGATCAATAATTGTATAGGGTTAACTTTTGATGGCCCTAGTTTTAACCAAAAAAAGCTTTTTGCACACTGATAATAACATTGGATGAGAGTTATTAACATTATTCCACTTTTATCTTATTACTGATCTTTTATTATTTCTCTTTCGTAGTCCATAACATTCCACAATTAGAAAGTTTTCATACAACAAGGATGAATTGAATTGCAGAGTTGTCAAATATACGAAGAAATCTTTTAATATTGGTTTTATATCCGAATAACTAATTCACATAGTATAATCGAAATCAACAATCTTAAATTATTTCCCAATAATTGTATCTTTAATTTATAGCAAATAGGATGCCCAACTTTCACTGTGTTGTATTCAGCATCCCTAAAATTCTATATTTATATTTATGTCTAGGAGAAAGAAAAAATAATAATAATGGAAATCAAAAGCCATTATTATTTGTTAATAATTAATAATTATAATTTCCTCTATGAATGTGCAACGTAAAAAAGTGTTGAGAATGTGACATGTGGTGAGCTCATAGTTTAGACTTTTTTTGCTTTGATGTATTTATATGGATAACGATACTTATTAATGCACAAAATACAACATAAATTAATTATGATCCACAAGTCGGTTTTACATATCATTATTTTCGATTTAGGCCCTTTTCGGCAAAATTAGTTGTTTAGACAGCGGATAGCGGTTTAGGTGGCAGATATCTGTTTAGATAGCGGATAACGTTTCTAATTTAGCTATTAGCGGATAGTTGTTTAGATTAGCAGTTGAAACTAATGTGTTCGGTAAACTTAGTTATTATGTTAGCTGAGTAATGTAAATTGACATAAAATGATATAGACAATTTCCAAAGACAAAATTTTTGAAGGATATTTTTTGGTTAAAAAATGTCAAACGTTACTTTTAAATGTCAAACGTTAATACTATTAGTTTTTCAAAAACACTTTTTAAAACGCTAAACGCTACTTGAAATGCTAGTCAAAATACTAATTTACCGAACACTAAAAAGTAACTAATTAGTGTATT
This sequence comes from Selenicereus undatus, assembly GCA_017589665.1. NCBI lineage: Eukaryota > Viridiplantae > Streptophyta > Magnoliopsida > Caryophyllales > Cactaceae > Selenicereus > Selenicereus undatus. The sequence continues at coordinate 34,161,645 of JACYFF010019584.1, forward strand.
GACTTGATCAAATTGCTAAACGCTACCCAAAGCGCTATTGCCGAACACGGCCTTAGTATTAATATTTAGATTATTCACATTATACTCATATAAGCATAAGTTTTGATTTTTGCAATGATGACTCTTAAGATTTATCTAAATTACAAAAATTTTCACTAATTTCTCCAAATTATAGACATTTCTTTAAATTGATATATTTTAAATAGTTTTTTTTTCTATTCTATATCTATTGGTAATGGGATAATTAGAATCATTAGTATTTTTTTGTTACTAATTTTTTCTTAAATTTTGAGAATTTATATTTCCTAAATGTTGTGATAATTTTCTTTTTGAGTAATATTATTACTCAACCCGTTTACGGAAAGGAGAATTCTTCGCCTAACAAACTCTTCTGTGTCTATCCAACACCGCTTTTCATCTAATCAAACTCCACATATAGTGCCATCACCATTCTAGGTGAAAATTTCTGCAGCAAAGCTGCCAAAAACAATGAATAGCCCTAAGATAATTATTATGGCTTTAGGCATGGTGAACCCTGATTGAAAAAAATATATATATTTAACAAAGGTAAAGGGAGGTCAAAGAGGGAGGGAGGAGGTGAGTGGATAGCAACAGTGGTTTTAGAGGTTGTCGTGGTTTTAGTGTTAGCTTATTGGTTGTGGCCATGTTAGAAAAATCTTAGAATTTATTAGTGTTGAGTAGTTTTGTGGTGAATAGGGTGGAAAATTTGTCATCATTTGAGACAGTGTCTAAATAAAGTTTCTTATTATTTTAGCCCTAGTCTAATTTAGGGGAGACAATAAATGTGAGTAAATATGATTAATTAAAATAATTGCTCACTAAGTCTAATTTAAACTTAACGAGTCGTTGGATCGCGCTGGATGTGTGTGGCCCCCAATGTCTTAAATCTTAGGTTTATACCATTATGGTAAGGTTTTGTTCGGGTTTGTTTAGCTGAGTCTTTTCTTTTCCCTATGGTTGAATATTATGACAAAATTTGGTTGCATGTTTCCTTTCATAGTAAGGATACAATAGCTTTTGGTGCCTTTTCTCCCTTCTAGCGGGGAGGCGGCACACATATATAGGATACAAACATTAGCATATAGTATTTCACTTGCATAAATATTCGAGGATATTTAGGAATTGAATGCCTTTGATAAAAGACATTCAATGGAAGTCACAACTCTACAGCTAACAAGATGTGAAGCCTGAACATTAGTATGAATAAATACTCTACAGTTCATAGTTAAATATAATTAATTAGCAATCTCAAGCACATTCCTACAGATGCCTGCACCAACATTATGGCATAGATGGCTCACTAGTCCAAGACGTCTTAATACAAGACTACCATTCCCAAAACTCAGCAATCGAGACCACAAATCCTATTAGAACTAATCAATAAATTTTGATCTGATACCAAGCATGCATCCATGATAGACAACCTCAACGAAATCCCTTTCTTATGAAATACTAAGAAATTCTCTTGCATAGCTTGCAGATTCAGACTCTGACTTTGTTTGCCGCTAGGAAGTGTGAATGACTTGCGACTAATTGTTCATTCAGCTAGAGAAATAATGAAACATTACTTTGTATAGATCTATCTTGTAGGTTTGAAGAGATAGAGACGTAGCTATAACAAAGGCACATAGTTAACCAATAGTTCAAGTACGAGAGATCGGATAAGGCTATATAGCACTAGAAATGACATGAACCAGTTAACATGTTGTGAATCAAATTTATACTGCATCAAATTTAAATGTCCCACCTCATATTCCCTGCATAAAAAGACAACCAAGTCCAGACCTAGTCATTTAAACAATGGAGACTTTCAAGATTTGGATATGCACTTCTGCAGATGCTTGTACAGGCGCATTTAAATCCATTCATTATACAATGAGTCATGCCACAACCACTTAATTTAACAAGGGCCCATCAAATAAAAAGTGACCTAAAAATTCAACTCTAATGGCTTGAAAAGAGGGCGGGCGGCTAAGAAACCTTAATTTGACAGAAGAAACACAACATTACTTACCTTCAACAACACAAACGCAAGATTTGAGTTTGGCGGTAGCAGTGGTCAAAATTGTTTTCCTAGTATGCTTTGACAACTATTATTATGAATATGATCCTTTAATCATGTTGTGGATGTTAAACCCTAAAATCAAAACAGGAAACTCAACATATTCATTCGAAAGCCTAGTATAATTTTTGTTGAGGGCATTACCGTCTAGGCATTCGTGCAAAAGCCATAATTTTCACATATTATTGGACCTTGAACTTCCGTCATTTCTAATAGCATGAAGTACGACAACACTAATACTATTTTAGAACCCAAAAAAAAATCTAAACCATTTTAAAAAGACCCAAATTTTAACTAGGATGGTGGAATAAGAAATCAACTCTCTAGCTTCTTGATTTTTCAATCTTCACCACCCATGCTCCACTAGTAGAAAATGTAGAAATCAACATAATCTTTGCTGAGCGCAAACCCATCTGAATCAAAAACCTACATGAATCTAGTGGCAAGGCAAAAACAAGTGAATTAGCGACAAATCTCAATAGAACATTGCTGGCCCGGTTTGGCTAGTTAAATCACCATAGAGGAGGGGGTTGAATAGGGTGATGATCAATATCGCAAATTAATCAAGTAAAGAGTGGAAAGATAAACGTGGACAAGACACGAGTAATTTTTTACGAGGTTAGCATCAACCAAGCTTAGTCCCCGCCTAGAATTCCCTAACTCTAGGATTAACCCAATTTTATTAGGAGGGATTATTACAACTCTAGAGTATACCTACTCTAAGTTCCAAGTTACAAGTTGACCCTTCAACAAGTTGTTGGTAGAGTTGACCCTTCAACTTTATGATTCCACCCAAATTACAACTTGAACAATACAATGAAATGTAATATATAGAAGCAAATTTAAGCTCAAAGTATGCCAATAAAATCTTGAGTAATGTGTATGCCAATGAGTGCTTGCTCTCTCTTGTGTTCTCTTGCTGCTAATCTCTTCCCCTTTTATAGATGAGATGTGTAAAGAAGAGTGGAGAAAAATATGGCAAGTGACCACTGCACATCTTGTGGAAATCCAATCTCCGTGTCTGATTTCAAGGCCTTGAATTGACATTCCAAGCCCTTAATTTTTTCTGTTCCTGCTCAAGTACTTCCAACGGCTACTTTTCTTGATTTGGGTTAAATATCTTGGCTGAGAATCTTCTAGAACCATTCATAATTTGCAGCATAGTCTTCCAAGATATTCTATCACAAGATATTATCATATTAAGAGCAAATCTTTGACATTGATAAATATCGCTCAACAATCTTATATTCAAATTTGAATCACACAATATAATATCATAAAGATAACATGTTCAAATTTGAATATTAAACAATCTCAAAGATATTGTGACACCTTATACAAAATCAATTAAGTAATATTAATAATCCAACATCCACTTCAAAAATATAGTACATTTAAACAATAATAATTATTAAAATAACTCAAATATAACATGATGAATATGTCAATTGATTAATCTCTTTTTGTCTTTCATCAAAACATATTAAAAACTCAATGTGAGCTTTTAAAAAAGCTAACAAACATCATCTCATTTTTATCCATATTAGACTTGCTAGTGTCACTACTTGAAAAATGATCAAAATACAAAACCTAAGCCTTGTTCGGCAAAATTAGCTGTTTAGGTAGCGGATAGCGGTTCTAATTTAGCTATTAGTGGATAGCTGTCTAGATTAGCAATTGAAATTAATGTGTTCGATAAATTTAGCTGTTATCCTAGCTGATTAATGTAAATTGACATAAAAGGATATAGATAATTTTCAAAGATAAAAATTTTAAAGGATATTTTTCGACTAAAAAATATGTCACGCTACTTGTAAATGTCAAACGTTAATACTATTAGCTTTTCAAAAATGTTGTTTAAAACGCTAAATGCTACTTGAAATGCTACTCAAAACACTAGTTTACTAAACACTAAAAATTAACTAATGAGTGTATTGACCTGATCAAAACACCAAACGCTAACCAAAAGATTGTTGTTGTACATGGCCTTGGACTTAACTTATAGGCTCGACATGAAGTGATGAAACCATAAAACAAGAAAAGTCACAATTCACACCTCCATTAAACATAGGCGGATATTAATAGAGGTGAGGGGTGTCCATGGACACCCTATTCTAAAACAATGTCGAATAAGCTATTTTCAAAGGGTCAAGTTTGGTATATAAGAACACTTCTAAAAATAACCAAAAAAACTATAAATACACCTGAATCCAAGTATCTAATTGACCTAACTGTGCTAATATTAGCCATTTTAATTTTTTAATGAAAAGTACAACAATAAAAGGGTATGGAAATAGGTGTTGAAGGTTTTTAGGGAATGTGAACTGAACTGAATTTAAACCTCA
>JACYFF010019584.1:34175996-34238196 GCA_017589665.1 Selenicereus undatus
GAGTTTTCTGGGTTGGTCGAGGGGATTCGAGGGTTCTGGGTTGGGACACTGAGGAAGAAGAAGACGCAAAGAAAAAAGGGGGGTGGGGTTTTAGTGAACCGGTTTTCTTAATCGGGTTAAGTGAACTAGCCGGTCCGGTTTAATCTGGACCGGTCTGGTTTTTTCTTTTGCTGTTTGGGCCGATTTTCTTTGAATTTTGGACCGATTTTTGAATTCCCGTCATTTTCCCCATTTTTCTCATATTTTTCGCCACTTTCAGCACTTTTTCCACGTTTATTAAAAATCTGCAAAATAAAATAAAATCAATTAAAAACCTAAAAAATATTATTAAAACGAGCATAAAACTGGTGAAAAAGTACCTTAAAAATAACACATTTTTGGCTCAAACAAATACTCCCACACTAAGATTTTGCTCATCCTCGAGTAAAACAGACTAAACTAACTAAAACAAAATGAAAAATAAGAAAAGAAAATCCTAACTCACTGTCGTAGGAATCACGATTGCATTTAGCGTATGCAACAAGCCCTTTAAACCCCTTGGACTCCCAAGTGGACGAGTGAGGTCTCGTGAGGGTTTCAAACTGAAAATACCCACAAAATTATTCAAAAATAAAAGAAAATCTTTTTGGGTTTTCTCAAAACTGATATCTACAAAACTCGGAAAACATATGCACAAATCCTAATCAGCTAAATCACCCATGTACTCAATTATTGACCTGTATATACATAAAATGTACTTCAAAGCCCTCTACCTCCTAAATGACATCAAAACACTAACTTTTCACCTCATTGAACATCAAGATTTTGAATCCATCCCGGTGTTTGTGTGCAAGTGTATCATCATCCACAGGACTCAAATTTACCAGAACAAACTCAATCTCACTTGGTTGACATAACTACATTATTCTTATACTAACTTTGGAAGCAAGCTTTCCCAGTAGCAACATTGCTTCAAAGGGCAACACCCAGTAACACGTGCCTCAAAAGGTAACGCCCAGTAGTGCATGCTTTAAAGGGATACTTGTCATTCCAAATTTTATTCTTTCTTTATTTATAGTACAATTTTTTTTCAATTTTTTCTAAAGTAATCATGCCACAAGCTAGTGGGAGAATCATTCATGGAAATCTAAAACCTAAAGATAATGATGAAGGAATAAATAAGGACTGGATTACACAACCCATAATGAACAACTGGAGTTAGAATCAGGGCTTAGAATATCACATTCGAAGTTGGAGACTTATCATGCACATCCTATTTATATACAAACTAACAACTAAAGCACAATGGATTCAAACTAATCAGAAATAGTACAAACGTCCCCAAAACAACAAAATTTTCAAATTTTTTTTTTATAAAAAAAAAGGTGGCACCTCACCCCCACACCAAAACTTCACAATGTCCTCATTGTGGGAACTAAGGCGCTAAAAAGCGAGCTCATAAACTATACAACCGTAAAACCTAAAATATATACAACTAGGACACCACAAAAACAAAAACAAAACCAAAAACAAAACAAAACCAAAATCAAAATGAAAATCAAAACTAAAATCAAAGAAACACACATATTTACATAAACAAAACCAAAACAAAAATCAAGGACCTACTAAATTGCAAACTTAACCAAAAGAAACCTCAAATAGAATAAAAGAAAAGAAAAACAAAAGTTAATCAAAAATGAAACAAAAATGAAATCAAAGGAAAAACTAAAACATGTTAAGCTATAGAAACAAAATGAAACATAAGAAACAACCCTAGATATTTACAACGAACAAGTATTTACAAAATCCTAATATATACAACTAAGTACGAACATGAAGAAAAGAAAATAAAAAGAAAAAAAGGGCGGAACAATCATACCAGGTTGGATACAGGTTGTACCCAAACTATAAAGCTTATGGAGCATCAACCACTCCATATTAAGCTGAAAAAGTGTTATTGTAATCAAAACTCGTTAGAGCAAACACAGATGCCCAACTCTCAATAGCATAGCAACTATGAAACGCAGTGAGTTGGAACCAGATTGAGTACATTCATATAGCCAGGAAAGCACAGGTAAGGGCCCGTTGCAACTTATCACACAATTGGGCCCACTAAGGAATGAAATGAACATACTCAGAATAAGCCAGAAGTGAGGTCATTGGCCTAGAAACTATATTAGCATGAACGCGTAATTTAGGCCAAAGAGAGGATGCAAATTTCACAAGTCTGTTAATATCATAAAGCACGAGAGTCTGGTCTAACGTAAAATTCTTAGTAACAATGATATCAGACTCAACAGATTTAGGCTTGCCAGATTCAAAAAGGAAGTCAGTTTGGATGGAATCAAAAGAAAATGACTCATAATCAGCACAAAAACCATCATTAGAACTTCCATGGATACCAAACTCACCACAAAAAGATTCATATTCTACAGGCAGAATATTATCATCTAATTTAAACAGAAGGTCAGGAATGATGGGATCAAAAAAGAATGATTCAAATTCAACATGAAAATCCACATCAAGACCTTCAGTAACATCAAGCTCATATGAAAAAAATTCAAATTCTGCACAAACAATATCATCATCAAAGTCCAACATAGTGAGTTCAGGTATCTCATCATGCAACTCATGTGAAACATCTTTTGAATCATCCAAATCATGAAACTCAACTGCAGCTATGATGCTAATTTCTAACTCACTATCAAAATCAGATTGTTCATCAGTGACATTTTCATGTGAGCTAGTGCAAGGTGCAAGGTCTGTCGATAGAAACTTAGGGAGGTCACTTTCTTGTTCTAAACTAGGCAAACACATGTTTTCATTCAAATCATGCCTAGTAGAAAAAGAAGGCTCAGAATCATCACAGAGATCAATATCAGGTTTATGAGATCCTAAACTAGAATCAATCTCACTAGTAGGCCCTCTAATTGGGTTAAAACATTCAGAATATTCAGCAATTCTCAATTTCATAGTCTCTACCATATGATCAGCCATATCATTCATTTTCTTTTCAAAACTTGCCAGGTGGCATCAACATATTCACAATAAGGACAAGTAGAAGCATCATGATAAGGAGATTCACAATAATTACACAGCATATGAGGCATATAAGAATAAGATGGGTCATATGGGTTTAGAAAATGATCTTCGGGGGAAGGATTAGCTGGAAAAACATACTTGTCAGAAGGTGGGTATCCAAAATTATTTTTAGCTTGTTCAAACTCATAAGTATCCCAAGCTAATTTTTCAAAGAAATCCCAAACTTCATCTTGAGATCTAGACAACAATCCTAGCAAACCCCCTGGGCACATGGACTCAACAATACCCCTAAATTCAGCATTTAGACAAAAAACAATGACCTCACAAATTTCCCATTGTTCAAAAGTTTGATGCAATTGAGCACGATAATCATTAAGTCGTGATAAATAGCTCCAAAAAAATTCTTGCTCAGATTGCGGGAAATTAAAAACTGGCATTTTGAAGAATTTTAAAGTTTTTCAAATTTTTCAATTTTTTTTGGGTTTTTGAACTTTCTAATTTTTTTGGATTTTTGAATTTTTTTCAAATGTTTTTGGATTTTTTGGTTTTTCAAAAAACCGATGACAAAATCTCATGCCGTCCTCCCCGGCAATGGCGCCAAAAAATGTAGGTGGTTTTTTGAGGTGGTGAAAACGAAACTAAAGACAATGAAAACCTCAAGCACCCGATTGTCAGTCGTAGTACTTTGAGGGTCGATCCACAGGGACGACGTTTAGATTATGGTCATTTAAACAAAGCAGTTTAACTACGTATTCTAATTTGATTTACACTAAACTAAATTGACTCATTCAAGGAAAACATGAATGTTCAACTTAAATTAAATAACTAAATGAACTAAATCTAAGCATTTGACTCAACGTGAGCTTATTAAGGAAACTATGCATTCAACACCTTTAAAATCAAAGAGTTAAACATTAACCAGAACAACCTAATTACCAAAACCAAAACCAAAGCAAATAACATATGAAACCAGAACTAAAATCAAAGCAATCAACCTAATTATTATGAAACTACCAAAATTATTCAAACACTAATAATGCTGCTGAATCTAAAACAAAGTCGGACAGCTTCAATAAATCAAGAACAGAGAAGAAGCAAACCGAAACATTGCCTGTCTTCAACCCATGAACACCATTGTCTCTAGCAGGACTCGAACTGGGCAAAAGGGGGGAAGTAAACCGAAACCAGCAACTAAATTTAAGGCTTTGCAACTCAGCCAACACCATCAATGGCGGTATTACCATTTCTAAGTCCAGAAAAGTTGAAACAGAACAAGAGGTTCGAACCAACTGAAATTTGAACAGGGGTGGGGAAAACGAATGATTGCAGACCAAATTGCAACCTAACTTCGCGATTCATGAGCAACAATCCCAAATCAAGCTTAATTACACGGATTTAAATGCTGGAAACAACTAAATTCGAAACCCTACCTTCCGAAATTTCTGAAATGCGAAAATGAAATCGAAATTAAAATCGAAACTAAACTGAATCTAAACCCTAAAATTGGAATTTAAACCTAATCCTACTCCTAAAATCTACCTAAAATTACCTACTGTTCAAACCCCTTCAATGGCGTCGCAGCATCCTCTTTATACTCGATCTACTTCGCTTCTCGACCGTCGATTCGAATGACATGCGTGGATGGCTGAGATGAAGGCCAGCACAGGTGGGTACGTGGAATGGGGCGAACGAAGGTGAGAAGTAAAACCGTGGGTGGGTTTCTGGGTTCTGGGTTTTGGGGGTTTACTGTGGGCGAGGGTGATGTGCTGGAAGAGAGAGAGAGATGACGAGGTAGAGACAGAGAGGAGCGAGATGGGGTATAGCAGAGAGGGTCGAGAGTTTTCTGGGTTGGTCGAGGGGATTCGAGGGTTCTGGGTTGGGACGATGAGAAAGAAGAAGACGCAAAGAAAAAAGGGGGGGTGGGGTTTTGGTGAACCGGTTTTCTGAACCGGGTTAAGTGAACTAGCCGGTCCAGTTTAATCTGGACCGGTCTGGTTTTTTCTTTTGCTGTTTGGGCCGGTTTTCTTGGAATTTTGGATCGATTTTTGAATTCCCGTCATTTTCCCCATTTTTCTCGTATTTTTGGCCACTTTCAGCCCTTTTTCCACATTTATTAAAAATCTATAAAATAAAATAAAATCAATTAAAAACCTAAAAAATATTATTAAAATGAGCATAAAACTGGTGAAAAAGTACCTTAAAAATAGCACATTTTTGGCTCAAACATAGGCCAATTAGGTGGTCCTAAGTCCACAAGTCCTTTAAGGTCAATATGTGTAATAGTCTGGTCTAAAGCAAAATTCCTAGGGGCAACATTCGCAGACTCAACAAAGTCAGACATGTGAGATTCAAATAGGAGTTCAGCTTGGATGGGGCCAAAAGAAAAAGATTCATATTCAACACACATGTCCACATCCAAACTCACATTGACGTCAAAACAAAATGAGTCATATTCAACAGGGAATGACTCAGGAGGTATTAGAAGGTTAAAAGAGAATGATTCATATTCAATACAAAAACCCTCATCAAAATTTTCATCGCAATTAAACCCACATGAAAAAGATTCATATTCTGCAGAAAGAATATCATCATTGAATTCTAAAGTAGTGAGCTCAACTTCCTCCTCACACGACTCCTGTGCAGAAATGTATTCTGACTCTTCATGACGCTCAACTATAGTAGTGATGCTTATGTCTAACTCACTAGCATTCTCAGATTCCTAACCCGCTTCAGACTCAGAAGAGTCATCAAAAATGATGGGTGGGTCGGTATAAACTAAGACGTCCTTTTGTGAGCTAGTGTGGGGTTCAAGGTCGGGAGATAGAGACATAGGGAGGTTGCTCTCTTTTTCAAGGCTAGGAAAAGATAGATCATCATGCAAATGAGGCCTAGATTGATAAGATGTCAGAAAGACTAACTTCAGGTTTAGGAGATCCTAAACTAGAGTCAGACTCATTACATTGCTCCCTATTCTGATTAAAACAGTGAGAATGTTCAGTAATAATCACTTTTATTATCTCCATCACTTTATCAGTCAATTCATTTAACCTTTTTTCCATACTTACATAATTAGCATCAAAATCACGATAAGGGCAAGTATAAGCAGCATGATCAGAAGATTCGCAGTAATCACACAAAACAAGAGGCACACAAGCATGACATGGGTCATAGAAGTCTCGGTGGTAAGGATGAGCATGAAAAGCAGATGTATGAGTTGGGTATCCTAAAGTCCATCTAGCTTGTTCAAACTCATAATTAGCCCAAGCTAAATTTTCAAAGAAATCCCAAACCTCATCTTGAGTTCTAGTTAATAATCCTAGTAGACCCCCAGGATAAATAGACTCAACACTAAGTATAAACACTAAGCATGAGCATCATTTTTTTTTTAGGATAACAAAAATATTAAACAGAAAATAAACTAAAACAAAAATAGAAAATAAACCAAAACCCTAAACAAGCAAAGACTAATCAGAAAATTGCTTTGTTTTTTTTTTGTTTATTCTGCACAAAAATCAAATTGGTTAGAACTGCAAAAATCACACCGGAATAATGTCTAAAAATCGAAATGAAACTAATCTAAACAACAAGAATCAAAACATGAACGTACTGCAACACTAAAAAATAATCTAAACAAAATTACTAAAACAAAATATAAACTCAATTGAAACCTACTGAAACGAAAATAAAACTAAAACGAAATTGACGCAAATGAGTCAAATAACTAGAGTATGACTTGAAACAACCTAATCTCACAACACCATCACCGGCAACGGAACCAAAAACTTGTTGTGATTTTCCGCAAGCATACAGTTTATCGTTGTAATACTAACGGGTGTCGATCCTCATGAATGGATTATGAAATTAGATTACCAAAACTTCTAAACTAATTTAATATGTACCAATTACTAGACTATTAATTCATGGAATTATAACCTCTAACTAGCAAATACTAAGCAGCAGAATGAAAATAAGGCACCAAACGGCAAATAGTTTTAACCTCCAACACGTAGCTGAATTCACTCATTTGGGAACCTCACTCAACATCAACATAGGACCGTGAAAGTATAGCAAAAGCCTCCATTATTTGGGCAACAGACCAGAGCAAACTCGAAGCATAACGTTCATATCAAAATCAAGCAAACTCAACTCTAAATCCCAAACCATCTCTTTGGTTGAAATAAAAAATAGAGCAATTACTAACTTGAGAATCTGAGCTGAGCTGGAACTAAAACCAACAGTCAAACCCTAAAAACAAGGACACCATCCAACTACTCTCTACTCCTACTGCATGAATCTGAAAATAAGAGAAAATGAAAGCTCAAATTTGAGTGACTACTTCAACCTCATCTGCTACTCTACACTACTCCTCCAACTTGCTACTCGAACGCCTCTACTCTCCTCCCCTTTGTTTTAGTCCATCCCTCCTTTTAAGCTCTACTTTCGGGTCTCCCATAAAGCATAACCTCGACCCTTCATCCCCCCCTTCTCTTTGTCTTGTAACCGCTACATCTATGATGGTGATAATGATGTATAATGATGGAGGAAAGAGAATAAGTAACGGATGAGGAGAAGGAGGAATGCCATGTTGTGGTTATGGTGAGGAAGATAAAGTAATAGCAGGCTTTCGGTCTATCTGGGCAAGAAACCATCGAGACCCAAAGACAAGAGGGCAAAGGAAGATGAAAGGAAAGGGAGAAGGTTGTGGCACGGATGAAGCAATGAATGTTGTTGAATCATGGAGAAAGATGAAGCGTTTTTTTTTTATTGCAAAATAATGCCCTATTTTTCGGGCTACCTAGTGCTGAGAGATGAGGGAGAAGAAGAAGAAGAAAGAGGAGATGGGGGGGTTGCTGTCACGTGCTTGGGGTGTGGGAGTTAAATGAAAGAGAGAGAGAGAGATGAGGGAAGAGAGAGGAGGAGGACATGCTGGGCTCGGGTAACAGGACCAAAGTGAGGAAGTAAAAGAAAAAGGGGAAAAGAAGAAGGATAAGTAGGCTGCTGGGCTGAGGGAGAAAGAAAAAGAGGAACGAGAGAGGGCTAGGCTGAGCCACCATTTGGGCCTTAACACTGCTGGGTCGGTCTAGTTTCATTTTTCTTCTTTCTTGTATGCTTCAATTTGATGCAGCTCTGGCACTTATTTGAGTAAATTTATTTATTTTCTTCAAGCTAATTTCAATTCCTACAAAATAAATAAAAATATTATTAAAAATCTAATTTAATAATTTATTTAAAGCAAATATTAGATGATAAAAGGGTATAAAATGTCATAATTTTTTCTTGCACATGTCTTCAAAGGCTTCTAAGTCAACCGTAGTTTTAGGAACATATTCACTGTCACCAGACTCTTCATTTAGTAACTCACCCTCAATTAATTTATCCTATGGAATAGGTGACTCAGATCTAGGGTCTTCCCAATCCCATTCAGGTATATGCTCATTGTTCACATTGAAAACAAGGGTTGTGTCATGTGCTTGTGGCTTTTGAGTTGTGTTGGTAGGGGATGGAATAGGGGTAGCAGTAGATGTTGGGGTTGGGGTTAGTATGGGTGTTTGGGCTTGCTGAACTGGTTCTTTAATTGGGCCTTTTTTATGGGCCTTTTGCTTTTTCTTACTAATAGGGGATTTTGTTGGAGTGTGTTTCACTCTAGTGCCCCTTGAATTTTGACACCCAATTGTGCTCGTTGACCCATCAAGCCCCCCCCCCCTTTGGCAACATTCTTAACCATCATTGATACTACTACTAATTAGGTCCACATTGGACTATTGTGTGGCTATAGAAGGGCAAGGTAAAGCTAGCATCTCAGGGACCACTTCCTTTGGAACATCTACCCTATGGACTAAATACACAACCAATCTTTTATGAACAGCAGCAGTAGCCATATCTAATGATTCAAAATCATTATGATAAGTCCTCAGCCCCTATCTCAAACTTATTCCAGGAACTAGATAGTAAAATTCCTCCACATTGGTAAACCCAATATCTTTAACAAGTCCAATTATCTCAAACCTAGATAACCTATCTATGTCAATAGGCTCAATCTCAGACACTCCACCTCCAACATATTCCACCTTAACATAATCCACAAATTTTCCCACATGATGAATCTCTACAACTATGTCATCAACACTCATTTTTGTCAATTACATTGTTTACAAAACAAATCAAACATACAAAGATACATGCATTAGGTCGACATTTATAAAAGTAGGCGTATTAAACAACGTTAACCCTTGATCAACCCAACAATAAACAACAACAAATTGCATCCAACGACTTCATTATTTTATACTGCACCAATGACACTTGAATTAATCACAATTAAGTACAAAAAGCTTACCTTTACACGTTTCAGTCCAAAAAGTGGGTTGTGCTTCTTTTCCACATTCTCCCTAAGTTTCCTTGTTGATTTTGCCAACAACTACCCACCAATTACACTTTAGCAGGAATAGAGGATGAAAACACACTCAATTTTGTTTGCAATTCACAACACTCCAACTCCAAGGTTTCCACTTTTCTGGTTAATTTCGAAATTTTGATGAGAGAGAGTGAGAAACTTAGTGTCCTTTAATTTTTGCAGGTTTTAATTACATTAAGTGGGAATTTTATTTCAAGAGGAGAGAGACTGAGGAAGGAGAGAGAATGAGGAAGGAAAGAGCTTGATGTATCCAAAATTAAACGGTTAACTAATCTTAGTAGGATAAACAAGGTCAAAATCGCATTTTTTTTTGTTCGCTTCTTATTTACACATAGGCATCAACCACTACCACATCACCTTTCTGACAAGTCTGACTTGGTGGTGGTATACCGAAATTAAATTCCTTCAAAGTACAACTCAGTGGAAAAGATTTTTTAAGTTCAGCTTATTATCTTCCACCATCCCATCAGTTGGGATTATTATATTCCAAAAACCCAATAATTTTTGGTTTTCTCACAATATTGAAGCTTTCAGAGGTATACTTGCAATGCATTAAATTATTTTTTTAAATCCTAATTACTATTGACTTCACAACACCAGAATTTGGTGGGTTAGTTATTGTGCTATGCATTCCTAAAGTTTTTTTTATCATGGCAAGTCTTATGGTTGTGGGACTGTTATGCATACCTTGTAGCCAAAATATGATTAAACTACTGGGTTTCGTTTTTTGTGTGAACCTTTGTAATCTATACTATCAATGCCAAAATTTAAATATCTTGGAAGTTCTAATTTATGTGTTTGTTGACCCAAAGTTTCTAATACAACTTATAAGATAATTTTCCTGTTGTTCTTTTTTTTTTTTTGAATCATATGGTTTATATTCTGTTACTTTTTCCAGGTTATTTGGTAAAGTAGTGTATCTCATGGGTTTAGATTTGTGCATTAACTGGTTGTTTACACATCATTATAGTAGGAAAGAGTGTGATATGTAGCTATTTTGATTGCACAATTGCCGAAGTTCCCATTCATTAGGTTTGTTTATATGAAAAAGGTAATGATTTCTCATTTTAAACAAATCCACTACTGTATTAGCTTTCCTAATAGATTCTTTCTATTTTTATCATCTTTTCAAATTCAATTGATTGAAAAAAGACAAATGTCAACATTTGTTGGCTCGAAAATAGGCAAAAAACGTGAAACTTTCTATTGTGAATGTTTATGTTATTTAGTTGATTTATACATGTCTAATGGCATTTTTATTAATGCAACTCTATCAAATTATGATGTGTTTGTTAATGTATGCTTGTTTTAATAATTCTTTGAGGGGTGGATATGGATCAAAGTTGGATGAATCATAAGGGAATGCGTAATAGAAGAAAACCTGAGTAAATAGTAGGTGATCATGAATTTTTAAAGCTTGCTTTGGTGGCAAGGAAGACAGAACTAAAGTGAGGTGTCCATGTATGAATTACAATTTGTGTTTGTTTGATAATCGAAGCACAATTCACAATCGTAGCAAAATTTGTAATCACTTAATAGTTCTAGTGTACTAAGATATTATAATCGATGGATTCATCACGGAGAGTGTGAAGATCATATTTATAGCACTGAAGATGGGATAGAAGAAGAATCTTCTAATAGGGCTAAAATTTTTATGGCATATGATGATATAAGGCCATTAGCTAGTCCGTGAAGCAAATAATGTTATGGACTTTGGTAACTCTGAGTCTATTGAGGGCACTACAGAGAATGGGGGTGTTCAAAATGAGGTGCCAAAGGAGTTTCATAAGCTTATAAAAGATGTTGAGGCAGAGTTGCATCTTGGTTGTAATACATGTATTAGGATGAAGTTCATTGTAACATTACTTCATATTGTATCTTGGTTGTAATACATGTATTAGGATGAAGTTCATTGTAACATTACTTCATATTAAACTGAGTTGCAAATGGAGTCATAAATCATTTTCTATGTTGCTTAAGTCACTTCAAGGAGCATTAAACATGGTAAGAACTTTCCTAAAAATTCTTACAAGGAAAAAAAGTACACAACAGCCTTAGGATTGGACTATGTGAAAATTGATTCATGTAGTAACCATTGCATTCTATATTGGAAGGAGAATGAAGACTTAGATGAATGTCCAAAATGTCATGCCTCTTGATGGGAAGACAAACTTGGTATTCAAGGTGATAATGGTATCAACACGGATTATAAGAGACTACAACGGTAGTGAGAGTACCACACTTAATTCTTAGGCACTTTCAATCAATCCCTAGGCTGCAAAGGATGTTTATATCATTAAAGCTAGCTAAGCATATGAGATAGCATAAGGAGGGGCACGTTAGTGATGGTAAATTGAGACATCCAGTAGATTCCAAGGCATTGAAGCATTTGAATGAATTATTTCCCAAATTTGCTTTAGAAACTCAAAATGTAAGATTGGCCATAGCTACTGATGGGTTTAATCCAGTAGCACAAATGACCAGTCGATATAGCATATGGCTAGTAATCTTGGTGCTTTATAACTTACCTCTTTGGATGTGCATGAGTCCTACCAATTTTATGCTTTCTTTATTAATTCCTAGCCCTAAAGCCCTTGAAAATGATATTGATGTGTTTTTATAGCCACTTATAGATGAACTTAAAGTGTTATTAAGGTTGGGGTGCGAACATATGATGCTCCTAGCAATTTTTGATATGTTTGCAGTGTTGATATAGACAATGCAAGACTTTCTTCGATACGCTAAAGTGTTTGCTTGGAGTACAAATGGTCTTATCACTTGTCCTAATTGCCATAAAGACACATGTTCTAAATGATTGTGTCATGGAAAGAAGTGTGTTACAAGGGTCATTGTTGGTGTTTGGAACCAGATCATAAGGGAGGACCAACAAGACATCGTTTAATAGCTAGAAACAAAGCCTCATCCTGTTGCCCTAACAGGACATGATGTTGGGGAACAACATACTAATTGTGAAACTGATTTTGGGAAAGATGTGAATAGGAAAGCAAAAGCGGGGTGAAAGATATCTGGTACACCAATGGAAGAAGAAGAGCATCTTTTTGAACTTTCATATTAGATGCATTTGTTTATTCGACATAATTTAGACATGATGCATACAGAAAAGAATATTTGTGATAACATTCTAGGGAAATTACTTGACATACCTGGATATTACTTGACATACCTAGTAAGAATAAGGATTCATTGAATGTTAGATTGGATCTTAAAAAATGGAATATGCACCACAATTTGCAACCTAAGTTGATTGGAGACAAGCATCAAGTTCCACGAGCACCTTATAACTTGACATTAAGTGAAGGAAGACAAGTGGTTATGTATTTGTCGAGTTTACATGTCGCAGATGGATATTCTTCTAACATTCAGGATGAGTAGCACAAGATCATGGAAGGATTTCAAGAATGAAAAGTCATGACGACCATGTCTTCATGCAAGACTTGCTTTTGCCTACATTTGAGGTGTATTAGATGAAAAGGTTCTTGAACCTTTAGTGGAACTTAGCAATTATTTCAAGTGATTGTGTTCTAGGACCTCATATGTACATCTTGGAGCAAATGGAGAAAGACATCACAATCACTCTTTGCAAGCTAGAGCGTGTATTCATCCCAACATTCTTTGATGTGATGGTGCACCTTAGCATACATTTGGCAACCAAAATAAAATTGGCAGGCCTTGTGGCTTTTTAGTGGATGCATCGTGTTAAAAGGTAATAAAAGTCCTAAATTTCTTAAGTTCATATCTATGTATTTTGAAAGCATTGATAACTAAAGTGCCTTGTCCCTTCTAAGGGGAATACGAACATATAAAACAAATATGCACAATAGAAATTGTCCTAAAAGATGTGTTGGAAAGGGTTATATTCAAAATGAATGCCTAATTTTATGTTTTAGATATTTGTCAATTACAGAGGCAAAACTCAGCCATGCAGACTGCAAGGATGCCATAGAAGTAACAACCCCATCAGTTCTCCATATTTGATAAGTCATGGAAGCCAATTTTAAGCAACCAGACTATGATCATTGGAAATTGGCTCGATTTTATGTCTTAAAAAATTGCAAAGAGGTAGAACCTTTCTTTGAGTAAGTGTCCTTATACAGTGACCTATATATATAGTTCTAAAATAATGGATATAGTATTGATTGTGTGAGTTTTCATATCATCAGCAAATATGACAGTAGCACTAATGAACAAAAACCTAACTTTTGCAATTGGTTTTAGAGTAGAGTAAGATGATCTTTCAATAACCAAATACTTTTACTACAAATTATTCTTTGTGTTTTTGTTGGAATTATTTGTATTTATGCATAGATTGTACAATTGTGGCATATAGGGGATCAAAGAGTAATAGAAGAACTACTATGTTAAGCTTGAGGTCCAACGAAAGGTGTTATTAGTTACGAACGATGTGTGATTAACGGATTTAGGTTTCACACATGAAGGTGTCAAAGAAACCAAAAAATGCAAAACAGTGGTGTGTAGTTGAAGGCGAAATAGAAAATGGAAAGAAAGATTTTTATGGTATATTAAATGAGGTCATTGTGTTAGAATATGATGGCCTCAAAAATTGAACAAGTCCTAAAGTTGTGTTGTCTAAGTGTAGATGGTTTGATGTATATAATGAGGAGAGTGGTATAAAAAAGGACCAGTTTGGGGTAGCACTTGTTAATGTAAACTCATAACCTATAGACAAATGAACCATTTGCTTTGGCTCATCAAATCTGTTAAGTGTTTTTATGTTGCAACTCATAATGAACCCCAATAAAGATGGGTTTTAAAATGAACCCGTGTAAATATCTCGATTTCCCTGGCACTGTGGATGTTGATGATTGCCATGAATCATTGTCAGAAAATACAAAGGTTGAGATAACTAATCCAATAGAGATCCAAAAGGGGGACGATGATGACATTCCTCTAGTGAGAGGTGATGTGGAGCTTGGCCTTGTTATTGTGAGCTTAGTTGATGTAGATATAGTTGATGCTAACTTCATCCAGGACACCAATGATGAAATAATGAGGACAAGGTTGGCAAGGATGATGAGGATGATTTCTCAGTTGGGGAATCAGATATAGATTCACTTAATAGGGTCCTTGAAGAGGATAAATTGAATAATGATGGTGGTAGTGATTAGTGGTAAGAAATATAGGTCTACATTTGCTCATATATTATGATTGTTTTAAATCTATTATATTCTTTTGTTGCTAATATTTTTTGCTTTTATATGCAGGAATATGATAGTACACTCATTATCCCAACCTATAGTGTCACAGACATAGCCCCAACCCTCATTAAAAGGAGATACCTATCAAAATGATGTCCAGGCTCCTTTGACTTATAGGCAAAAAAGGAGAGCCCAGCAAGCACTTGGAAATGGTATTTGTGAGTTTTCCCCCTCCTTTGGGTTGAATGCGTATCCACTAAATTAAATTGGTTGATATTGTAGCTACTTATTTGTTCATATGGAACTATCAAGCCCACAAGTATGGGCCAACCAGAGGCTTGAAGTCGTTATGTGACAGGGAGCAAAACCCTCATGTTACGCCCTTTGCCAAGGTCACCCCAGACAGGCAACGTGTTGTCAATAAAAAGCTAACCGCTTCATTGGTAAGTGTAGCAAGTGGGTAAAGGAATTCAACTCACTAGATGCATGGTAATTTGTTGCAAACCTATTAAATTCTAATTGTCATTTGTAAGCCATCACTAAATTGTTCATCTTTCCAATCTAATACTAGTTTGATATCTACATGGACTATACTAATTCTAAGAGATGGATCATATTCTGTCCTGAGTAGAGTTGGTTAATTTCATGTCTTAGACTGAAATCATTATCAAAATGTGTAGTCGATCTGACATTGATTGACTTGCTTTACTGAAACTAAGGTGTATTTACACTATTTCGTATTATCTTTCAACTAATATGCTTCTCTCATCCTCAAAGTCAATCATTAATCTTACAGTTTTGTTGCTAAAATTGCATGCTAGGAATGCCTAAGGGTAGTGCACCCGCATAGAATCCATTTTGAACCAATAGAATGTGAAGAGCCTCGTGGCTTCTTAGTTTAAAGTAGTTGTGGATGTCTGTAATAACTATTTATTTGTTCTGTTGGGACTGCTCTAAAATGTACCATAAATGCATAAAATTATACTAAATATCTAACTCAATAGAGCAGCTTATGTTGTTGACTTAATTAACACAACTATGATGTGCTCCTTAGGCCTTGGAGCAACGGTAAGGTTGTCTCCGTGTGACCAAAAGGTCACGGGTTCGAGCCGTGGAATCAGCCACTGCCAAAATCAGGTTAGGTTGCCTACAATTCACCCCTTAGGGTGCGGCCCTTCCCCGGACCCTGCGTGAACGCGGGATGCTTGTGCACCGGGCTGCCCTTTTTTTTATGATGTGCTCCTTAGGCTTGTTGCCACAATTTCTTTGCTTATGAAACTTTGGACATGAAACTACTTAACATGACTTCTAGTATAACTTCACAGAGTCATGTTTGGATTGGGTTAATTCAGGTTGGGTCCTTTTTGGGTCTAGCAAGAAGAGAGTTTCTAGAATCTAGTAGCAAGTGATATATTAGATATACGTTTAGAATAAACTTATCATGGGTGCCATTTGAGTTATGAATGCCAAATACATCCCCCGATTTGGCAGACTTGTCTATGACTTGCAATTGTTCCATGTATGCCATGACGAAGGACCAAGGTGTTGTATGCAGATTCCAGGCAACCATATGCAAAAATGATTTATTAATGTGATATTATGAGCAGTCTATGAACATCCTTTGGGGGGTAAATGCACATGGGTATTGGATGTACATTGTAGCTCTTTCCCATTTTTCTTTTCTTTTTATTTTAATCAACAAATTAACATTTCTTGTTTTCTTTTCAATGCAGAAAACAGGCTGGTTACCATAGTGTTGCTATCCATAATTATGGACTTGTTAGAATGACCTACTTAAGAGCATGGTCTATGCATCATTGAACATTCTTTATTTTGTTCTGACTTGTATCCTTGGATGACTATTCTTCTACTAGAAAGTCATAGGATTATGACTAAACCAAAGTTCCCTTGCTACACTTTTATGGAATAACTTTATGAAAACAATGGAATGGTGAAATTAATCTATGTATTTGGGGTAGTTACAAAATGACATGTAACATCCATCCCAAGCTTTTTAGCTTGGATGTAGTTACAAAATCTAGAAGCTAGGGGTTCAAAAGCTAAGAGAGAAAGAATAGTGTAATGGAATGTAAGTGCAGAGAGTACTGAATGTGAAGCATTTTATTTTTGTGGAGGCAATACTCTATGGAAATAATTTCTCACTCTTCGTGTCTCTATACATCTTATTAATTAAATTTCTCATAAGTTGTTTAAAAAGATCCAACCCTTATAGGAATTGGATTAGGATGTATAACGATCCCAAGACAAGATTATTTGGTAAAATCAAGGTAAAGTTATAGCTATATAAATAATAATGCTGAATTTAATCATATGCAGTCAGTTTGGCTAGAATTGGTGTTGTTGCACGTGTGGTTCAGTTCTATTTCACTAAGTTTACCCAACATGAAGACTAAATAAGATCCAAGCAGAACATTTTGCATTAGAACTATAATGTATGCTATTGTTTAGCGGTGGGTGGTATAGGCTAAAGGAAGAACATTTTGCAGGGAAGACTCTTACCCAAGCAATTAAAAACAGGCCTTTATAAGTGTACCAAGACTAATAGGATTGGCTAGTTAACCTTTGAGAAGATCTGAAGAAACAAGTATCCTGTGATCGCTCTTCTTCTAAAGTTTCATATTGGGGTGGTTTTTGCTAACGGTGTCTTGCATTGATGTTTACCTTATCATCATCTTTTAGAGTATAAGTGAAAAAAATAAGGTAAATAGGTTGAGGCAAAAGATAAAACCTTCTAACGATGCAAAGTCAACTGCTAGAATTCATCACGATGAGGTGAGTTAGTAAAGGTATCTTCACATTGATATATTACTACTTAATTATTTGTCTTAACTATGTTTTTTTTTTTATAGATAATTCCATCATTAATAAAACCTCAAGACTCTACTCAAGATCCCAGCTCAGATGCTACGCAAGATCCTACTCAAAATCCTACCAAGCAAATCAATTAATCAAGTTGTTACATATGTTTTATTATGGGAGAGGATGAAAAGGTGCATGTGAAAACCTCTTTTGTACACTCTTTCTAAATAAGAAGCAAAGAATCTCATTTTTACTATTTACCAAATATATGTAGTGAACAGGTGTAAAAATGGATTTTAAGATCCTAAGTTAGCAGCAAAGTACGAAGAATTTAAGGAATTCCACGCAAGCGAAATTAAAAATGAAGGTGTTGATAACCTGTCTCTCAAAGAGGCTTATCTGATGGTTGTGAAAGCAAAGTCAGTGTTCTATAGAGGGCTTGGGCCTAGCCGACAACCACATAGAAAAGATAGAGAAGAATCCAATGAGACGAGTTTGCACTCTTTGCTAAAATCCAGCAATTGCAGCAAAAGGATGTTACCCTACAAGGTTAAGTTGTGGAGCTGCAATCAGCCAACTCATAGCTCAAAGCTAATATTGGGTGAATGAAGGCTGAAGCAAGGAGGGGGGGGGGGGGGAGAGAGAACAAGCTCAACCAGGAATTGATAGAGAAAGAGCTCAAACATAAGTAGCAAGCAATAGAGAGAGAAGAAAATTAGAGCGGAGATCATAAAGATGTTGCGCAGTTTAAACCGTGGCATATATATCGCACAAGTGCATTACTCTTTTAGTTTATTTCTATCTTGGCCTCTATCTCTATTCTCTCTCTATCTCTCTCTCTCTCTCTCTCTCTCTCTCTCTCTCTCTCTTAGTGGTGAAGTAATGCTTGGTGCTATTGTGCTATGTGTTGCTGCATCCAACAAGTCAGTATTGCCAAGTAATATTGGTGGCTTGTTGGAAATGTATGCCTTGTTGGTTGGTGTTGGTGGTGTGTTAGGATTTTGGTGAATGTTAATGGCTTGTTGGAAGTTTATGCCTTATTAGTGAATGCTGGAGACTTCTGGAAATTGATGCTTAGAAATTTTCATGGTTGGATTGTTAGAATTTATCTTTGTGGTTAGTTTCAATTTTTTGTTGTGACTTTTGTGGAATGTTGACAATAAGAGGTTCAATTTCAGTGGGTGTGTGTTATTATTATCTATCTTTATCCTTGATTCTATCCCCTCTCCCCAAAAGGCAAGGGATGAAAAGGTGTTGTTGTCCCGATTGTGTTGCTACTTGCAACAACCCAATTTTGCCCTGCCCGTAAAAAATATTGGCTTGTACAAAATCTGTGCCCCACTGGTAAGTATTGGCAACATGTTGAAAATTGTACACATGTTGACAAGCTTGGAGGGTTTTAGTGGAATGTTGATAATAGTGTTAATAAGAATGCATACAGCTTCTCTCCAGCCTGCTTCGAAGGTATCATGAAACCAACCCCAATCAATTTATACCTACTTGTTTCCGCAGGGTGGGCATTGGCTTAAGACTGGCCAAAGTTGGAAAACCATACTTCTTGTGTTCATTGCGGGATGCTTGATTTTGTGTTTACTGATTGTTGCTGTGGAGTCTCTCATTCTTTTTTGGGTCTGGAGGTGATTCCATCACTCTGTTTTTTCGTATTCCTATTGCCTAATCACATCCGATTATTTAGTTGGATGTGTTGCCGTTATTTAGTTGGATGTTTTATTGAAAAGTCTTATTTCTATGGGCATGATTGAGTTCGAATCCCCAATGTTTTGTGGTTACGAGTGGTGGCAAGGTTGTGGCATCTTAGAGTATTGCAAAGCAGATGGTGAATGACATTTGAGATACGTTTGAAGTGGCTCTCTAATAATAGCTAAAATTTAGATAAAAAAAAATAATAGGTCAAAAATAAAAAATGATAATATATAGTGTCTGCAAGTACTTTTGCTCGGATTGAGTTACATTTAAGGGTATCATATAAACTGTTTTTACACTTACATACTTTTTAGCCTGAGACTATTTTTCACCTCCTTTTCACAGGCGATGCTGCTTGGATTATATTTGTTATTACAATGGATGCTTGGGTTTATTTGTTGTTAAAATTTCAATATCAATGGACTCATGCACAGATCACAGATGGCACCAATCAAAAGAACTTGGAGTCTTGGGATATGTATGCCTTATTTTTGCATTGTTAGTGTTGGTCTTTGTTTTACCAAACTCCTCTTGATGCTGAACTATATATTTTGTCATCCAAATGTCAGAATGTGTTATTATGCTTTTAAAAAATTCCTAGACATTTATATATCTCTAAGCAATGTATTTGTACAAAAAAATGGCACGCATTGTTTCTGGATTTTTTTTATTTTTTATTTTTTTAGCTCATTCTTATTCTTGGGTAGGGTGATCTATGCAGAACCATGGACATCAGTGCTTTTGGTATAGAAGAGCAAGGCATGTATGGAAGCAAAGAGTAGGTAAATGTTCCTATTTATGAATGAAAGAAGTGAATTGGAAGCCTTGAAGACAAGTGGAAATCATTTTGCACATATGACATGTAACATATACTGTTTCCTTACTTCACTTGTCTAGTATATATTATATGTGCTTCTGATTCGTTTGGACAAAACATTATCATTGCTTCTTCCATTTTACACATTTTGGTACTATATGGACTACGTATCTACCAATGTTTCCATGGTAATAGAAAGTAAATGTTATGAATTTTTTAAATACTGATGCTTTATTTAACACTTGTGTACATTTGGTATTATAAAATAGTTAACTGAATGGAAGATCTCAGAAATCATAAAATTATGTATTGCGCAATACCAAAAAACGTTGGCCCTAATAAGGGGGACATAAACAAAGAATTACACTGAAATATAAAGATATACAGCAACGGTCAACATCAAGTCACGAAAACTGAAAAGCGAGGCCCATTAGAAAAGGTCCATGGAAAATTTTGTGGTCCAATATATCAAATTAGTATCACAAAAGCAAAAAAGTGAGGCACATTTGGAAAAGGGCCACAAAATATTTTGTGGTCCTACAAACAAATAATGCCACAACAGCAAAAAAGCAAGGCCCGTTAGTAAAAGGACCACAAAATTTTTCGTGATCTCATAAACAAGTGCCACAAAAGCAAAAAGTGAGGCCCCCCAAAGTATGCAGGCCGACAACATAGTTAGCGGGCCAATTCTTACTAGAGTGCATCGTAAACATAATTTCGCCATCCTATACGATGGACCTCGAGTGTCAGACGTCGAATTCACGATAAAAATAGTTTCATCGCGCAGCTCATAAGACGATGAAAATTTAGTATTGGGCGACAAAGCTGTCCCTCGCACAATATCATTTTTCTTGTAGTGGGCCTAGATTTTTGAAACTGGAACTCTAAGCATGAAACAATCCAACTTAACATTGCTAAGTTTTCAAACTGGAACACTAAAGTAAAGAAAATTCAGAAAAAACCTAACAAAAATTAAATTTTTTGAAGGAAAAAATGTGCTGATTATTTGCAGTCACTAACCTAGAATCTTGGTTGAATTGAACCTTTCCAAAATGGTGTTTCGTACTCAAATTTTTGACCAAAAAGTCCTGGATTTTTACTTAGGTGAATCCGTGAAAATGGAAATCACATGGTAAGTCTCATATAAAAAATTTTAGGGTCACAAGAAAGCAATTGAAGAAAAATCAAGATCTTCATTAAGGTAGGTATATACTGGAGAAAACAAATCATGTGAAGAATGACGTGAATAAACTCTGCATATACAAATCAAACCTAGAAAATCTCAGAAATTAAGACTACATACAAAAATGATGGACGAAAGTACAAACAAAAGTAGAATGAGGGAAGAATAACATCAAGAATTTTTGAAGGGTATTAATTGATATGCGTCGTCATGATGAGACATTCCCTAAAACCTAAACCATAGTCATTCCAATTAATTTATACCCTCCAACCAAACAATGTAAGCCATCAACATCCAATTTTACCTAAGCAAGAGTGGTACTAGCAGTGTTGGAGACATTCAAAGAGAGGTGTTATTCTTATTAATTGGACCAAACTCATCAGAAGCCATGAAAATAGGGGAAAGACTGCTCCATTCTAATTCCAGATGAGCACCTTCAATTGCTTCACTAAATTACACCGCTTCAATGAAAAATTGGATCCGAGAAGTCACATGCAAATAGCAAATCCAGATATCTTTTTTCAAAGACAAAATTTCAGAAAAAATAGAGTAGGGAAACAGGCTCACAATGCAATTTCGAGCAGAGACTTGGGAATGCAGGAAGCTGGGAAGCAAATTCGAGTTGTTGAAGGAGAAAAAGGAAAGATTCGGCAAGCTTCATTCCTTAATTTTTTATTTTTTTTTTGTGTATGTATGTGTTCATAGAGAGGGCGAAAGAGACTAAAGAGCAGACGGAAGAAGAAAAAGCTCGAT
Organism: Selenicereus undatus; assembly: GCA_017589665.1. Classification (NCBI taxonomy): domain Eukaryota; kingdom Viridiplantae; phylum Streptophyta; class Magnoliopsida; order Caryophyllales; family Cactaceae; genus Selenicereus; species Selenicereus undatus. The sequence goes on from JACYFF010019584.1 coordinate 34,197,887, forward strand.
GAGCGATAAGCCTCCCATTCATAGCGCTACATCAACAAGCCACCACCGCCGCCACCAAAATCCATCGTTGACTTCAAAATTTCTTAACCACCATGCATTTGAGACTAATCCTACCTTCAAAACAGAAGTATGAAAGAGAGAGAAAGGGTCATAAGGAGCAAGTATTGGAAGGAAGGGAGAAAGAAATGATGTGCAGATTTGAGAATGAGGAGAGAAAATGAGTTAACAGGACACAAAAGGCACTTTGTGTCAGCACAAATGAGATTAGAAAGCTCATTTCTCGTGAGGATGAAAATGCCCTTAGTTTACTGTTCATTGGAACATTACTGTGATTATTGTTCATTTGAACAATACCGTAGCATTAAGGGGATTTTTGCTTTTTAAGTATAAGATTAATTAAATTAATCTAAAACAAAGCACAATTAACACAATCAAACAACGCATCATTGTAACACAATAAACTAAGAAAAGCATCTAATTTAGCTAGAAAAATATTAATTTCACTAGCTAAGAAAAGAGAAAAGAGAAAAGAGAAAAGAAAGGGGAGTACCTCAAAAGCTTAAGATTCCAACAATGTAGGTTAGACCTCCATTGAAGGAGTAAAGGGATAGAATTTGTGACTTGTTTTACTTATTCTCAACTATTATGCTCTAATAACTACAAATTTAACCCATAATTAAACAAAAACTCTAACTTACAAAAATGGGTTTTGAAACACTAACCTAAGAAGAGAGAGAAATATAAATTGGTAACGTTTCAAGAAGAATTAGAGAGATTAAGATTAGAAAAGAGAGGGAGAATGAGATCAGAGAGCCAAATTATCAAATTCAAAGCATAAATTAACCCCAATGCTAACAATTCAAACCACTAGACCAGGAACAAAAACATAACAAATATGAAATTGTAATAAGAAGATTGCAAAGAAGAGAGAAAGAGACAAAGAAAGAGAGGGGGGGGGGGGAGAGAGCACTATTCATTAACTTGAAAGCTTTAGTAACCTGATTGTGGCTACAAATTAAACTAATTCTCAACTGCTCTACCGCTAAGCATAACTACGAACCCTAAAAACTAAGTTAAGCCAATTTTAAATCTAACTCCTTACAAATGGTGGAGAGATGTTTATATAGGCCCCGAACAGCGAATTTGGCACGGGCAGACCATGGCAACTTGATGGAAGAAGAAAAGAGTGTCAACATTGGGGATGGCACATGCAGTTGGCACCATCATGTCAAATCTGGCACTAGCAGTTGGCACGGACCTGCCAAAACTGGCACTGACAGTTGGCATGGGCTTGCCAAAACTGGCATTGATAGTGCCGTTTTGGCACTTGTATCTTTTATCTTCCTCCCAGCCTTCTCGAGCTTCAACCCTGAGTCTCTTTGTTGCGTGTTTGGACTCCATTATGTCTCAAAAACTCCAAGATTGCTACCCTAAGTCTCTTTGTTGCGTGTTTGGACTGCATTATGTCGCAAAAACTCCAAGATTGCTCCCCTGACTTATTTCCCAGATAAGAAACACAAAATGTAAATTAAAATTCTTAATTAACCATTATAAAAACTAAATTCTAGGCATAATAAATGAGGTGTAAAATGTCACTTTTTGAGCCGAACAATTAGATCTAAACACTTCAATTTAACCTTGAGGTTTATAATTATGATTAGAAAATTACTAAGGGGGTGTTAATTGCGTCAAGATTTCTTAACTAACTAAAAGATTACACTGAATACACTTTGTAATATAAAGATAAAATTTAGTTTTAGTAAAACTGGATAAGAGCTTTCAGTAAATGCTCACTGAGGTACCCTAGAGAGGAGAGAGAGAGAGCATCCCTGTGCTCTAAGGGCATCCCCAACCCAAGTGCCAATTTTTGGAACTCAAGCTTGCCACGTCAGCATGAGTTCCACTTGCATTCCATTCAATCTTCCAACCAATGGAACTCAATTCAGAACAATTAATTACATGGAGCCCACAATTTATTATTTTTTAATTTTTTATGTTGTGTTTGGATTTTAACTTTTGTAACATGTTTGAATTTTTATTTTTTTTAGAGTTATGAATATTTATTTTGTTGACATAAAAATGTATAAATTTGAAATTTTAATTTCCCCCCCCCCCGGTTTTTTTGTCTTTGTTGTCGAACTAGTTTAAAAAAAAAGTTTGAAACAAAACATCCAACAACATAAACCTAATCTAAACAATTAACATTTACACATGTAAGCTTCTTTAAACTAATTATGTGATTTGGCATGTTATCATATTCATTTAAACATATGAATATTAATTACAATTCACTAACCTAATAAATAAATTAAACTAATTACAATTTCGAATGATAATTTTCACCAACTTACACATTCATGAAAATTCTTTTCAATATTAAACAAAACATCCAACAACATAAACCTAATCTAAACAATTAACATTTACACATGTAAGCTTCTCTAAACTAATTATGTGATTTGGCATGTTATCATATTCATTTAAACATATGAATATTAATTACAATTCACTAACCTAATAAATAAATTAAACTAATTACAATTTCGAATGATAATTTTCACCAACTTACACCTTTTCTCATTACGCCTTTTCTGATTTAGCATGTAAGCATATGAATATTAAACATATTCGAAATAATTAATTTTTCAAATTACACCTTTTCCCGTTCCAATTTATACCAACTTAATTTATGAAAATGTCATACTTCCCTTTTCACATATTCAACTTCACACACTTAAACTTCTATTAAATAATAAAATTTCTTCATTTCTAAACATACATTTAACACTAATGAATTTATATTAGATATTAAACATAACATCCAACAACATAACCGTAATCTAAGAAATAAAAATTAAAATTCTCACATTACCTTCTTAATGTTAATAGTGTGATTTAAAATGTCATCATAATAATTAAAACGTACAAATGTTAATCACAACATACTAAGTTAATAAATAAATCAAACTAATTATACATAACATCTATGAACATGAAATATATGTACATCAAAAAATACTTACAAAATTCTTCACTTCACTTCACTTCAACTTGATTCTTCTCAACTTCACAAATCCACCTCCCAAATATCTAACAACAACACCATATAAATAATAGCAATTAGTTCAAAATTATAACCACATATAATTAATTTAATTAATCAATAAACATCCATACACAAATAAAGTTACTTACCACTTACCACAATATTTTCCTCTTCACTTCAAGTAGCAGAAAGTAATATTTCAAATTTGTAGAAAAAGGAGAGAGATTATGTTAATTTTATTTAACCACACCATTATCTCATATTTATACAAAATTTAAATAACCCCCCCAAAAAAAACCCCCAAAACTCATTTGTACCGTTGAAGCCAACGGCTACCCTATTAAATCAGCCCAAGTTCCCACGCCCAAACCAATTCCTGAGCCTTTTTCTTTTTTTTTTGCCAAATTCGGATCAAAACGCGTCACTTCATTCAGCCGGGTTCCAAAAGCGCTGCGTTTTTGCTGGGCTAGGCGACAAAAAATAACAAACGCGGGATGGACCTGGGCTGGGATCCGTCCCCCGTTTTCTGGCACGCGGGTGCTGGGCTGGGAGAGCACAATGTTACACGCAGACCCATTTTCTTCATTTTCTGGCACGCGTGCTTTTGGGCTAGGGATGCCCTAAGCTAATTTGGGCCCCCTTTTTTCACCACCGTCGTCAGTGGAGGCTCAAGGAGCCTCCAGACCCCCACTTGTCACATCCACCGCCCAACCCAAGCCTTTTCAGAGCTTCTCCCTTTACTCCTCTCATAGGCTTCTGTGTGATGCTGAGCTAGCTCCACTTGAGAGCTCTTATCTCTTGCTGGTGACACCTTGGCCACCCTCTGCTTTTCAGTTCGTCATCATTATCGTCCCCCTTTGCCGCCCACTGCCCAGATCTCCTTTTCAACTTATTTGATCTGGTTTGAGTTCTCTGCCTATAAAGGCCCCCATTATCATTAGGGGTTTGGACAATTATGCCCTTGATTTGTTGGCTTATTTCCTCTCCTTTTCCAGATCATGTGACCAAGTTTCCTTAATTGAAGATTGGCAGTGCTCTGAGTGTTCAGCAACTATGGCTCTTCATGATGCTTATCCTACTCCGTTCACTTTATAGACCTATGATAGGGCACTTTTCGGCTATAGGTATCATCATTCGAGTGTTTTATTAGTAAGATCTATCCTTAATCCCTTGCTAAAGTGGATTTGGGTTTGTGCTATTAAGTCTCTGTCTGTGCTGGAGTATTTAGTTTGTAATTGCTGCTATTTACTAGTTTGGATGGAGTTTGTTCTGTGTTATTCTCTCTTAAGCTCAGTCATGATTATATTACCAAATTGCCTTATTTTCCATCATTTGCTACCTATTGTTGTTTTGGGTTCCATGATGGGGGTTAATACACACTTTTATTGGGTGTCTTCATGCATCTACTGTACGTGTTTTGGGTCGGCCTAATTTTGGTAATTGTTTGTGTCTTGCATCAGTGGTTTCTTGTTATTTACCATTATGGGTTGCATGGGTTATGTGCATGTGCTTGTTGTCTCCTCCTTCCCCCTTTCGTTCTTGGATTCTTATAAATAGTCGAGGCACTCTGCCTCATTCTCTTGCTCATTCACACCCTATTCCTTTCTCTCTCCTTTCACGAATGTCTAGCGACTCTCCTAACCAAATCCAAGTCCTCTTTACTGCTCCACCCTCGCCCTCTTCCTCTGCCCACAATGCCAATCTACTCAATGTTCCTAAACTTCCCAATGATGGTTCTCCTTCCTGACCTCAGCTTCCAAATGACTTGTATGGAAGCGTTCCTAATAATTAAAGCTATAAGAATAAGGAGGTCATACCAACCTTATCCCGGGTTGTTAAGCTCGGAGTGGGAAGTGTCAATGATGGTTCTGTTTCTAGAACTCGACCAGCACATCTTGTTTATTCTTCCCCGAGTCACCTGGAATCAATGCCTACTGTAAATTCTACTGAGCCAGTAACCCCTGAATTTAATTTAGATACTATGAGTATTTTTGGGAAAACTTTGGTTATGTGGATATGGGCAATGGTTGGATTTTGATTAAGTTCTCCACTGTGCAAGACTGGGAATTTGTTTGGTTTAATCGACCTTGGTTTGTCAGTGGCCTTAATCTAGTTTTGCGTCCTTAGGTGCCTATGTTTGATCCTTACACTGCTTCTATCACCCATGTTGATCAATGGACCACTGTCACTAGGCTTCCTCAGGAATTTTGGGACGAAAGTAAACTTGCCTCCTTACTGGCTGGGGTGGGGGAATTTCTTAAGGTTGATGAGTATACACTCAATAGGGGCAAAGGTAAATTTGCTCGTGCTTGTCTTAATGTGGATGTCACCAAACCTCTCTGAGGTACCTTGATCATCCCTACCTCTAACACTGTTCTGCACTTACCCATTTCTTATGAAGGCCTTTATGAAGTCTGTGCTATCTGTGGTAGTACGGCTCATGCTCTAGAAGCATGCCCAGATTCTCCTAAAAATGTTTTTGAAGTTGTTGTTGACAAATTTAGAGCAACCACACTGCAAACAAATACTGTGGTCACAACTCTTGGCTGTGGGAATAGCAATCCTCCTCAAGCGAAGACATGAGTAACTGGCTTCATGTCTGCTAACACCCCCACTGTGGTCCTTTCGGATCTCAATCCTAGTGGAACTGCAACTGTACCTCTAAAAGTTCATCATTCGGATCACACCACTCGGCCTTCTGCTTCATTGGAGACTGATTTAAGCCAAGTTCCTCATTTTTCTCCAGAACGAGATACTGATTTGCCTCTTGATGAAGATGATGATATGGATATTTATCTCAATTTGGATGGTGGTGAGGATCCTCGACACTCCTCGTTGGTTAGAGGAGGATGAAGAACATTCATCCCCATCAACTTTCCTGTGATCATGTTGCAAGGCCTCTTGGGTTCTATCTTTTGGTGTCACTGGTTTTTTGGCACAGCCCGGGAAATTTCTGATAGCGTGAATGCAGCCTCTGAACCTCGGTTGTTTTTTGGGATATTCAGGATCATGCACCAATGCTCTCACTATGTATTTTTTGCTTGGTTCGACACTTTTGGTTTTGCTATCTACACTTTAGTTTGTATGATTGGGTTTGCGGCCTACACTTTAGCTGGTATGATTTGGCCATGTTGGATAGTGGATAGTGATATGATTGGTGCTTCTGTAAAGGCTGTTATCTTGGCAGTATTTGTTCTATTCTCTTTTAATCTTTATAAAGCTTGTTCCCTTTTCATTTTGGTTAGTGATTGTTGGCTGCTGCATCCACTATGTTTTGTCATATTGTTTTTTGAGCATTCTGGGTATGTTTAGTTTATTACTCCACTTGCTAAGACCCAGGTTTTTGTACGGTTCTCTCCAAACCATTTGATGTGTGTCCTAGTCGATGGGTTGGTCTTTTGGACCTCCTGGCTTCCTGCTGAGTGGTGTTCAGTATAGTTTATGGTATTCATTCATGATGCTCATTTGGTTTTCTTACCTGTGGAAGTCATTGTTACATGTTACTGGTGGTATGTGTTTCACCGTGTTTCGTGGCATTTTTTTACTACATTTAATCCTGTCTTTTTTCTAGGTTTGGTACATCGCTTGAAGTGTATATTCGTGTTGGACTTAAAGGCATAATACACCCATAAGGGGTGCAAGCCCAACAGGTCGACGGCTTAAGTCACCCATGAAACCCTAATCCCTCGACTGTTCTACTAATATAAAAAGAGGGCAGTCTGAGAGGAAAATCATTAGAGAAACATTGAGGGTTTCTAAGTGAGTTTTCTGCACAAATCTAGGGTTCTTAGGCTATGAAATTGGGAAGGATCTCCGTATTGTGAGTTTCTTCCACGACCAGTAATTTAAGCCAAGGTTCGATCGCATTTCGCCACCTAATTAAGGTACATTAATTTACACTTAATTAGTCATTCTAATTCCTTCATTGGTATCAGAGCCAATCGGCTTATTTTCTGGTTGAATCATCGTCGTATTGTGTACCCCAAATATGTTAATTGTCGTGGTTAATTTTTCATTATTACCTAACGAACTCTAGAACTTCATGCTAATATTTAGTGAGCATTTTCTTGATAATTTTTCATGAAATCCTGGATTCTGGTAGAGTATAAAGAGAGCTTTAATTTGATATATAATACGTATAGTTTGGCTGAGTATTTTGTGAGAAATTACAGTTTGAAATTCTAGGATTTTTCGCATGTTAAATGCTAAATTTGATTTAATGAATCAATGATTTCAATCGATTTTCTTGCAAATTGATGCATGAATTTCCTTGCCCAATAGATTTAGACCAAAAGCCCTCTGCAATCGACTGCAAATTCATTGGAATTTTGCCGGAATTCGGTCCATCATCACCAAATTTTTGAGGATTAGGGTTCATATCTTTCGAACCAATCTCCAATCGTATTTTATCAATTTTGGCTATAATCTCTTGCAATTGATGTATGTTTTTTGTTGCCCACTAAAATCCGAGTGAAAGCCCTCAACCCATGTCGAAAATCGACAGGAAATAGGCCAGAAAACTGCGAAACGTTTGCCAGCGGTGTTAGGCTAGGGTTCATGGTTTTAAACTCGATTTCATGCTATTTTAGCCAATGATTTTCAAAATTGAAATGTGGGTTTTGTTAAATACTAGTTTATGAACTGAAACCCTTGATTATTGATCAATCTTAAGCAATTTTATGCCGAATTTTTAGGCAAAGATTGAATCTCATAGGCTAGGGTTTCATGTCGAGCCTTTTAACTCAAATTCGGGTCAAATTGGATCCAATCTCCTCAATTGATGCTTGATTCATGTTTAATTTGTAAATTGGTACAAAAGCCCTCAAGAATTCAGCGAAAATTAACTTGTTTTTGGGGCAAATTCTGCAAAGTCCTTTCTGCGAACCTAGGATTAGGGTTCGTGTACTTTAATCGATTTTTAGATCATTTTTGGTTATCATCGCGTGCAATTGATTTATCAATTTTGCTTCCCGTGGTGTCATGACCAAAACCCCTCAAAAGTTAGTCGCAAATTCGCCGGAATTTGGCTAGATTTTGGCCGGAATGGCACGAGCATGCCAGCGAGGGTTTGCCCATGATTTTCAACCATTTTTGGCTCGATCTCGTGGGCTATTTTTCCTTGTTTTCATCAATTAAGGCTTCGAATAGATCCTAAAACTAGTTTAGAACAAATTTCATTGATCAATTTGATGAAAATTGAACAAAAAACTCGTAAACTATGGTGTTCTTGCGAGGTTCTTGCGTGGGTGCTGGACGACCCAATTTGGATACGGGTCGGGTGACCTGCGGTCGTGGGTGGGCGTGAGGCCCCCTGCCCACGACCAGTATCAGTGTACCGAATTTTCAAAAAATAATTTTTTTGATGAATCAAAAGAGGTGTGGCATTGACTGAGGTTGACTGACAGCTTGGGTTGACCAGAGGGTTGACTTCCCTTCTTTTCCATTTTTTGGATTATGCTTTTATAAAGCTTTTCATGTAATTATTATATGAGAATGTTGTATTTAAGCATTTCTATTGGTTTTTTTTTTAAGCATAAGTGTGGGTGCTTCAATAAAATTTATGAGTTTTGGCCAGATATTGTGAAATATGTTTCATATGATATAATTGTTCTCAAAATTACATGAAAAGCCTGTGTACGCCTCCTAAAAGGTGTTAGTTGCAGATATTGAAATATCTTTAAAAAAAATATGTGCTTTTTAAGAATATTTCAGCATCGAAAATGTTATAGTGACTTGAATGGATCATTAAAGTTAATTAAGTTTAACGTTCATCCTTAGACGATAATTGGGGACGTCATGTGAACTTTCGACTCTAGGGTATATGTTTGCTTATATTAACTTTATTAATCACTGTCAAGTTGCATTTATGTGTATGCAAACTAAATAAATGTTAGACTTTTGTGTGCTTTTATGCTAATTGTAAAACTTTTGTGTTTTACAAGCATCATGTCGACTGCCTCCAAGAACATTGTCGCATAGCTTAACAGAGGTGAAAAGCTCAATGGTGACAATTATGAAATCTGGAGCATAAAAGTGCAATATGTGCTGGAAGAATATATAAGAGGTTCTGGAGACTTTGAATGTTGTCATGAGTGAGCCTGAGGCAGGCAACACGGTCCAACATAGGCGGGACCGTGAAGCCTACGAAGCATGGAAAAAGAACAACTCTTTGGCTCGTATTACGTTGCTGAGCAGCATGGATAATGATCTCATTAGGGAGTTCAGGGTCCATGCAAATGCCAAGGACCTGTGGGAAGCTGTCAAAATAAAGTTTGGGACCACTTCGGTTACCAGGCTTAGGTCACTCACTATCAAGTTTGACACCTATAAGAAACGTCCAGGTGTTCCTATGAAGAAACATCTAAGGCAAATGTCAAACATGATTAATGAATTGGCAGATGCAGGCCATGTGTTGACCGATGAGCAGTAGGTTCAGGCTGTGATTCGTTCCCTGCCCCATAGTGGGGATCATATGAAGATGACCATCACTCACAATGAGTATATAAAAATTTTTGAGGATGTGAGGCGACATCTTGAGTTAGAGGAAGAGTGGCAATAGGCTGCTAAAATGATGGGTGCAGAAGTGCACGTATCAACCTCCAACTCAAAAATTGGTTCTAAACGTAAGAACCGAGGGAACTGGAAGGGCAAGGCTAGGCTAACTAAGAAACCTAAGCGTAACCAACAAGGATATAAAAAGTGTGGAAAAAGAAAGACCCTAGCAAAATTAAAGTGCTTCAATTGTAACCAAATGGGTCACTATGCTCATAAGAGTGACTTTAATGTTGATAGTTCTGTCTTTCTTTCTGAAACTAATCCTATGTGGATTGTAGATTCAGGAGCCACGAACCATATAGTAAGGGATCATGAAGCTTTTCTGGACTTCCGACGGGTCCCATGCGGGTCGATGTTGATATATGTGGGAAACAACACCAACGTTGCTGTTAAAGGAATTGGAACAAGCAAGCTAGTCCTGCGTGGCGGCCGAGACCTTATCCTACATGATGTCCTATTTGCTCCTGAGATTCACCGGAATATTATTTCTGTGTTGGTTTTATTGCATTTAGGTTTTGATTGGTATTTTCATGAAATTGAAGCTAGGTTGTTTTTGGAAACAACATATCTTGGTTCTATTTTTGTTAGAGATGGCTTAATTGTTATGGATTTGGATATTGGTTCCTTTAATTCGAATGTTAGTTTTTCCCTGTTTGCTAGTTCACATAATGTTGAGAATGACATGAATATTTGGCATGCTAGATTAGGGCACATTGGCCAAAATCGTATGCAAAGGCTTGCAAAAGAAGGTTTACTAGCACACATTGAGCAAGTTAGCTTGCCTATGTGTGAGCATTGCCTAGCAGGAAAATCAATAAGAAACCATTTGGAAAAGCCATTAGAGTCGAACTTCCAATGTAGTTGATTCATTCGGACACTAGTGGTTCAATGAATGTGCAAACAAGGCACGAAGATTCTTATTTCATCACTTTCATTGATGATTTTACTCGTTTCGGTCATGTCTACTTGACCTTGCATAAATCTGAGATAATGAGTTGCTTTAAGAAATATGTGAACTTAGTAGAAAATCAATTAGACAAAAAGGTTACGGCCGTAAGGACCGATCGAGGAAGAGAATATCTATCGAATTTGTTTAATTAATACTGTGATGAAAAAGGAATAGTACATCAATTAACTATTCCAAATACTCCGCAACAAAATGTTGTTGCGGAGAGAAGAAATAAAACGCTCTTTGAGATGGTAAGATCGATGATAGGGTAGGCTCAATTACCTATATCGTATTGGGGAGATGCTCTTATGACTGCAGCCTATGTTCTTAACCGTGTGCCTACGAAATCAGTTACAACCACTCTGTATGAGTTATGGACTGGTAGAAATCCTTACCTAAGTGTTTTCAGACCTTGGGGTTGCGCAGCCTATGTACACGATCCCTCTCATAAATATGGAAAATTGGGCCTGAGAGGGAAGAAGTGTATCTTTATTAGATACTCTGAAACATCAAAAGGATATGTGTTCATGGGGCTACAGGTAAGTGGGAGCGTAAGTGAATTTGAATCAAGAGATGTCACATTCTTGGAAAGTGAATTTCCAAAGAAGGGCAAGATAGGCCAAGACTTATCTCTATTTGAACGTGAGGACCTTGACCTATTAGGATCCCTTCATTCAAGTGGGAGGATTGTAACTGATGATGACTTGGTTCGTCAAGACCCTCCTCCATCATCAAATGCGAATGAAAGTAATCCTAACCTTATTCCAAGTGGGAGCGAGCCTGTCGATCCTAGTTCAAGTGGGAGTGAGATCGATCCACATGCGAATGATATGAGATTTGATGAATCTCAACTAAGGCAAAGTAACCGTAGAAGTATCCTTCGCTATTGTTTTGACATTAAGGTGGGAGAACTCTTCACGACACTCCTACAAGAGGAACATGAGCCAAGAAATGTAAAAGAGGCTCTTTTTTCTCCCCTTCAAATGATAAATGGATCAAGGCAATGGAAGATGAGATGGAGTCAATGAAGGTTAACAAAGTGTGGGAGCTAGTTAACCTTCCAGAGGGGCGCAAAGCTTTTGGGAACAAATGGGTTCTCAAACTTAAACGCAAGGCTGATGGCACAATTGAGAGGCATAAGGCCCGACTAGTCGCAAAGGGGTACACACAACAGGAAGGAATTGACTACGAAGAGACTTTTTCCCCTGTTGTACAGTTTGCCTCTATTTGCCTAATTCTAGCTATGGTTGCCAGTTTGGATATAGAATTGCATCAAATAGATGTAAAAAGTACCTTTCTCAATGGAGAATTAAATGAAGAAATTTTTATGGAACAACCTGAAGGTTTCATCCAAAAAGGCCAAGAACACAAGGTTTATAGACTTTTAAAGTCTATTTATAGCCTAAAATAATCTTCAAGGTAGTGGTATATTTGCTTTCATTGTGTGGTCACATCTAGTGGTTTTACTATGATTGATGACGATCATTGCGTCTATACCAAGAGGTTCAAAGGCAACTTTGTAATTCTGTCATTATATGTCAATGACATGTTGATAGCTTGAAATGATATGAAGCTTATTAACCAGGTAAAAGCCTAGTTATCATCTAACTTTGAGATGAAAGAAATGGGCGAAGTAGCGTATATCCTCGGAGTAAATATTTTGAGAAACCGTTTAAAGAAATTATTATCTCTCTCTTAGGAGAACTACATCAAAAAGGTTGTTGAACGGTTCAATATGCTAAGTTGTAAGCATGTAGATACTCCTATTAGTAAAGGCGAAACCTTGAGCAATAGAATGAGCCCAAAGACTCTAGAAGAAAAGGCACAAATGAGTAGAGCCCCTTACGCCAGTGCAGTTGGCAGCTTAATGTATGCCATGTCATGCACTAGACCAGATATCTATTTCGTTGTTAGCCTGGTTAGTTGATATCAATCTTACCCAGGACCAGCACATTGGAAGGCAGTCAAGAGGATCATGAGGTACCTGAAAATAACTTCTGATTATGCGTTGTGCTATCAAGGCAATGATCTGCACCTTGAGGGATACACAGATGCTGACTATAGAGGAGATTTGGATGATAGAAAATCTACCTCGGGTTGTCTTCTTGCTCAACATTGGTGCTGTATCATGGAGTAGTAAGAAGCAATCGTGTGTTGCCTTATCCACGATGGAGGCTGAATTTGTGGCTCTCTCAACAGCAGTGCAAGAAGTTGTTTGGTTAAAGAGGTTTTTAAATCACCTAATGGGTGAGGCGGAAAGTACGTACTAGTCCAGTGTTAGTCTACTATGATTGTCAAGCCGCAATTGCATATACTAAGGACCCTAAGTATCATAGCAAGACCAAACACATTGACATTAAGTTCAAGTTTGTCAAAGACATGGTAGCACACAATAAAGTTCATGTCAAGCATGTTTCTACGAAGAATATGGTTGCAGATCCCCTAACTAAGCCTGTTGCAAGAGATGTGTTTGTTGAACACAGTAAGGCTCAGGGACTTCGTAGGTGTTAAATGTACTTAACTTATCTTTGTTCTGTTTTTTCCCACACATTCATGAATGATTGTTTAACATTTTTGAAATAAGTTTATTTGCATACATTAGTTGGAATGTTTGATTGAACATTCTTATTTATGATGCTTGTTGAGCATTCCTAGATGTGAAAAGTATGTCGGGCAGACTTGAGATTAGCCCGCTCACATGGGTAACCACCTCCATTGATTTGAGTATCAATGAGAGATGAGATAGGATTTTAAGTAGAGTTATCAAAAGGATAATTATGAGAACTTGTCAACTTAAAATCATGAATGTCGCCTTGATAATGACAAAATGTCATTATAACATATGGGTAAAAATGAATTTTACCTAGCCTACCTCAAAGAGGCCAGATATGAGCTCAAGTTAATGAGTAGATTTGGGAACTCAGTTTGGACAGTATGGTGTCCAAATATCATTTGTACAACATTTTGGTTAAAGAACCAAAAGACATATGCTCCGTGGGAAAGGAGAGAATGTTGTAGCATATGTTTCATACCATGTATGCAAGAGACGACCAATCGGGTTAATATAAGTTACATCTCTACTTATATTTGTGTGAGACCACATAAGGTTATGGCCTTATATACTTGTACCCTCAGGACCCCAATTAGTGACTTAAGACTTGATTCAATATTCTTTATCTTAGTGTGTTGTCAAAGGATTATGAGTTATTCGATCTAACGGGACATGTCTAGAAAAGCGAGTTGGATTTGGTTGAGAGTCTCGTGAGAAGAGGAAGATCGTCCATGGAATCTCATTAATTTCTATTCACCGGTGCACCAGTTATGGCGTATGGGTCATAATTGTGAATATGAAATATGATGATCTGATGAGATCAAAATGAGACATCTTAATGAGATTGAAATGATCTTGGGTATTTGCATACTTTAAACTACTCATGTACGGTTCTCAATGAGAGGCTATATTCCTAACAGATGTATAGCGTAGATCTCTCACAAGTATGTTGGTCGCATGCCCTATTTGCCCAGTATGAAGATTATGCAGAAATAAAAGAAAAATAAGTTTTTCTTAAAGTGAAAATAAACATCCCCTTATGTGTGAGTGGGATATGTTGGACTTAGGGGCACAATACACCCATAAAGGGTGTAGCCCCAATAGGTCGACGGCTTAAGTCATCCATGAAACCCTAATCCCTCGACTGTTCTACAAAAATAAAAGGAGAGTCAGTTTGAGAGGAAAATCATCAGAGAAACATCAAGAGTTTCTAAGTGAGTTTTCTGCACAAATCTAGGGTTCTTAAGTTGTGAAATTGTGAAGGATCCCCATATTGTGAGCTCTTTCCATGAAGAGTAATTCAAGCAAGGTTTGATCGCATTCCGCCGCCTAATTAAGGTACATTCTTTCACACTTAATTAGTCATTCTAATTCCTTCAATTCGTATACACTTTTGGAATCTCCTTGGCTTCACTTTCTTTCCAGAAAGTTTGGACATTACTAGGGTTGCTAGTTTGGACAACTTATGGTATTCGAGCTCCATTGGTGTCTACTCTGCTTGACAAATGCGATCTGGGTCTTTCCTCAGTGGGCCTTATTGCTCCGAACAATGAAGAGCTATGCGGCTCTAAGTTTATGTCTTCCCTTAGTTTGGTTTAAGGATTGGGTTTGCTTACTTTTCGTCATTGGCCTATGCTCTGAATTTATCACGTTCAAATGTTGGTGCAGTACTGTTTTTGATGAGACGACCATGCTATCGTGAACCCCAGTCTATGATGATTGATATGAATCTGAGACCTTGTATCGTTTACTCGTCTCACCTTGTCAGGTGCCTAAGTGTTGCTATTGTTTTTATTATTGTCCTTTTCAATGTCTTTGGGTTGACTATGATGCAAGTTTTCGTTTCCTCTGGATGAGGTTCCGAGTTTCCGCTAAGGGCTACTAGAAGAGGTGTATGACCCCCCCCCCAAACATGTATTTCAAACAATCTGGGCTCCATCATGATATGATTGTCACTGGGCTCGTAGGTGGCTATGTTACTCTTATGGCTTTGTTCGTATTAATATGGCATGTATTTAGTTGGTATCTTGACACCCCCCAGGTTGTGATGAAAATTATTGCTTGGAATGTTCAAGGTGTAAGAAAACCTCAAATACGAGAGGAAGTTCGTATTCGTTCATATCAACCTGATATATTATTTCTCACTAAAACAATGGTAGCAGAAAGTACAACTAAAAGACTTATTTCGCATTTTAGGTTCGATTACTATGATTTTGTGAATGCAGTTAATCACTCTGGTGGGTTATGGGTCCTATGGAACAACACTAATATTATTTCTAATGTTTTACTCAAAGAACATCGATTTATACACATGCTCGTTCTCGATATAAGAACACAACAATTGTACACAATTTCAAATAGTTATGCACCGACCAAAGCGTCTGAAAAACCGCTCTTTTGGAACCATCTCACTTAACTTAATGCCATTATTGACACACCATGGTGCATTATTGGTGATTTTAATGAATTGGAAGAAAGTGTAGATAAAAAGGGGGGATGCCTATCTCTTCTGCACAATGTGTAAAACTTTCGATTTTTTTAAATGCTATCAATGCAACTAGTCTACTGGTTTTGGGCCGACCTTACACATGGAAATCTTGGGTACGGGGCATCTTATTTATGAAAAATTAGACTGAGCCATTGGTCAGTCCGATTGGAACAATAGTTATCCGGATACTAGTGTTTCCCATGGCCTATTTACCTGTTCGAATCATTGTTTCCTATTACTTAACACACAGGTTGTGTCTGCAAGGCGTAAACAAAGTAATTTTAGATTTCACCCTGGCTGGACTCATTACGAATGGGTTCATTCCATAGTACAACAACAATGGCAGTGCCCTGTACTTGGTTTGCCTATGTTCCGAGTGGCACAACGCCTTAAGCTAATCAAACGAAGCCTTAAAACATGGAAAGCTACCTCGTGTGATAACTATCGGGTTCAAATTAATAAGAATACGACAAAATTACGATATGTAGAATATCGCCTTATTGATAATCCTAATAGCCTAAGTCTTAATCATTGGTACCATCGGTTAATTAGGCAACGGGAAAAATTAATGCTCTATTTAATCAAAAGTATTGGGGTCAGTTTTCCCAAAAACATTGGCTTATAGATGGTGATCGCAATTCGCGATTCTTCCATCAAATGGCTACCACTAGGAAACGTCGCTCTTATATCTCTCGAATCAAAAATGAGCTTGGTGGTTGGATTGATGACATTGATTTGATCAAAAACAAATTTGTTATAGATTTTTCCCAGCAAGTCTCCTCGTGTCGTACTCAAAGAACTAATTTGAACCCAATACCAACCTTAAGCCACGTTACCGCTGCCAAAAATTTAGAGCTTATTAAATCTGTTACGGAAGACTAAATTCAACTCGTTATTTTTCAGATGAATCCTTATAAAGATCCTGGACCTGATGGCTTTGGTGTGTCTTTTTTTCAGAAATTTTGGCCCCATTTAAAAGAACAAACTGTTTGGCTATACAAGATTATTTTCATTCTGGTAAATTACTTAAAGAACTTAACCACACATTAATTGCTCTCATTCCAAAAAGTGTCAATCTGGAAACTACTTCCCAGTTTCGTCCTATTAGTTTATGCAATACCTTCTATAAAATTATTGCCAAAATATTAGTTAATCGATTGCGACCTATCCTGGAGCGTCTTGTACAACCAACACAGAGCACCTCTGTGCCTCATCGTGCTATACATGATAACATCTTGCCTGCCTATGAAGTAATGAATAAATTTCACCATCTGGAAGGACACAAAGGTTATGTTGCACTTAAACTTGATATGAAAAAAGCTTATGATCGTCTTGAATGGGAGTTTTTGTTTCATTGTCTCCAAAGTATGGGATTCCATCCTAATTGGATTGGTTGGATACAGAAATGTGTCACCACAGTCACGTACTCAATCATTGTGAATAATGAAGCATGTGGATTTTTTAAGTCTACCCGAGGTTTGCGTTAGGGTTATCATCTATCACCGTATTTATTTATTCTATGTATTGACATTCTTGCCCAACAACTTTCTTGCCAAGCTTGACAGCCAAAGTCCGGTAGTGGATTCAAAATCGCCCCCTGTGCAGAGAGAGTTCCCTGTCTACTTTTTGCCGATGATAGCCTTCTATTTGTAAAGCGTCCTCTCAAGCTGCCTTTAAACTTAAACACTTATTAGATATCTTCTGTCAACAGTCTGGACACTTAGTGAATTTTCATAAATCGAATGTTGTCTTTTCTAAGAATACGTCGAGTTTGGATAAGTTCCATGTTGCGGGGATTTTCAATATTCCCCACAGTTCTTCGCTTGGACATTATCTTCATTGTTCCATCTTTCGAGGACAACCTACGCTCAACTCTTTTCAAAATATGATAAATAAAGCAGCTACTAAATTAAGCACATGGAAAGCCCATGCTTTATCTAAGCACATGGAAAGCCCATGCTTTATCTAAGGCAGAGCGTATAGTGCTGATTCAATCTAATCTTGAAGCTTTACCTGCTCACACTACGCAATGTTTCAAACTCCCCATTTCAATCACACAAAAAGTTAGATCAAGTCAACCGAGATTTCTTCTGGAAGCACTCGTCCACTGCAACTGGATGTCCATTAGTGGCGTGGGATAAAATTTGTAAACCAAAACAATTTGGTGGACTGGGACTACGGAAAACTGGAGCAATTAATACTGCTTTTTTAGCCAAACGTACATGGAAGTATCTTACTCAACCAACCAATTTCTAGGTTATGCAAATGCGTGCTAAATATAGCCCCCGATCAGTTTTTCTAGGGTAGGCCCAAACCAACCCATTCTTGGGTTTGGAAATGTTTACTTCGTCACCGTCAGTTTGTTGCTCAAGGTATGCGATGGCAATTGGGTAATGGTCACATGATTAACTTCTAGACACATATTTGGTGCCATGACTCTTGTCTAGCTGAGTTAATGACTAGTGATACCTCTCCCATATTGGATCCTATACTCAAGGTCAGCTCCTTTATTCTTAGTAACAAGATATGGGATGTTGTGAAATTGGAGCAAGTATTACCTCATATGCTTCTTTCTCATGTCCCTGCAGTTCCCATCCCCTTCTATGACGTTCAGGACAAGTTCTATTGGGGCCTTACAGGTAGTGGGGAATTCTCCATTAAGTCCACCACTTGGAAGGCACAAGGCACTCTAAATCGGATACTGTCCCCTTGGAAGTTTAAATGGGTAAGGAAGTTAGATGTTCCGCCCAAAATTCAGATTTTTTTTATGAAAATTATGCCACAACGCACTTCCATCTCGTGGTACTTTATTCCGGCTTGGGCTACCCATAGATTTAATATGTCTAGCTTGTCTTTCTCAAGTTGAGGATACGGACCATCTCTTCGCACATTGTCCGTTTGCCAAAAGAGTATGGGACATGGCCACGCAACATGGTTGGATTAGTCAACTACCTTTCTTGCTGTTTCCTCATAACATTCGGGATGCTTTACATGACTGGTATCTTCGAAGTCAGGGCAAATCACTAGGATTGTTGTACTTCTCTGGAGTATATGGAGAGGTAAGAATGCCATTGTATTTCAAAATGCTATACCCAATCCAATGCGTTCACTTATTCGAGCTAAATGTAGTTGGACAAAGTGGAAGCAACGACACTGATCTCCACTTCTTTCCACTCCACTTCAATCCTCACAACACCTTTCTTCTATTCCAATCACCCGCACCATTGGGTGGATTCCTCCTCCAGATAGCATAATCAAGCTCAACTTTGATGGTAGTTTGTCTCCTACCGGGGCAGCAGCAGGGTATCTATTGCGTGATAGCCAAGGTCAGCTCATCAAAGACGGGATTAGATTTATGTTTGTTGCTCCTATTCTACTATTTGAAGCTACTGCACAACGTGATGGTCTTCAGACAGCGATCGTTGCTAGTTTCCAGTGCCTCCACATAAAGGGCGACAATCAGATTGTTATCCAAGCAGTATTAGGTGATATCCGTATTCCATAGCGAATACAGATGCTAATCCATGATATTCAAGCCATGTTGTCACAGTGCTTTATTGTCTGCATTCGTCGTGTCTATAGGGAAGGTAATATGGCAGCTGATTGGTTGGCTAAACTGGGAGTGTCCACTAAAAATACTTTGACGTTCTGTACCTCCCCGTCCCCTAAACTCTCGCGGATTATATTTGATGACTACTTAGGTCGATCCCTTGAGAGAAGGGCTACCTAGTATGTGTATGTACTTACATTCCCCCCCCCCCAAAATAAGAGAATTAAAACAATAAAGATACATTACGCTTTTTATTTGGGAACAAAAATAAACAATACGATGTCGTCATAATTGTTGACTTTTATGAAATAGGTATGAATAAAAATAGGTATTTTACACATTGACTTGTTATTTGGCAAGACTAATAATTGTATCAATCTGTATATCTACATAAATATAAGCACAACTATATAATGAGCAAACGACATGTTTTCGACAAAATATCATAATGCAATCAATTCATTTATTATGGCACATTAAGGATATTCTTTCTGGTCTTCTTTTATAGGCAATATCTCCTTAAAATCTCACTAACGATCTATTTGGATTGAAAGGAGAGTTCAAATGGGAGGAGAATGAAGGTTATTTAGTTAACTCTAGTTCCTTTCACTTGGAAAAATTAAATGAGACGGAGGGAAGGAGAATGTAGGGGAATATTTCACCCCTATCCTTTCTATTATTCCCATTTTTATTAATCCCCAAAATGAGGGGAAAAGGAAGGAAATGAAAATTTTTTAATAGTTTTCCCACTTCCCCTCTATCTCCTAACATATCTAAACGAGGTGAGGATAAATCCCCTTCCTTCCCTTCTCTTCCCCTCCATTACCTTTTCCTTCCTCCCCCCCCCCCCCTCTACTCTCAATCCAAAGTGTGTGTAACTCTAATTTTTTTCCCCTTAACTTTGTACCAATTATTTCATATTCTCTTGAATTAGTTGCTTGATTTTTAGGGGTTTTGGACACCAACAATCTCGTTTTTTGGGGTGTCAGATAGAGAAAAATTTGACCTTTAAATTTGATACCCAATCTACCAAATTTAAGTCAATAATATTTTGACTAGCCAATTTGATTGTAAAATAGCTTATTCATCACATTCAAATAACGGAGCTAATAAAGGGAATGAAAATATACTATCCATGCATGATCAATAAATTATTCTCAATTGGTGAAATTGAGAATAAAAGTGTCTACGACTCTATAGTGCTACAAATAAAACAAGGACCCCCCCCCAAAAAAAATTTAGGAAATAATGATGTAATAGCTCACTTATCAAATCTGAACGGTGGTCTTGAAAAAATTGAAGGAAAATATATCATTGATTATTGATAAATAAGTTAATGCATTGTCAAATTAATAAGTCAAGGGAATTACTGGCACTTAAGTTCCTAAGTTTAAAGGTAACTATTTTTAGGCCCCTGCCTTTTTAGAACTAATTCTAGGATACCCTATGTTTTCTGAAAACTAATTTTTAGGTCTTTTTTTCTTACTATTTTGTCCTTAAACTTTTAGAAATTGCAAAATAGTCACTGGAATAGGAAAAACATGTAAATAAGCTATTTTTAGGAGGTTTCCGAAAATATGCTTGTTTTAACTGATTTAACTTCTTATAATAACTTTACTAGTACTAGTTATCACAATCTATTACTTATATCTTATGTATTATAATTTCTGTGGTTATAGGCCCACCATGCTTAGCAAAAATAATTAAAACTTAATTAGAGAGTTTTGACTGTTACCTGAACTTAGTCGGCACTGGACTCCGGCGTTCCGTTAGCTTTCGGCTTACAGATATTGCTAATCTCAACCCCACCTTCCTTAGATCAGGCACAATATAGATCTGTTTCGTTTCCTACCTTAAACCGTAGTCACTAATCAAATTTTTAATCTTTTTTAAGGATAGTGGAACTTTAATCAAGAAATTATAATATTTAAGATATAAGGTTCAATTGAATAACATTCCCCACTAGGAAACTTCTTTTATTAAAAACTTGAAAGTGAAAATATTACAATGGATAGTTTTGAAGAGGGACTTAAGCTAAAATCATTAGAGATGGTTGCTCATAGAGAAATGGAGAATCTCAACTTCTCTTTTGCTTAAGAATGCTCAAATGACCGTGTCCCTTCTCAGCACTCGACCTCTCTATTTATAGAGGGGATGGGGGTACAAAGGATGCCCTAGTGGCTATAGTACAAAAGATTTTTCACATGGCCACAGTACATCCTGACTCAACGGTACACACTTTATTTTACAGACTAGACACATGTCACAATAGTACACTAATGGGACAACTATTTTTCAGGACTTTTAATGATGACAAGACTAGTCATCATTATTAAGATTCTGCATGCCTTCATCTCCAATTATATCTTCCAGACCATCATTATCTGGGTAGTCATCAAAATCTTCATCAATTTGCTTAAGATGTTCTGGATCTCATTCTTCAAATAATTCAAGGAGATATTTTTTCCATTTTCTGATAAGAATTTTCCAGCTCCTACATCAAAGAGATAATCAAGGATATCTTCTGACACTGCACCTTCCACCTTCATGTAGTCTTTGAATTCATTATCATAAGGGAAAGTACTGTTTTCATAATGCATTAATGTTTTTCCTCGTTCGATTAATGCCCAACATTGATGATAAATGTTGAAAAATCCAATAGCCCTTGACAAAGCAGGATCAGTAACTAGATATACTGGATTTCCAAGAACCCAACTCTGTCGTTGATCATTTAGATCATCACAATCAACGATTTGGACAAGATAATGGGCTAGTTTGGCTTTTCCATTTTCATATTCTATTAGAACGCTATAAACCTCTAAAGTTAGGTATCTGCGAACTGGATTTTTTGTTGGACCTTCAGGAGATGTAAGAATCTAATGGATCTTTTTGAACATGCATTGCTGGAATTTAGTTAAGGTTGAGAAAAATAAAAATTTTGGATCTGGGATTTCTGTGAAGTAAAGTACCATCCCGTATTTCCAAGCTTTAAAAACAGGATCATTCAAAGATAGTGAATTTGCTGGGAAACAAATACCACCAACTCCAGATCTGTCGGGAAAAAAGATCGTTGTACTCCAAGACTCCCAAATATCATAGGAATAGTGATGATAAAAGTCGATGCAGGCTGCATACCTCTTATTGAACTATTTTTCTTGAACATGAGAACTTATTTTTTCTTGGATTTCATAAGACTGAAGATAATTAATTTGTAACTCTAAAAGGAAAAATCTTTGGGCTATTAGGTAGGCAGTATATAGTAGACCAAAACGTGATCTACTTTTAGTATGGAATTCTAGGTTATCGATGAGGACTTTACTAGAAAGCGTAACCCGTTCTAGTAGGAGTGGCATTTTCATTAAGGATTTCCTCCTTTCCTGGCAGGAGGTCGGCTTTAATGATCACCATTAGCGAGTTCTAGAGTTAGACTATCTGCTAGAGAGTTCTTTGATCTCTGTATATGTTCAATAGAGAAGGAAAATTGATTAAGCCATAATTGCCAACGCAGGAGTCTCCCTTGCGCTTGCATATTTGATAAATTCTTTTTCACAAAACCAAATATTCCTTTGCAATCAGTTCGAATAAGAAAAGGTTTTGGGACTAAAAATATTAAGAATTTTTCAAATCCTCTTATGACTGCAAGGATTAATTTTTCTACTATAGGATAGTTTCATTATACCTTATTAAAACTTCCACTGCAATATTTGCAGAGTTTTTCTCCTTCTTTGATTTTGAGTACTACACTCCAGTGTTCATTGTTGACATCTGTTTGAAGAACTAAATCATCTCCTTCATTAGGCAAATTAAGAACAGCAAGATTTTTACACTTCTTTTTGAAATTTTGAACAATCTTTGTGTCATTAGTAGTCCATGTCCAACTTACTTCTTTCTTCAGTTTCTGCTGCAATGGCTTTCTTAATTTGGATAAATCTTTAATGAATTCTGAAGCATAAGTAAGACATCTGAGAAATGTTTCTAGCTGCTTTCTATCTTCAATTTTTTCAGAAAATTTTTCTATTTTTTCTAGAATATGCTTTTGTAGGATGATCTGTCCAGCTTTTATCTCTAGTCCTAAAAACTCAATTTTTTGCTCAGCATAAATGCATTTGTTCTTACCAAGTATAATGCCATGATCAATGCATCTCTAGGTGACAACTAAGATATCATCTTTGTGCTGTTCTATGGTTTTGGAAAAGACAAGGATTTCATCAATGTAAACTAAACAACAATGATTAAGGTCTTTGAAGATGTTATCCATTTTTCTCTGGAATATTTGGGGTGCATTTTTAAGACCAAAGGGCATTACTATCCATTCATAATGTCCTTGTGGGCACTAAAAGCAGTTAAGGGAATACTCTCCTCATCCATTTTTATTTGCCAATAACCACTTTTGCAATCCATTTTTGAGAACCAAGAGGCTCCTTGAATTCTGTTGAAAAGGATTATTTCGTTAGGAATATAGTAACCATCAAAGACAGTATTATCATTAAGTTTTTTGTAATTGATTACCATTCTAGCTTTTGCTCTCTTTTCTTTAGCATGATTTCTTACCATAAAAGTAGGACTAGTGCCAAGACTCTTACTGTTGCTAATCAATCCTTTATCCAGAAGTTCTTTGATTTGTTTATTGAACTCTTGAATGTCCTGGTGGGTATACACCATTTGTTTAACTCAGATGATAGTGTTGGGATTTAATAAAGTGATTTTAGTAAATGTTTTGTCTTTATCCCAAAATTTTAGAGGATTATCATAGCAGAATTTTTTGCATAATTTTTCTTGTTGTTCAACAATATGCGCTTTAACAGATAACTCAGGTAATGAGATTGCTAATGTTACTTCTTGTTGTGCAAGCATTACCTTCTCACCACACTGGCTGCGTGTGAATTCAATTTTTTGATGACTGTAAGCCTTACTTAATTTTTCAATAGGGACTGCGTGACCATTAATTGTAAATATTATTTGGTTTATGGTCTGGGTGCATGGAGAATATAATCTTTGAAAATTATTTTCAATAATCATATCATGAGAGGGTTGATTAGTAGCCCATAAAGCTGGTATAATGCATTAGACTCCTCCTAATTCTATGGATAATCCTTCTATGGCTTCATTATGGCTCATAACACTATTATCAATTATCCTTACCTATAAAGGGTTTTTAGCTCTTTTCCACATAAATTCAGGAAATAACGATCTTTTTCCAAAGCATACAGAACAACCACTGTCTATGTAAGCACATAATTCATATTTGTTATATCCCTCTAAACATACTTTTATTGGGATATAGATCCTATTAGGATTTGTATTGATAGCTTCATAGCATATTTTCATGGTCATATTTTTGACTAATTCATCCTCATAGATTGGTTCACTAACAGTTCTAGTTTTGTATCCAATGACCCTCCTATCTAGACTGGTTAATCGATCTATACTAGGTCTTGCAGCTTCAAAACTCATTCTACTCATTTCACTGGTCAGGCTAGTTGTATCATCATCTTTAAGCTCTTCTTTAGCCGACGAAGATCTTCTCCCCAATCTGACCTTGTACTCACACTGCTCAATAATTGGGATTTAATGGTGATTTTACCTTCTTCATCAATCTTTATTATATTTTTCTTATTGATCTTTGTAGGATTGGCAAAGCTAGATATCCATAAGCGATCAATCTTTATCTCGTAGGGATTGGACTTAATCCTCTTGATCTTTTGCATAGGGGTAGGGCTTTCAAATTTTTCTGCTTCTATCATAGTTACCTTCGTCTTTGGATCTATTATATTATCTAATTTATAGATAATTTTCCAGAATATCCTTAAAGGATATCCTCATCTTTTCATGTCCATTACAACTATTTTTATCTTAAGGGATATGAAGTTTTTGGCAAATTCATCTTTTAGACTTACATAATATCCAGGTCGACAATTGAATCCTACTGACCCATTACATAAATTGGTTTTTATCCCTGTGATTATCTGATTATTAAATTTGGTGTACATAATATCACAGAGTAGAGCGTAAAGATCAATATCTTTACCATAATATTGTAATGGAGTGATTTGAACTTGGACGCTTCCGACATGGATATATCTATACTTTCTATCCTTGTTATGCATAAGGATATTCTCCCAGTTAATCAGATTAACTTCCCCAACGTCATACTCACAATCCTTTATCTCCATATCTCCTTCCATCATTTCACATACGTATTTGCTTTTTAATTGAAAGATAAATTTTTTATAGATCGTGTCCTTTTGGATTATGGGAAGAACCCAATCTCCTTTAACTGTCTCATGATCATTGTTTACAACAAACTCTTCTCCTTGAAGATCACCAAGATTAACTGAGCTACTTTTCATCACATGACTTATTTCTTCATAATCACTTTCTTCATATTCATTGTCCAATATAATTTCAATAATTCCTTTGTTGTTACTTAGGGCTAGGTCTAATGCCTCATCTTCACTAAGCTCAACATAATCTAGGCTTCCTAACACTTCAATAAGCTTGTTGTTCTCCCTGTTTTTGCATTCATTAGCATAATGTCCTATTTCTCCGCATGCCCAACATTTGCAATTGTTTTTTCCTACCGGATAATAAGTTGCTTTCCTAAAAAATCTTCGTTTTTTAGGATTAGGTTTGTTATAGTATTTTCTTCTATATTTTTCGCCTCTCTTCTTGTTAAAGATCTTTTTCTTATAGAATTTTCTTTTTCGCCTTTTCTCAGGTTCCTTTCCCTATTGGTGAGGTGAATCCCAACAAGTTAAGAGCTACTTCTTAATCTTCTTTTGCTTCTGAAGATCAAGGCATTGTTCATTGACCCATTTTCGTGAATAGAAAATTCTTGAACCAAGGGTATCAACAACATCTGTTTGTTCAAGCCATACCATGTATTTTTCATTAATTATAGAGTTTATAGGGTATGACAATTTGTCATAGAACATACCAAGATTTGTTTCATTATGCCCAATTTTGTAGTAATATTGATTGAA
Source organism: Selenicereus undatus (assembly GCA_017589665.1). Taxonomy (NCBI): domain Eukaryota; kingdom Viridiplantae; phylum Streptophyta; class Magnoliopsida; order Caryophyllales; family Cactaceae; genus Selenicereus; species Selenicereus undatus. The sequence goes on from JACYFF010019584.1 coordinate 34,224,009, forward strand.
TTTGGCAATATAATTTTCTAGATATCTCATATCCTATAGTTCTATATTGTTAATTTTTCTTTGCGATTCTCTAGCTTTTTCTTTAGAATCAAGTTTAGCTCCGATTAATTCAGTTTCAATTTCTTTGCACAAACTTCTAAACATAGCAGATGGTGTTTCCATTGCTCTTAATGTATTTTTATCATCTTCACTGAATGAATTATACCAGTCAGCTACAGTGTTAGAGAAACTATACTCGATATAATTTAAGAAGTTTGCCGCAGTCTATGTAGTATTTAGATTTAAGACACTATTTATTCCTCTTTTCCAATGCTCAAATATTTCTTCTTTATTGCGGGATCCATCAATGTTTAAGATATATCCAATTTGGCTACTTGGGGTAAGGCCAATTTCTTCATAGTTTGTGGTTTTCCTTGGGATAAATCCGAAGAAAAATTTACTTATACGTCCTGCTAGGACGTACCTAGGTCTTAGAAAATGAGTATTTCTTCTAGATGGTTCATCAAATTCTTCAGTTTTGGGAACGACATTGTTAACTGGATTAGTTTCTATTTCATATAGGTCGATTTTTTCTCGAATTTCGTTAATTTCATTTTCAGTAGACATTTTTTCATATTTTTTTTATCAAGTTTTCTCCTAATTTCTTCTAAAGGTAATACATTTCTAATTTAATCAGGCTCATCTGTTGATATATTTCTTCTTCTAATTAGACATTATTGGTCTCTTCATTATCATCAGACAACACGTCATGTTTATCACTAAGTACGCCCATGATTTTGTTTGATTTTTCCGGATTTTGATCTTTTTCAAACAGTTTTTGTAGCTCTTCAAGAGTATATTGTTCATTCTCCATCTTCTTTTTCTTTTTTTTCGGTTGATTTTTCACCAGATTGTTCTCCTACTTCTTTTTGAATTTTTATTTCATGCAAAGGAAATAGAATCTTGTTTTTTGGATTTTGGAAACAATATTTATGCTGAAAATGAGTACTAATACTAGGGATAGCTTTTTCGCTATGTCTGACCTCGTTAATACGATAAAGATGTACTACAGTTAACTGATTCTTAAGCTCTTTCAGTTATGCCTTAATTTTTGCTAATTCGGCTTTTAATTCTAAAACTATATAAGTGATATAGTTTAATTGGGGTGCTAATGAAGTATTACTTTCAGGAGAGTGGACAATATGTGAATAATTAGGTGCAGGGCAAGCAGGTGATGATTCAAGCATTAATCACAATTAAACACAGTTAATTGACTTAATTAGTCATTAATTTACTTAATAATCTTAATTATTTTTGTGCACGTGGATCTGATACCAGTTGACAGAGAATGTCAAAATCTATTATTGAGCAAAAAATCACAAACACAATTTTAAATTTTTCGGAAGCAAGTTTTTAAGGATTGAGGGTAGATTTGCGAATATGAAAAGTTTTTGGGCTTGCCTTGCAAACTAGAATAGTGTCTAGGTCTAGAAAATAGCTCAGATAAAAATTTGAGGTTCCTTTCTGCTAGTTACCTCAAAAGACAAAGTACCTTAAATTTAATTTTAAAAACCAAGGGTCCTAAAAATAGTTTACACGAAACTGAGGGTACTTCAGCGTAGTTTATTCCAAGTCAAGAGTCATTGAATTAATAGGGTATATTAAAAATAAATACACCTAAAGGCCAAAACAATTGGGCGCCAAATTTAAAAGCCAAATTATTATCAGCCAAAACCCCCAGTGTGAAATCATTTATGTCCAAAATTTCTTTTATTTATCATTTTATTTTTTGCGGCCTCCTCTAATGTTTTATAAGGAACTCTATAAACATGTATATCTTTCACATCTTTCTCTAAATCTTTGAACTCATTAAAAACTTATGAAAATCATTACTAATGTATAATGTAAACTATGCAAATGTACTTGTAATCCACATGTCTTACGCCAATATGAACGATTTTTTTGAATGTACTGAACACTAATCTTTTAAATTCAAAGGTTTCCTTTTCTTTGTTCTTTCCTACTCGATCCCCCCAAAATACTACTAATTAGACATTAGTTATTATCCCAAATAAGTTATTGATCTTTAAAATCGACTATCTTAACAAACAAATTAGAGGGGGGGGGGGGGCGGTGGACGACTCCTTAGTTCTTACCATCCATCTCCATTTGTTTTGTCTCTATAAAAAAAAGTCCATAGATGAGGCCTTCACTCGACTACTTAACTACGATGGCAGCAAGAGAATTAATTCCAGAGTCAGGGAAGTTTCACGTCAAATTTGCATAGAACCAAATTCATTAATTCAGTACGCGTTGCATGCCTTCATTTCTCTGTTGTTCGAACAATTCAACTTATTATTGTAGCTTTTACTACCCATCAACGAGAGGAGACCAAACATTTATGTTGAAATTCATGATGATCTTTATTTATGCCAACTGCATACTTTCATCCACAGCATAATAAGTAATGTTTGAAATTTCTATTAAATAAATAAATTCAGAGAGAGAGAGAGAGAGAGGTGTCATAGTCATTGGGCGTACAGAGGAGTAGCTAACTAGTACTCGTTCCTAGTGGATGGATCATAACTGGTAGCTGATATAAGCTTAAGCACATTTAAACCCTGTAAAACTTATCCGAACTCTAAATTTAGAACTGAACAAGCTGAATCCATATTCGAAGCAAGAGTTCAAATCAGAACAATCAATTTTGATCTCAACACCTAAATTGACTATGCCTAGCTATAACTTAATTGAAGCTAAAATGTGTATAAATTGACCTAGATGATAGGCCTGTAGCCGAAATAATTATTAGCCTAAATCAATCTTGGCGACCTCATTTAAAGTGAACTGAACATGAACGACCAAAACCAGAACCAACTCCTTCCTGATTTTGAATCGATCTCTCTTATACGTAATTTGCTTCTCCCAAAACATAACCTGAACCGAAGTAGACACATAACATGTTGGCTTGACCTCGGCACTAATCGAACTGCAAGTTGTGAGCCGAGCCTAAGCCCAATTGCAAGCTCATAAATCCATTTTTGAGCCTGGTTGGCTCGAGCTCTAATATACCCCTAGCCTTTTTTTTTGGCACCTTTGCAACACACACAGATACACATGCACACAAACACATACACGCAGTTATTGTTTTTGATAATTGATTTTAAGATCCATCTAAACATGCCTGATGATCAAATTCAGGTGATCAAACGAGGACAAAATATACCTACACAAAGCATAATGCAACTAGAGTTACTAGACCGATAAAATTAAACACCTTACAAAAAACACCCCAATTGAATTACATACTTAGTTACTTACACCGTGCACAAACTAAAATGTAAATTACATATCAACACACATATTTTTATGCTCGGCTTCACCATTTATTACCCTATTTGGTTAAACTACTCAACTGCCAAGTTCAAATCCGATCAGTAGTTTTGAGAGAGAGAGAGAGAGACAGAGAGAGAGAGAGAGAGAGAATTTCTCAATCCCATAAACAAGAAACTAAATCCAGGAGCAAGCCATAGTGATCAACCCGGGGACATAGGGTAAAGGGTTAAGAAGCAGAGCCTTTGATAACTTGTTTTCTTTTTTTTTTTTTCCTTCTTTTAATCATCCATCAATGAGAATGAAATGGTCATAATTCATAAACTTTTAAGAGGCAAAACTCTTATAGTGTAGATTTTTTCCACTAATAAAACTTAAACTCCAAATTATACTTAAGTAAACAAGTTGTAGAACTATTTGAATCAAAGTACGATTATGAGTAATTTCAATAATTAAGAAAGCAATTTATTGAACTACCTAACAACATTGAATAAACTTAGGCAGCTACGCTGTATGATATATTGACGGAAATAAATGAAATGGTGCGTGAACATTAGAAAATAGGGAAGGGTTGGGTCGGGAATTGCGAGCGAAAATTTTATTTGTTGTTTCATTACACCACGCCACCACCCTCCGAGACTGACTACTCATTCACAGTGTAGCCAGATGCCACCCCACTTACTAAAAGGCCCTTACGAATTAGTATCCTTTCGGATTGACATGATTGAACATCCTTTTCATCCTTCAAAATGGCCATCATTGTCTAGCTGGTAGATCAACAGAAGACACATAAAGCTAATTAGGGCCACCATTGTCTAAAATATCTGGAAGATTTAAATATATTAGAAGATATAATGAATTATGTATATTGTAATTATTTTAGAATTTAGAAGCTATAACGTTGGCAAGCAGTTTATGAGTAAACTTGTTACATTAGACACACACACCCTATCTAAATAGGATTCTTAGAATAGGAATTTATTTATTTATTTATTTATTGAAACCTTAACTTGTCATGCTATTGTCAATTGAAACCAAAGCCTCACTGTTACTCCTACCGTCCTAAATTCCCAACAAAGAACCTTAATCTCAAATCGACACCTAGGCTTCATATCAGGCTAGCCTTCAATTATCATCTTAAACTTTTGGTTGAGTTGGTTCTTGAATAGTGTTTAATCTAACTTAGGCTAATTCATATCAGGCTACCATACACACGCATCAAACAATCAAAGGACGTAGGATACCAACCGGAACCAACAGGAAGCCCCACTAACCAAAAAGCAATTGAAGTAAAATGAAGCTAATTCATATCAGGCTACCATACGAGGAGCGTGGGATACTGCCTGTGTCCAACGATCAAGGTTTAGAGCACATGAAAGTCCAGTGGGCATAGTGGACACAACTGCTCTCTGCATCCCTGAACTCAATGTCATAGCTTTCCAAATTCAATGCAAAACGAAATACTTTGACAATTAGTAGAAGTATTAAGTCATGCTTATCAGAGACAAAGCAGAATAGGTGTTAAAAGTTCACATCGAAATAGACATCGGCCCTATTTTGCAAGCAAGTATTAGCAATTACCTCTTTATTGTCTGTTAGTAATTAATTATTCACTTTAACTGTTGTTGTTAGTTATCTACAATAATTGTTTCAAGAAATTTTTTTAGATAAACATTATTGTTTATGACAAAGTTGTGATGCAAAAATCTAATTATAAAAAAGCTAATAGTTTTAGCCTTTTCAAATTAGATTTCTGGACCCAAAAATCTCTTTCAAAAACCAATGTATTAAACAACAGGCTATTTAATTTTTTTTAACGGAAAATTTTGATGAGTATTTAGTCTGTCAAAATGTGTGACGGACTAATTGACGGAAAGAAAAAGTTTTTGACGGGCGTACAGTGATCGCGGATCTCGAAAAAATTTTTGACGAGGTGAGGAAAATTTTGACCGTGTCCGTTAAAAACTCTGATTAATTTTGACGGACTCCAAACATTTTTGACAGGTCCGTGAAAAATCTGGAAAAGTAATTTTTTTTTTTTGACCGTTGCTGTCAAAAGCCCACAGCTGTCAATTAGTTCAGGCAGCCCCCAGCACCCAGAGCTTCAAGCCTTCATCGCAAAAGGAAATGCTTTTTGACTGTGAGCATGGACAGACGCCCGTGACCCCTTTTCCTCTTCCTCCATAAATCTCATCTGGTTCTCAGGCTCATCTCTTAATCTGCCCGAACCCTAAGATTTCCCTCAATCTCTCAGGTGCCACTCGCCATTGTTGTTACTGTTGGTCCATGCTCACAGTTTCACAGGTATGCACCTCTACGTCTCCGTTTTTTCATTTGTTGTTCAATCCAATTTTCTCTTAATCTCCCAGTTCTCTCAGTCTACCCTAAATTTCTGATTTTTGCACGCTTTTGTCTTTGTTTCCCTTTCCGACACTGTTGGCCGGAAAGCTAGGGTTTGCTTCTGAAAATCGAGCCTAAAAGCAACAGGACGAAGAACAACGAAAGTTAGTGTTGAGCTCTGTCCACCTCCTCCTGAGTTCCTGAAGGTATTTTCCTTGCTATTCCCTTGGCCGGAAAGCTGGGGTCTGCTTATTCCCCCTTCTTTGTTTTGGAATTTTGGAGCTGCCTCAGTATATTAAGGTTCCAACAATGGATATCATTGAGGTTCATGTCTGGTTGTGGATCGAATGGGAGGGAGTTTCGCAAGATTGGCCTGGGCTTATCCCCCAGCTAAATCCTTTTCACTAAATCATATGGTTGGACTTGCACAAGAGCATGAGGCTACCTGCTTCCCCTTTTATCCACACATAAGTAAGGTTGTAGCTGTTCCATGTTGTATGAGAAGTATTGACAGTAGTAATTGGTGCTTTTTCACAAACTTTTCATTTGTTGTTGATCAAGTTGTCTATGTATTTGTACTGAGAAAGGTAGTTAACGAAATCAGTTTCTTTTAAGTCATTTTCTTTTGGAAGTTAGGAAGTGAAGAAGATCTTAGAGCGAACCCACTACCCTGCCATTGTCATAGCTATGAGCCTATGACTTTCAATTGTAGATTGTTGTGGTTCTTTGAAATGGTTCTGGATTCCTGTCCCAAAATTTCCTGAAATATATCAAGATACTGCTGTAATACTGTGTTGCTATATAAATTATGTACATGAATAACAATAGGAACAACATTGAATATATCAAGACATAGCCCTTGAATGCTTCCCCCCCCCCCAAAAACACGCACACAATGTCTTCCGTGCTTTTCCAGGGAGCATGCCACCTAGAGTTTGAACCTTGGATCCCTCAGTTATGTCTTATGAAGAGGGGGGGTAATTTTATGAGCTACTGAGGCTCTGACAAATGTGTGCTTTGGTTATTTGTGCTCCTAGCATGAGTTTCTTCCTAGCCTGGGTTGTCTAAGTGGGATGTACTTTCGAGCCAGTGAGACAGATGCCTTGGGCTCACAAAATCAATTTTGCTCATTCATCCTCCTAGCATGAACCCCCCCCCCCCAAAAGAAAAGGAAAAGGAAAAAAAGAACCGTAATAAAGTCTCATTTGAGTAATGAGGTGGACTAAGATCTTGGTTTTGTTTTAATCTTTCCCCCCTTTTGCGAGCTTCAGTGCTTTGTGTAACATGCCTCATTTGTTTGGTGGCAGAGATATGGACTTGTTTAACCTTAGATGTCTTTGCATTTATCAACTTGCCTTACTTAGAAATCAAGCCTTTTATTATGATTTTGGTGCTCTAAAAATTGTAGTGTTTTAAGTTCTGGCTATATATAATTAAATTTATAAAAATCATTTTCATTCGAATGGATGTGGTTTAATTGGTGTGGCGTTTGCAGTTGGTGGCGGAATTGGGGATTCGGGCGCCGTGGCCGGAGGCTGAGCGGTGGCTGGAGAAGGAAGCTCAATTCCAACATGAGTTGGCTCAAGAGAAGGCGGCAAGGCACCGAGATAAGGAGAAGGTCAAGAGCAAGATAAGCAAGCTCTGGAGGTTCTTCAAGAGTCAGCAAGCTGGGTCCTCAGCAGCACCTCCAGAAGATGATGACGAAGATGAGCCCGATTCATCCCACTTAGGTGACTCCTCCGATGATTAGTTACGTACTGTTGTAGTTCTTGGTAAATGTTTGTTATGTTGATTGATTATGCAAGTAGACTCAATGTACGTAGGGACATGTACGTTAATTTCTGAGTTTTATTATGTAAATAATTTCATTTCATTTGTTTCCTTACGTTTGATAACATTAATTAGAGTTGCAAATGCTAATTTCGGAAAAACCTGTGACTTTTTAATATTATTATATCGTAATTACATTTGTAGAATTTTTTGACAGGATATACATTTTCCGTCAAAATTGTTGACGGCCTGCGCTACAACAGCCTGTCAGAAACAAAACCCGAAACATGCATTCCTTGACAACAATATTTTTTGACGGACGCCGTTATTCGTCAAAATTTTAATTTGACGGCGAATGAGTCCGTCAAAAAAACTGTCAAAACTCTAATTTGACTGGAATGAGTCCGTCAAAAAAACCGTCAAAATTCTAATTTGACGGGGATGAGTCCGTCAAAAAACCTGTCAAAATAACACTGACGGTATTTCAGTCCGTCAAAAAGTGCCGTCAGTAAAACTTTAACGGATTGAAAGTCCGTCAAAGTTTTCCGTCAGAAATTTTGATGGACCCGTCAAACACTTCATTTCGACGAAGTTTTTTTTTACGGACGTTCTTTCCGTCAACATTGCCGTCAAAAACATGATTTTCCGTCAAAAACTACTCTTTTTTCCGTCAAAAAATCTGTCAAAAAATAGAGTCAAAATGTTTTGGTTTGTGATGTTGGGCTTCTTTGTGTACGTATCTTTGGAGGTTCACAACGATAGCTTGACAGGGAGTTCACCTGCGTTATTCACCTGCGTTCCTTTGCCTAAAAATAATTAATTAATTTATTGAATGGGTGAAAATTGAGATCAGGGAGTTCAATACGCCTGTCCTTGCACCAGTAAGATATAAATGTATTTTTAGTGGTGTTAGGATTCAAGGCTCACAAGGACACAAGAGGGGGGTGAATTGTGTTTTCCAACTTTTTTGTTTTGTTTCAGAACACTCGTGAGAACTGGTTGGAGAGGTGTTTTCTGTGAGGTAGAAACAAAACAGAATGCGGAAATAAAGAAAACACTATTTTTACTTGGAAAACCACCTCTGACCCAATTGAGATGTAAAAACCACGACCTACCTGAGAAGGATTTCAGCAAAGACTTTCACTAACACGGGCCAAATTCGTTAGAGTTTGTAACACTCGTGACTATGTCACCCACGTAACTTAGTCTCCCCCAAGACTCTCGTTGCATACACACGTAACTAGTCTCCACCTGAGAGCTAGTCACCCAACACGTCCAAAGTCTCTTAAGACTTGGACACACTCTAAACTTCACTGATGACAGAAAAGAATAGAAAAGAAAAAACACCTTACGTTAAATGCTTCTAACCAAGCACAATGTAAGGTACAATTACAATCCCTATTATGCCAATAGAAACAACTTAATTCAGCACACTCCATGAAGGTTTTTCACTTAGAAAATAAGCTCTCAAAAACTTGTTTTTTGCGTTGAAAAGCCGTGAGAATAGTATTGTGAGGTGAGAGATTTTATACCAACAAGGTATTTGATTTTTGTCATAACTCCCAAAAATACTAAGTAGATAATAGGAATTAAATTTCTCAACGATATCTTTTTAGGAAATCATATCCTAAAAGATAAGATAGAGACCCTGTTTGGCAAACAGCTGTTAGCAGTTTGTATTAGCTGTTAGCTGTTTAGGTTAGCTGTTTGAATTAGCTGTTTGTCAAAAAACTGTTTGGTAAAATTAGCTATTTCTGACAAAGTTGTGAGACAAAAAGTTAATTCTTCAAAAAGCTCTATCAAAAAGCTCATGGAATTAGCTTTTTGGACCCAAAAAGCTCTTTTAAAAAGTACTTTCACGAAACACCCAAATTAGCTTTTTCACTTGGTCAAAAAGCTAATTTTGATCAAAAAAACTCTTTTTGGCTAAAAAGCTCTTCAAAATGCTGTTTGCCAAATAGGACTAGAATCTTTTGAAAATATCTTTTTAGGAAAATAATATTATTCAGTGAAGGATTCTCTGTAATACAAAATATTATCAAAAAATCAATCCCAAATATGCCAGGAATTTTGACAGTAGAAAAATACTTAAAAATCTTTGGGACAAGAGTTTTATACGTTGCCCTCAGAACACTGCAGACATGTTTGCTCAACCTATTCTGAGCAGTGTTCTAAGTTAGCGCAAGAAATTCCTTCAAGGTGAGTGTTAAGTCAAGATCTTTTAATTGACATATTAACAAGAATCTAGATGAATACAACTAGTAATTAAGCTATGACTCTAAGACTCCTGTTCTTTGTTAATCTTGTGCACATATTCCACTTTTGATGTTCCAAGCTTCTTCGAACTGATCTACAGAGTGTTTGCAACCTGAACTCAAACATCCAATTCTTCAAACCGCTCCACAGGGTGTTTGGAACATATCTCAACACACAATTCTAGCAAACAGCTCAAGCATAACATAATAGCATTTTGACTTGATACATTTGGGTTGTTATCATCAAAACCTTACACATGATTGGTTCAAAAAGTGGGCATACATGAAAGTGCAGAAAGACCATAAAAGTAAATATGTTTTGAAGGTGAGGCCCAAAATGTTTGCCTTGAGTAGTGGGAGCAGATTAAATGTTCCAAATATATGATCATTAATCAGGCATGTAAACTAGGGATGTAATGTGTTGATTTAGATTGAGTCCATCTAAATTTATACCTATTTTTTATTTTTTACCCCTATGCAAGCTATGAAAGCCTATGATATTATGCGAGTCTCAAAGAGATCCCCAATCCAACAAATACTTGGATTGAACATTATTCCATCAAATGACTCTAATGTCGGAAAATTACGCTTGACAATAGACACACATTTAGATCCTTCTACCGTCCCACAATTGGTCCAAAGAAAATGAATTTAGATCAATTCAAACACAACATGCTTAGAGAATCATACTAAATTTTTTAGAAGAATTGGACTTCTTTATCAACTAATTACGTAATGTACACAGGTCTAACTAAGATTCTAGCCAAAAATCAATTTCTGTATACAATTAAGACGGAGTATCTATTTTATTTACGTAGGAGAAACTCAATTTTTAATTTTCACGATTCCAAATCGATTCTGGAACCATTTACCATACATATGTGTAACTACGCGGCCCATTCATAGCCCCGAGAAAGCACTGCTAGTATAAATCGATAGATGGCGAGTCAACAATAGTATGGGGCAGGACATAAGTAAAATGGTCCATTATTGATATTAATATAGTTAATAATTCCATTGTATGTACGAGATATGTGGGAGTTAGAACAGCACAAGCAATAAATACATATACATGTTTCTCATTACGTCGGACAAAATTACTTTTTTGAACACATACATCTTTGATTGTCACAAATCAACCAGACAACATAAATCTCTGTCCGGCTAATAAACATGAAAGAGTAAAAGCAGATCTTAGACCTAAAATATATCAACCCAATTCCAGGATACATTAGAACTAATCAAATCTGTAGAATTTTGGAGCTGAAGTTAAATACAATACCTCGAGTTTACTATCAACCCAAATTGATTAGAACTAAAAATTGATAAGACTAAGGGTGTGTTTGGTAAAGGTGATTTTCCAAGAAAATGATTTTCTCATTTTACGTTGTTTGGTAAAATAAGGAGGGAAAATTCGTTTTCAGGAGAAAATCATTTTTTCAATTTTCCCTAGAATGAAAGAAAATATTTTCACTTTAAATGGAGCATAAGTTGATTTTACGTTTCTTTAGCACTCATATGAGTTCACTTTCTTTCTCTCTTCCTTGTCTGTTTCCTCGACATATGGTTCAAATATAAAGTCAATGAAACATAGTTGGAAGATTAAGGCAGCATATTAAAGTTTACCGAGACTGTATCATCCCGATGCCGATACCGATACCAATACCGGTGAACCTAACAACCATAATTTCATCAAAATCCAAAATGTTTTGCAATTTATCGTCAGGATTAAGAAGATAGAGAAACTCACTAGGTTTTTTCTCTTCTTTGTTTGGATTCCTACTCGAAGGTGGGAAATCGATAAGCATTGCTAGCATCAAATTCTTGGCAGTAGGTAAGATCAAAAAAGTTGACAAATGTACATATTGTCACAACTTTGATGTGAATGACACCACTAGTGTAATTAGAGTTGGGAAAAGCTGACCCGACACGATTACCGATCCGAACCTGACACGATGTTAAGTGGGTTTTGGTATAAATTTTCGACCTGTTTAATTAAATGAGTTGACACGTTCAACCCGTTTAATTAAATGGGTTAGGTTCAGGTTGAGATTCTTGATACGAAAAACTACCTATTTAACCCGTTTAATTAAATGAGTTAAATAACTCAACTCATTTTTCCATTTGTCATTTATCCATTTACTTTTTATTAGATAATTAAGAATACAAATTTTTTTAAAAATTGTGAATTATGACGAATCAGGAAAATTTTCAATAGTAATTATTTAATGTGATATGTAAACTTAATTTCTAACGCTATAATTACATATTAGTTGAAGATATTCAATGTGTAAATGGTTAAGTAGGCGACTGAGCTTGACTTGTTTATCTTAAACGGGTTAAGTTGGTCAACCTGTTTAAAAATTAAATGGGTACAGGTCAAGGTTTTTCAACCCGTTTAATAAACGGGTTAGGTTTAGGTCGATAAAATTTTCGACCTGTTTAAGTTCGATATGAACACGAACCCAACCCGACACGACCTATTACCCAGCTTTAAGTGTAATATAATTCTCCAAAGAACAAAATATAAATTTTCATTTTTCTAAATGTCTACTTATTTTTGTTTTTTCATTAATGTGCCTATTTTTAGCTTTTTGGTTTATTTTTCACTAATCAAACTCATTTTCCAGAAACTTCATTTTTCCTTTTACTAAACAACTGAAAATTTGTGCTGAAAATTATTTACCTGAGAAATCATTTTACATGAAAAATAATTTTTTAAGAAAATGACTTTTAACCTTGCCAAACACACCCTAAAATCAGCCTAATCAATATGGTTGACAACTTATTGTGCCAATTTGTAGCAGACTCATAGTCAGTCTAAGTTGAAAATGTCATAGTTTGGAAATTTTTTCCATCTAAACATCACTCGAAAATAACTGTGGCCAACATGAACTTCCATAAGTCGACATAAGTTGACTTGACTCGAATGCCAGCCAAAGAATCCATTTATTGGGCCTACTAGCTACTAAGAGTCTATTTTTTTCCTGCAATAATAGACCTGACCAAAATTGATCCGAGAACTGAAACCCAATCCGAATGACCCAGACCCATAACCGACCCGACACCCGAAATATGCTTACCCGAAAGTGGACCCGAAACCCGGATTGACCCGAACTGAACCATACCCGACCTGAAATTTTCTACGAAGTTGCTTGTTTTTGCATGACTAGTAAATTTGACCAAAAATTGGTTGACCCGAAATCGACCCGACCCGAACCATACCCGACCCAAACTGAAACGACCCGAAATGTCACTTATCCCGAACATGACTAACCCGAACTTGACCCAACCTGTACCCGAACTAAATGACCCATTTGCCAGGTCTAATGAAGGCTACAAACGACGTATTATACCACTTATTTTCATGGGGTTAGCCCAATTAAACCACAAAACCAGCAACCCCGGACCTAACTCGATTCGGATACTATTTTCATGTCCCGAACTCGGCTATTCCCTCTCCCACACTAGCTAATTGACCTCATCTCTTAGCATAAGTCAATCGCCCAAAAATATGGATGAAAACTCTCTCAAGTATTTCATCGAACACTTGGCGGGCGTGAAGGAAAACTCTAAGTTCTAGGCATAGATTGGGTATGGTTAGGTCAAATACAAGACTAATTAGCCATCAAGAGACTAATCACAATCCAAGCCAACACAATCTACCAACAAAACATCACAAACACATAAAAACCTAAACTAACAAAGGAGAACATAAACCTGAAGAACAAAACAAAGAGAATGAAATAAACGAATCTAAACAGCTAAATAACATGAATCAACAATGAAAACTAAACATACAAACTTAAACAAAACAAATACAAGAATTAAACCAACAAAACATAAACAAGAACAACAATGAAATAAATAGAGAAAGGGGAAGAAAGCTTAGTCTTGAATTGATAGAAGGAACTTGAAATCCAAAAGCTGAATCCAACATTACAATCTTTAATCCTAAACTAATCATCCTATTGAGGTTTTCTTTGATAAACTAACCTAAAACCTAGCCTAAAAATCGCCAGAGAGAAGCCCGAGCGACTACTGAGCGACCTTCCGTAAAAATCACAAAGCAAGTCCTTTAAATAGAAGTCGAAACAGGCCGAAACTGGACAGGTGGCATGCCCATGCCGCCTGGCATGGGGCGCCCATGCCGTTTTTCTGCTTGCGTGCAATTTTTCCATTCGTTTTTTACCCTTTTTCACTCCTTTTTGCGGCACTTGCCCGATTAAAATTATTACCTACAAAAGTAAGTAAAACAAGTAAAAATCCTAAAGATTACTTAAAAAAAAAAGAGAAATTATAAATATTAGACTATTGCACGAGCTAAAATCAGATGAAAAAGGCATGTAAAATGCGACAATTTATCGCCTAACACACACACACACACACACACACACACACACACACACACACACACACACACACATATATATGTATACACACACACACACACACACATACACACACATATATATATGTACATATATATATATATATATATATATATATAT
>JACYFF010019584.1:34238296-34258287 GCA_017589665.1 Selenicereus undatus
TAAATCCTAAAAAATACGAATATATATATATATATTTATAAAAGTGAGTTTGAAAGTTGCGGTCGTAACAAGTTTCCTGTTAGTATTTTTTAGGATTTTATTTAAAAGTAAAAATAAAACCAATATGTAAGTGAATGACATCATAATAAATAGTGTCTTTTCAACTACTTCAATAAAGAAAGAAAGGGGTTATAAATTTTAGATTTATTAATATTGTTATTTCTAAAAATTTAAATTAAAAGATTCGTTAGAATTTTTTTAACAATATTTTTGTTAAAATTTGAAAAGAAATCATGTGTACAAAGGATTTAAAGGCGAGTAGAAAAAGAAAATAAATTTTTGAAAAGTCGAAGCTCAACAAAGAGTGAATATGAAGCAAAACAAGGAGTATGCCAACCTAGGGATGGGCATTGGGAGGGTTATAGGCGAGTATGCTGATGGCCGCATTTTATCCAAAAATATTGTTACCCAACTCATAGCCCTTACTATTCATATTGGCACTCCCTATATGGGTAATACCTACATGAGTACTATTCATATGGGTTATTATTCTTGCGTATCCATGTGTTTGTATATTTATAACACAATACTCATAACTACAAGTAGGGAATACACGATATGGTTCATCAAAAGTTAGGAGGAAAATTCAACTTCAAGGTTCGAACCAAGATTTGAATATCTAATAGGAAATATTAAAAGAAGATCAAATATAACTTTCGAGTTTGGAATTCTTTCATTTCAATAATATTTATCTCCACTAGGACAATTTAGTCAACATTTGTCGCTACTAAATTGAACTGGTTGACGTTTTAGCAGTAAAAACAACTTCAATGGTTTGTTTTGAAACTTGATCATCTAGTGGGAAATATTAAAAGAAACTCAAATATAAATTTCGAGCTCCAAATTCTTTCATTTGATTGACATTTATCCACATATGACAATTGTCGTAAATGTCAATTGAATTGTTGCGGTGGAAAAAAAAGTTGACCAAACGAAAGGATGTGGAGTTCAAAATATTGAGTTGAACTTATTTTAATTTTTCTCATCCAATCATCAAGTTTTGATCTAATGCATTGAAATTGTTTTCTTGGCAAGAAATGTCAACTGAGTTGTTCAGTGGGGAACAATGTAAACTAAGTTATTGTGGCGGAGATAAATGTTGAAAAAATGAAAGAATGCTAAACTCAAAATTTGGATTCGACCTTCTTTTAATCTTTCAAATTAGATAGTCAACTTTCGATTCCAACTGTTAAAGTTGAATTTTGCTCCTAAATTTCAGGCGACATTATCATCTTGGAAGATATTAAAAAAGTGGTTCATTCTAATTTTAATTATTGGACATGTTGATACCATACTTTCCACCAAATACCCACCACAACTATAGATAATTATCCACTCAATACCCATTATTCATTCTTAATGGGTATTAACCACCCAAATTGAATGGGTACGGCTGGGTACCCATCTAATGGGTATAAATTCCCATCCCAATCCCAAACAGTCTCTCTTCAACCTTATAAAATTTTTCATTGTCCTTTCCATTTAAGCTCTTTTATGTATTGGGTGTAATGGCTGAAATGTTCTATTCAAATTTGCTGTAAATAATGAGATCACAATTTATTTCCACAGTGAAAAGTAGTATCATATTCTTAGGTGAACTTGCTCTTCCTGTTGAGTATATTCTATGTTTAAGTAGTTGTTTTAATACTTATGTTTGTTCTTAAGCCAAAAAAGGATGGATACACGGTTGTTGACTCTCTAGCAGGTGTTGTACTTTTGGTCGGAAAACCCTATGTGCACATGGGCAACTCGAAAGATTTATCCACTATTATACCTCCTTACAAAAGCATTTCATCAATATGTGTGTGTGCATGTGTGTGTATATGTGTGTGTGTATATATATATATAATTATATATCATGTCTTTAACATATATATATTGGGTCCCAGCATGAATTAAATAAAATCATGCATAGTTTATTCCTCAAAACTACAGAGCAGCTCCTAACTATTGTTGCAGTTTATGTTGATGACATCCTTCTTACTGGTTCTAACCCTGAAGAAATCCAGCGACTCAAGTAAAATTTGCACACAACTTTTGGAATTGAAGACTTGGATCATTCAAACTATTTCTTGGGTTTTGCGGTATGTCATCTTCCTAGTGGAGTTAGCTTAACTCAAAGAAAGTTTACTCAAGAGTTATTGAAGGATTCTGGACATTTGAGTGCAAAACCAACTGCCACTCTACTTCTAATCAATTGCAAGCTCACACATGATCAAGGGGTGGCTTTAGAAGATCCTACCCTTTATGGAATATACATTGGGGAATTGAATTTCTTATCTACTACAAGACTTGACATTGCATTTGCTATTCAGACCTTGAGTCAGTTCATGCAACACTCAACCTCAGAGACATTGCATTCGCAAGCTCATATGGCAGCATTAGATCATTTATTGAAGTACATATCTGGAACATTAGCGCAAGGTATCTTACTTAAGGTGTTGACTCTTCAAAGCTCACTGCCTTTTCTGATTCGGATTGGGCTTCCTGTTCATTAAGTAGAAGGTCAGTCACTGGATATGTAATTCTACTAGACAAATCACCTATTAGCTGGAAATTTAAAAAGCAAGGCATTATGGCCGGATCATCTGCAGAAGCTGAATATAAGGCTATGGCTCAAGCTGCAACTGAAGTTACTTGGTTGGTCATCAACCTTCTTCAAGAACTAGGGGTCACTCAACTTAAACCTATCACCCTACACTGTGATAATCAGTCTGCTTTACACATTGTTCGCAACTCCATTTTTCAGGAAAGAACAAAACGCATAGAAGTTGATTGCCATTTTACGAGAGACAAAGTCATGGAAGGTCTACTTGAGCTAAGATACTTGCCTACACAGTCTCAATTAGCTGATGTTCTTATAAAGATTTTATCTTCCCAGCAACATTGGACCTTATTACACAAGCTTGGCTTGCTTCCTCACCGTCCCAAGCTTGATGGGGGGCGTTGGAGACCCTCAGAGTAGCTCTCAAGCAGTCCCCAAATTAGTTGGCTGGTAGTTTGTTTTGATGAGCTCAAAGTTAGTTATTAGATATTTCCATACAACTTTTATACATATAGGAGTTGATCCCCATTTGAAGGGTTGTTGTATTTGATTCTTCCTAATTCTTCTACAATAACAAGGAACCACAATTTTCTCTCTCATTCTCTTCCGCTCTCTCTTTAGCTTGAGCAAGAATAATCTTCAACAGAGATTCCTGAAGGAAGAACAAATTCTGATTTCATTATGAGAATTTGACAAAGATAGAGGAAACATACTTGAAGAAGTAGCATGCACTCACCTTTAAGTATAGTGTAAGGGATTTAAATTCTGTCACCTACAAAAGTTTGCTCTATGTAACCCCAAACAAAAAGAAAAAGAAAAACAAGCAAAAATATGCAAGAGACATATGAGATTAACACAACATACTGGTAGGCAAATACTCTTTTTAACGGGAAGATATTTAGGACTAGTACTAACTTTCCAAACGGAGACTAAAAAACACACACTATGTTAAGTTTAGTATCAAACTAGATTTGTGTGCAACAATATTTTGTATAGGTCTCATGAAGAAGTAGACCTGATCAAAATATGAGAACAATCAGGATAAGTTGATATTGAGTCTTGGTGAGTATTACTAGATAGGATTTTCTCGATCCTAACTCTAGTAGACCCTCAATATGGAATGTTAGATCGATATACCACTGACCCTCACCATTTCCCTATGAGTATGTACCCTCAAGTTATCTGCGCAAGCCCAACCCTCAAAGCCCCTTGATTGGAAATGAGATTTTTAACTAAATTTCATTTCTCTCATACATTTTCTTATCAAATATCCTTGGTAAATAAAATGGCAAGCGGCATGAGAATGCCCCCAACAATAAGTATCATGATCATTGCAACAATCCTAATGCATAACTGAGGCATATTTGGCAAAATTTGTTGTTCAAGTTAGCAACTACATATAATAATTTACTAATTAAAACAATTAACTAACCTGACCACTAGAAAAATAGTAGTGGGTCAATGGGTAGGCTTAGAGGTAAACATATTTGTTTTGAACTTTAAAATTTTTAATTTTGAAAAATGTAGTGTCTGGTTTGTTCAGAGGGTTGAAACATCTGTCTTATCCTGATCCAATTATAGTCGGGTGTCCGAGTTTGAGCTTCGGATCAGATATGAGGTTAAACACAAAATTGTTATCTTAATCCTTATTTTTACAAGTCGGATCAAATAGGATCCTCGATCCTTTGATCAGCTCTATTAAAAAGGCATGAATGGCATGAATTATTTTAGACTGTATTTTGCTTCCCAGTTGTCCTACTTTAGCCAAAACAGACAACAATTTGAAAATTTTCACATTTATTGGATGTTTTTCTGCTGATCAGTGGCTGCTCATTCGTAGGGCATGCAAGCTTTACGCCCTTATTCTTTAATCAAACACTATTATCTCTAGATCTTTCCCTTGTAAACTTGGGTAAGCTCCGGCTTTCTTTCATGCAAGACTAACCCCTAACATGAAGGTTTTATCAGTCAATAAAACTCAAAAAAAAATTAAATCACATTCGAAAGTTAACATTATTCTAAATAATAAAGATTTCACAGTTCACACAATAAAAAAGTGTAGAAAAGCACCACACATTGAAATATGTAGGACAAATTAATATGGGGTTGAACTTTGTTAGAGGATAGGAAAATGCCAGTGTTAAAACATGAAAATAAAAAACATTGCACCCAGAGATTTATGCTGAGGACTTAAAATGACAACCATTTTATTGAGCAGCTGATTCAAAAATTTTGTGACACTGTTCCATTTCTCAAATGTTCTTTTGATAAGAATAATTAATTCTTATGGATATCCATGTTAAAAAAATTTAAGAACTTTTATACCGAATTGGAAATAAATTCTTTCAGCTAAAGATACCACAAATCCGGTGCGCTTTCGTTTACATCGCTCATTATATTTAAATAAATTAATTTTTGAATTGTTGTCCAACACTGTCATTTCGGTTACCCAAAAGAATCCTACGCAGTAAAATCTCCTTCCAAATTATTAAAAAAGTGGAAAAAGAAACCTCTTCTTCTTTCTTTTACTCGCCCATCACTTCTATATCCCCCAGTATTAATAAGAGCTGCTCTAAGAGATCAAGTCCCAAGCCGACCTAGCCAGGGTTTAATTAATTTCTTAAATCAGAAGATGTCATGAGTTTACTGAAAAAACAAGCTAAGAAGCCGCAGGAATTAAACCAATAACACCAACTCTAGGAAAATGGGCAGCCTTTAAAGAGACTCATAAAGGAATTGAAGTTGATATTGTAATTAATTTTCCACTACCAAGCATTAAGATTTGCATACATTATTCTTAAAATTAATTATTCTTTGCTCCAAATACCAATGTCTTCTTTATTTCATCAATAAACACGTACCGTAAAAATTACTCTTCACACTTCACAGGTCATGAGAAAGCATTGTAAATTCCGCTTTTGACCTCGGCCTTACTCAATGTCAATGGTATGCACTATGCACCAACCCGAAAGATTTCCTCAAGGCCCTACAAATATTGCAAAATTTTAGCGAAGAAGAGGAAGATTCACTTATCTTTTGCATGGAAAGCACTCAAAAGTTATTGTTTATTTTTAAATGAAAAAGCAACTGAACCATTGTGTATACAAATGGCAGCTTTCGTATATGTAAGAAAGGCAATTACAAATCCCAATCCTAAAATATCGGTATGGGCAGAGCCACTAAGGTGCAAGGGGTGTCAATTGATATCCTAAGTTTTTCGGGAAAAAAAATAGATGCAAGATATTTTGGCGCAAAAGTAAAATTGATATATATTAATTAGTTCCCATTTAATTTAGAAAGATGTGGACAACATAGTAGTTGCCACCTATTGTTGTTCATGGGAGGTTGTGGGTTTGATTCCTTGTGCCTGCGCCTTTTGTGTATTTTATTCTGGCACAAATAAATAATTGATTTATATTCATTAGTTCCTATTCATTTTAGAAAGATGCGGGCACCATATTGGTTGGCCGCTATTTCGATGTATGGGATGTTGCGTGTTTGACTTCTTTTGCTTGCGCCTTCTCTGTAATTTTTTTTTTTTTGAAGTTTTGCTAGTTCACTTAGAGTTTTCCTCTAATTTGCTTTCTCGGTTTGCATTGCCCAGACAGTCGAACAATGCCCGCTAAACGACAGAACCCCACACCTACCCCAGAACTCTCCCTCTCTCTCTGCCCAATCGCCGCCTTCTGTCGCAACTAGTGGCCGCCCAACAGTCTAGCCTCCTCTTAATTCCAAATTTGAGGTAAATTTAAAAAATTCCAAAATTTTGTTTTTAATTTTATTATTTTGTAAATAATTATATTTACTTTACTGATGTTAGTAAGATTCATGTTAAATAATTGATTAACTTAGTGATTTACTTATGATTCATGAATTGAAAAAGGAGAAATTTTACCTAATTGGCTTCTTGATTGAAGATTTAAAGTTGGGCTAATTTTGTTTGTAATTGCTTGCTTGTTTATATTTAATTTACTAATTTTTATTGAATTTATATTGAATAAGTATTTAATTTAGGGATTTAATGTTTATGTTATGTGTATTATTAATCTTGACACCCCTTACTTTGAATCCTGGCTCCGCCTTGAATGTCGGTGAAGTGGTATTGAAATATTTCCCTCAAACATTAATAACGTCTTAGTTAACTGGTTAGCATTGAGGTTTTAAGTATATTAGGTCGTAGGTTCGATTCCCCCTTCCTCTGTTGTATTGTATTGCATTCATGGCTCATTCGAACCCAAAAAAAATAAATATTTCCCTCAGACACTATGCATTAATTTGTTGCCTTAATGACCAATGGTAAAATTTTTTAAAATTATCTTTTGGAGATGACATTGTTTTAATAAAAATTATGACATTTTATGAATTAGTACATTAGGTCTCAAGTTTGATTCCCCCCTCCCATTATATTGCTGAATTTTCAGTTAAAATTGAGACATTTGATAAATTATAAATTCGATTTATCCCTTCTTATTTGTATTACATTAACCTTTATAGCTTGTCTAAAATGAAAATTGGTTTTAAAAAATCATTCTATTTTTTTTAATATTTGTCAATATTAAAACAACAGAAATCAAACTCTCAAAAAAACCAACATTTTAATAAAAATAATAGCGGATCAATGATTTTTTAAAGAGGGGACAAACACAATCTTTGTCGTCCACTCTTCTTCTTCAAAATCTCTCTTCCGTGGAAAGATGTAGAATGAAGATAAGAAAGTATGTATGTGCTATTAAAAATGGACCAACCAGCAACAACAGTAAGATGCTGTGAAACATTTAACTAAATACATTAACACTTACTAATAAAATAATACCATGCATCCATTTAATTCCATAACATAAGCTAAAAATTTTTACACTTCCTTGTCAATACATCGAGTTAGAGATTTCCCTACCCACTTAAACCGGGCCGCGCCCCCCCCCAAAAAAAAAACACATAAAAAACCTTCCTTAATTCATACTAGCCTGGTCCAAAGTGAGCCTCGCCAAACGATAAGCAAAAAGCCTTCCTTAATTCATACTAGTGGACTAGCCTAAACCAAACTAAACCAAGCCGAGCCATAAGGTTTAGAAAAACCGGGCCTCACATATAGACCAATCACAGAGAGACTGATTACGTTCTATATCTCATACGACTTGGGAACAAAGAACCTCGGGGACGAATAGCTAGGCCTTTCAGAGAAGAAGAAGCCATTCCAAATCTCAGTAAAAGCCCGAATTATAACCCCATGAAGAGAAGGAGAGTTGAGCTGAAGAAAACAGTTCAAGAGGTGCTTGAGTTCATCCTTAGAGTAAATCTCATTCTCCGCTATCATTTGGAGCATGGACTGCCTGAAATCCAAATACGGGTCACTTGAGTCCTTCTCCACAGCCACGCTACTCGGGCGGACCCGCCCAAACCGGTCAGCAGTCGACCCGGATGAAGAGTAGGGAGAGAACGTGGAGACATCAAATGGGGACGAATTGACGGTTTTGGCCCCCCAAGCGGAGGAGGTTGAAGTAGTGGAGGAAGAGTGGGAGAGGTAGTTGTGGTGTTTCTGGTATTTGGGTATTTTGGACTTTGGCTTAGGGTTAAAGATGGAAGAAAGCTTTGGCCTTCTGCAGCTGCATCCCAGGTTTATTGAGACTGTGTTGAGGACCTTCTTCTTACTACTAGACATTTTAGAGAGAGAGAGAGAGGTTGTTTGCAAAGAATAGGGGAAGCAAAGAGGGAGAAAAGGTGATGGATTTGACTTGGAATTTTGGAGTGGGGATGGATATATAAAGTAAATAGTCTAGACTACAGAGTGACAGGAAGGCCGGGGTTCGAATTAGAAGAGAAGACTGCCAAGCGTTTTTCTTCTTCTTTTTTTTTTTTGGTTGGAGGGGCAGCCTAGAACTTATATGAGAAATTTACATGAAAGTGTTGCTCTTAAAGTTACACATCCCAAAGACATTCGTTTTGCACTTCAGTGGCTTTGTAGTTGGACAAAGCTGACAACATGTGGTACATGACTGAAGTTGTCTAGTGGAAATGCCCAAGCCGCCCTCACAACAAAGGTATGTGAAAGAGGCTTAATTTAGAGGGAAATTTGGATGGATTGAGTAGTGGTGTTGGGCATTTCATAGCAAGTAAACAAAACCTAATATTCTCTCTCTAAGGGAGCTTGCAATGGTGGAGGCAAGGACAAGATGGGTACAAATGGCGGGGGTTGCTATGAAGATGGGCACAATCCAGTAGCTCTGTTTTGTTTAGGGGGGGAAGAAGGTGAAACTAACATACGTGGCAAGTGGTGGGTGTTGTGGACAAGGCGGAATGAAGGAGATGGGGGTCCGTGCAAAATTTGGGAGGCTAGGAGAAGTGCATGGTCATGTTGAAGTTGTTGAGCCTTGTATATGGTGAGTAACATTTTTCATGTGTTTGTCATGAAGCGATAATTTTGAAAGTTGTTTAGAGAATGTGTGTTGTTGATGCTTGTCTTGTAATTGAGTTTGGTAGTTGAACTTTTTAATTTCTATTGTTGTGGTTATGGAAATTTGTATATGGGAATTTAGGTTGCAAGATGTGGAACCGGTTGGGAAGGGAATGAGGGTTTCTTAAGTGATTACAGTATTTTTCATTTCTTAAGGTGTTCGGTGTGGTTAGGGATGTGAATATGATGAGTTGGGTGGTTTTTGTTTTGAAATGAAGAGCATAATATACAAAAGACTTTGTTGGTTGGGATTATATTAAGGTGGTCATCATAGATTGATGGTTTTGTCGATGTAGGGCATTAGTGAAAGAGGTGACTGACAATAAGAGGTGTTCATGAATTGCAATAATAGTAATCCTGGGTTAATTTTTACGTGCATGTTGTTGTTATCCATGTTTATAGATCACGACATCTCAAGATATTTAATTAAGGTGGTTGGGTTAATGTGCGATTGAGATTGTAATGTATTCTAAATTGTGAATGTGTAGTATCTGGTGTTGTATTTCAGGTATGTTTCCCCATGCTATGTGTACGTTGGGACCTTGGCTGAGGTGTAGTGCAATTGATGATGTGAATGGAGGGCGGAGGTGTTAGAGGTGTAACTGGTTAGGAAGTTGTTGTTTATGTTTGGGGGGGGGGGGTCTATACAGGAGGTGGTGAATGGAGGGGTCTCGTATGTGGGTGGGAGGATTGAGTGTGTGTGGATGTGGGAGAACATGGGTGACGTGGTGGCAATTAAGTTGGTTGAGCTACTAGGGGATTCTTTGGGGGAACGTAAGTTATGGTTTAGTATGAAGTTCGATAGAAGAATTATTGTATCGTTTGGAAGAGATAGTGATTTGCTGAAACTAGTGAAGGGCAATGATGAGTTTGCATTTATGTACAGAAAGAGATCCCCTTATGTGCCACAATTGAGGGATGTAAAGGGGCTGGATGTTCGAATCGCAATGCTACAAATGCAGTTGGGAGCGGTGATGGACATGGTGGAGGAAGTGGAAGTAGCAAAAGGTAATGTATGTCAATTGCAACGTGGTGCATGTGGTCGATGTGGGAGTAGATTGAGTTGTCGATGTTGCATGCATGTTATTATTTAATAATTTGTGTGTCTTATATGTGAGTGCTAGGGGGTGGAAGAAGAAGGCATAGGAGAAAAAGAAGGTACGATAAGAGTAGGTTTGTGGTAGTGAAGGTGGGTGGAGAGGTTGTGGATGACTTAGGGGATGACATACCGGATGGTGATTCCAGGCATTCCAGCTCGGACTTCGACATGGACGAAACTAGTGATGGGGTGATATGGCCTAAATCAGGACTTTAGACTGAGGCCTATGTAAGGAGGATATTGATTTGGAAGAATGAAATTAGAGGAAAAATCAGAACTTTGGTAGTATAGACGCATTTAGGTACATCATATGGAAATATGCGGTTGCATAACATTTTAATAATGTATTTGTATGAAACTGTCGATAATGATTGTGGTTAGGTGCACGGTGGAGGGTTGTGGGTTCTTCAGTGTCTTTAGGAGCCGTAAGAAAGTTGATGAGGTGGTTGTCACACAGTTTACAAGGGAACACAATCGCAGTGTAGGAGACTAATGTAAGATGGGGCAATTAAGGAAGAGAAAGGTGAGGGCAAAGTTGGTGTCTCGGTTGATTGGGGGGAAGGTACAAACATCTTATGACTACTTGCCAACGGAGATTATGAAGAGTTGAAGGTGGAGGTTGGGATGTTGTTGACGTACATGCAGGCATGGAGGGCTCACAAGAGTATGCGGTGTCTAGTGGAGGGTCTATAGAAGGATCATTGCAAGCTTCTTCTGTGGATATGCGCTTCAATTCTGAGGTCAAACCCAGATTTAAGAGCTTCCTATGAGCTAGATGGATCCAGGTTTAAGCATATGTTCATTACATTTGGCGCTTCGTTGAATGACTTCATATTAGGATGTCGGAAGATGTTGTTTGTTGATAGCACTCACCTTGGAGGTCCGTACAAGGGGACAATATTGGTTGCTATTGCGTTGAATGATGACAATCACTTGTTTGACGTTGCATACGCAATTGTTGCAGTGGAGAACAATGATGAGTAGTTGTAGTTCATGAATGAGTTACATTGCAGCTTGGGAGGACTGAAGCCTATGATAATGTCTAATCAGAACCCAAGTTTATTGTATGTTGTGCCTAAGGTGTTTGGGCTTGATCATGCATATTGTGTGAGACATTTGAGGAAGAACTTTATAGGGTCAGTGGCGAAGATGGGTTTTAGATGTGATGCATTAAAGGATATATTGAATCAGATGTTTAATAGGGTTGCATATGCGTCGACAGACGGAGAGTAGATGGAGGCATTGGAGGAGTTGAGGAAGGTGAAGAGTGGCTTGGCTGCATGGATTTAGGATAATGAACCCAAACAGTGGGTGCAATCAAAGTTCAGGAAGGAACAGTGGGGGAAGTTTAGCAACAACCCAGCTGAGAGTTGGAACAAATGGATATGGAAATTGAGACAATTGTCTGTATCATGTCTGGTACAAGCTCATATTTAGAAACTTGGACTGAAAATGGACAGGAGGAAATTGGAGCTACAAAAGTTCAAGAATGATATGGGGAAGAGGATTTAGGAGAAGCTGAAGGTAAATCATTAGAAGTCAGTGTGTGTGAAAGAAGTGGTGAAATATGTGTCTGGCATAGGTAAGTATAGTGTGCACTCACCAACATCAAAAGGTTAGTTGTAAATCTCAATAGTAGAACTTGTACATGCCAGTGCTGGCAGTTTCGGGGACTCCTTGCCCCCATGCAATGGCAGTTATTGAGAAGGAGAACATGTAGGTGTATGACTATGTCAGTCCACGTTACAAGGCCCCCACATAGAGAACAATATACATGAATAATATCCATCCTACGGAAACACATGATTTGGAAAATGTGGATAATAGAACTGGGGGAGTTTTAGGGGGTCATGAGCTAGATGAAGACTAGACCTGGCAAAACTGACCCGAGACCCGAGACCCGAAACCCGAACCGAATGACCCGGACCCATACCCAACCCGACACCCGAAATATGCTCACCCGAAAGTGGACCCGAAACCCGAATTGACTTGACCCGAACCATACCCGACTCGAAATTTTCAACAAAGTTGCTTGTTTTGGCAAGACGAGCGTATTTCACCAAAATTTGGTTGACCCGACCCAAACCGTACTCGACCCAAACCGAAACGACCTGAAATATCACTTAACCCGAACATGACCCAACTTGAACTTAACCTGACCCGTATCCGAACCGAATGACCCATTTGCCAAGTCTAATGAAGGCTACAAACGACATATTATACCACCACAAAATCCTCGCCCTCTCGGGAGACCCGAGAGACAAAGGAGAGAGTCTCAAAGGCAAGGGAAGAAAGCTAGGAGATGTTCTAACCGTGGTAAGGTCGCCCACTACAAGAATACATGCCAGAATCCTCATGCGGCTTTGAAGCTGGTTACCCTGGTGATATGGTGCATGTGGAGGAGTTGTTTGGTGGATGTGACCAAATCTGATGTCATCCTCAACAAAATGGTGTAAGTATGTATGTGGGGACGAGTCCCCTATTTTGTGTTTTGGGAGAGGAATGTGCATATAGGTAAATGTGGGGTACTTAACCTATGTCATATTTTTAGACAATTGGGATGTACGCTCATTATGGTATGTTTTGAGTACCTATTTCTACAGCTGCATGGTTGTAATAACTATTGTCATGAATGCACGTCAGGTATATGTTGACATTAGTTGCGCCCTTATTCTTTCTATTTTGTACCACTGGTGGGAATCGTAGGCAGCCACGACATCCGTGGGACATGGCAAGGACAACCTGGGATACTGTACATGTTATCCCATATGAATTGTAACGCCCCCAAAACGCTAATGACATGATTTACGGAAAAACTGCAGTGGAAGACTTAATGATAGAAGGCGCTACTGCCGCCATGAGAAGGACAAGGCTCACTGAAACCATTTAATCTTGCAACTCATGTTTACAATAAAAAAAAAAACTATTAAACTGAAACACTTCAACACCAAAGTCCATAATATTTCAACTTCAATACCATTGACTTAATCATACCATGTGCTAACTCGCACTCTACACTACACAAGCATATTGAATATGGACCCAACTTGACCCTAAGGTCGATCCCAACATTCATGCTATGCTGAATCCAATATGACTATTTGATGACTTCAAAAAGGACTTGCTAAATGGAGAAACATGTGATACTTCATCACCTAAAATGGAAAACATGAAAAAAATTTAAAGATGTGAGCATAAACTCAGTACATGCATTCCTGTATTGTAAAATAAGCATAGAAACACTGTTGGTGGGTACCCATCTTTGCAATTCATTTAGTTGGCAATAACAATGAAAACGAAAGTAATATGAAACTGAATTGCTCATTATTAGCTGGATGTGAATCCCTTGCAATGATATGATCTATACATAGGTGTACACCTGCCAATCCGATCAAGAGTTGGCCTGAAGCCGCGCGGGTAAATGATGGGCTAACGCCCTATAGATGATAACTGACGGGGTCACAAGTTAAATGGAAAATCACTGTATAAACTAATTCATTGATAAACTTATTAAGAGTTGTAACTTGATAAAAATGTTATGCTTTCTAAAGATACTGGCAATGGGCGTATCTTGAGTATTTAAAAATGTCATCTGACTTGATAAAAGTCAGCTATTTCATAAATGTCATCTGACTTGAGAAATATGTTTGACTTAATAACACTTATGTAGAACGGGGAACGATAACTAGGCCTTGACTCTGTTTCATAAATGTCATTGTAGGTATGTGTAGTCAGTAAATGGTCCTTACTCGCATAATTGAGAAAGTAAAAGTATGTATAATAGAAATTGAGTAATTAAATAACATACATAACTTGGGTATTTCAATATAGCTTCAAAACTAAATTAATAAAAGTAGTAAAATCCAATATAAAGTAAATGAAATTCAAATAGTCCACAATGAAATAAATGAGATTACAAAGGAAAAGGCCTTCATGGTGACAATTGAGAGGTGGTTGTGGCCTTTTCTAAAATAGGTTGCTGATACGGGTTTAAAGCTTGTTGATGTATAACTTGGTTCAAGATAACAGCGAGTATACTAGATTGGCTTGATAAGTATATTTGAGACATTCTGAAGTGAGTAAGTAATAAAGGTTTGAGGCCAAGAGAGATCTATCTTGGTTCAAAATAAAAAAAACTGCAATAACTTGGTTTGATAAATACAATTTTTGAGTCATAACTCTCTCCACTTCTTCTATTTCATTCATAAATCCATTAGATATAGAATTCCACCCCAAATGAATCATTGAACTCAATAGAAGCTATTAAGCTCACTAAACTCGGTATTTTCTTTGTAAAATCCATAAATGATTCAAAGCTCATAAACAAGCTCCCAATTTGTATACTTGTCTTCTTCTTTCTCATTAATCAAGCTAAAAGCTCCATGAAAGTTTATGAATATTCATTTCCCCCTTAAATGACCTTACTTGGCCCAAAATACACAAAATGAGTGTATGATCAATCTCACTTAATCTTTATTATTGCTTTTTACACAATTACTCAAAATGCTTTCAAAAATCACCAAACCCAAAACACTTAACCAAAATTCATGAAATCTTATATGAAATTCAAAAATAATATGGAAAATTTACAGTACAATTTTCTGAATTTTCCTCTAAGTATACACTGCACAAAAATTACAGTAACAACCCAATTTGCACCAAAGCAGGTCAGTTCACTTCAAAAATTCATAACCTTCACCCTAGACCTCAAATGGAGACCTAAAACCCCAATATGAAATGATTAAGAAGTCTTGAAAAACTTTCATTTACAACACAAAACATGATTCCCACAATAGGGTTCCCAAAATGGGGCTAAAACACAAGTGTGTTAGTTTTTAGTCCATTCTGTACAGTTTTGGTAAAATGACCATAACTATTTCCAAAGACCTCGGATTAAGGCAATTCAAGATCCATTTGAAATATAACATGCTGCAATATCTACCACCATAAATCATAATTTTTCCATGGCCCGATCATTACTAGTTTAATCCAGAAGTCAGCCCTATTTTTCTAAAATTTCCAGCCCTCAATGTTTTGGCTTTTTCCTCTCTTTTCACATAAATCCTCACTTGAAATAATTCCAAATCACCAAAAACATCACCATAATCATCAATAAAACTAAAGATTATAAAATCAAATACAAATCAATCCATAAATATGGTTTTAACTTAAGCTTGCATGACCATGATCACCCCTAAATCCTAGCATGATTCAAGCTCAACTCCACTATGATCAACACCAAAATAAATCTTATTTCTTATCAAAACATCATGATCAATGATTACAAACATCAAAACAAGAATCAAAACTAAAATAAAAATTAAAACCAACACGATCAAGTTTACTCACTTTGATGCTTGGAAGCAAGAGATTCAGGTGGTGTGAGGTGGAGGAGATGGTTGGTGGTGGTTGTGGTGGTCGGAGGCAACCTCTGGCTGGATGGAACAGTAGCAAACAACAACAGGAGGGAGGGGGGCAGTCGTGAGGTTAGAGAGAGAAAGGAGAAGAGAGGGCAGTTAGTCTATGGTACATACCTATGTACCATAGAAATATGCACACCTATATATAAAAGGATCCTATTAAAATGAGCAAGGATAAACATATGCTGCAATCTACATATACAAAATTGGGCCAGCTGTTTCTTTGCATTTGGGTGGCCCACAAGACTAACATCTGAAGAGAAACACACGTGAAAACTGAAGCAAGAAAATTTTGAGCAAGAAACACACGGCCAAATCTGCAAAATCAAACACTGCATATTTGAATTTTGACCAAGACAATTTTGAGCAACATACATGATCAATCCTGAAAATTAGCAATACAAATCAGCAAAATCAATGGATTTTGGGGAACAAGTGGTAGCTGAAGCAGAGGAATTGCTCATTGAAGAGTTACATATGCTAGGATTTCAAGGTATGGTTCATAAAATTGCTCAAACAAACAATTATCTATCAATCTTCAATGCAAAGAATAGCAACCTAGTGCAACTTTTAAAGTCAAGCATGGTTGCACATAAGGTGTTTGAGAAAATTCCCCAAAGGTAGGATTGTAATAATAAAATTGTTGCACATAAGCTGACACAGAAGGTACACTAATTTAGGCAAAAGGTTCACTGCTGTGTACAAAAGTTTCGCTGCAATGTAGAAAGATTTCACTGCATTTTTTGAAAGATACACCAAATAAATAAGAACGATTAACAGTATCAAATCCTGCTATTCATAGGATAACCATAATTAAATGAACATAATAATTATTGAGGTATCATTGTACTCAAATTCTCAAATTTTAATTAAAGAAATAATGAAAAAGTTTCATTTTCACTTTATAATTAAAGGAGTAGCTTATGTGGTTTTTGAAGGCAACAAGTGGTCGACGGCGTCTGGAGGATCCCAGCATGTCTAACACTAAAGTTGGAGCTGCAACTACTGAGGTAATAAACTACATGATCACTCTATATTTTAACAAATATAGTTAGAAAAATTTTATAATTAAAGGACAAAATATTTGTTGATGCAGGTAGCATGTACCACGGCGTCTGTTGGAGATGGTGCACTTGAAAATATTTAGTGACACTATAATGTCAAAATCGATAGCATGAGGACACCATCATTTCTTTTTACACAGTTTAATATTATGTGGATATTAGAACTGATTGAATTTGTCGATATTAGAGCTGTTTTGGTGGTTGTCGATGTGCATACTACTATTGATTCTTATTCAGTGACAGAGTATTGTTTGTAACTATATATCTTAGTTTTGATCGAATGAATCTTTTATACAATGCAGTGAATCTTTTCTCAACTACAGGGAACTTTTCCTCAATTGCAGTGAACCTTTTGTGCCAAAAAGCAAAATGGAGATGTTTTATGCAATTCAGTGAATCTTTTCCGAACTGCAGGCAACCTTTCCCCAATTGTAGTGAACCTTTTGGGCCAATAAGCAAATTTAAATCCCTTTTTAAGACAGATTGGCTGTTAATCTCCTCTCTTTTGAGGCTTTGTCTGAGAATATTGTGATTGCTTTGCTAGGTAAAGCTATGAGGATTGCTGCAAGATAAGGCATTATAGACCTATAAGGAGTTCTCCATGGAGGACCCTAAGGATTTTAAGCCTCAAGCCATATTTCTTTTTATTCGATACATAGTTGATCTATGTAACTAGACATATGAACCTTTACTACATGTAATTACACTCTCAATCCATCTGGACGTGGCCCTTGGTAAGGAGACAGGATGGATGGGCTTCTTCAACAAGGGTGCCTATTGAGAGCAAAAAACTTGTCAAAACTTTCGATGATATAATTCACTTAATTATAACAAGGGAAAAAAAAAGTGAACTGACATTGAACTTCTTAAATCCGGTATTCCATTTCTCAACATCTCTCATGTGCATCTCCAAGTGTCGCATTGCATACACCCCTGAGTCAGGATAAATGTTTCTTGAAACTTCCATGCAGGTTAGTTTCAGTTGCTCCAATTGCAAACTCTCTATAGAAATAGCTTTACCCCTGACTGATTTAGGGAATTTATCAGGAAAACACTTTGAGAAGCACCGAACCTAGGGAAAAAAAGTAGTATACATTTATGATAGGTAACTTCAAATATTAGAGGATTAGAATATCAAAAGGACGAAAAGGTAATATAGAAAATTACCAAGAGGTTGACACAAATAAGAATAATACCATTGCCCACATTGTTATGACTAACAGAATGGATAATCTCCACCTTCTTTGCCAAGAAATTAAAGCACACAACAAAGTAATATTCATTATGAAACACTGGAAAGAATATCTACATATCAACACAATTATGTAAGCATATTTACACCATTCAGCTATATAAGCATATGTAAACCACATTGTGATTGTAGTGCAACAATGCCAACGGTGAAATATAGACAACGTAACACCAATATTTACTCCACAGTTTTACACCTTAACTTTGATCCAATGAATTTTTTATGCAATGCAGTGAATTTTTTCCCAACTGCAGGGAACCTTTCCCCAATTGTAGTGAATCTTTTGTGCCAACAAACAAAATTAAATTATTTTTAATTGCTATAGATCTGAGGCTGTGCACTGTACGCGCAGCATATGTACCTAGTAAGGTACATACGTTTGTAAGGTAATATTTTCTGAAGAGAGGGTGTGTGTGTGTGTTGTTATATTTGCCTGGCTAGAATGACTCCAAAAAATGCTTGGCTAAATTTTATCCTTCCAAAATATCTTTTTTTTAATTAAAATTAGGCACAAATGATAGTAATTAACTTAATTTAATCTCACCAAATTTTTTGGGCCAAAATTTTAACCCAAAATGAATCGAGCTGCAAATTGGGCCCAAATGAATTGGGACGAACTTAATGAATTTGAGCCCAAATATTTTTGCATGGCTAAAAATTAAATTTTTGTGACATTATGAAAAAAATTTAATGCTCAATCATAATCATCGAGGCCTAATATGCATTCATCTAAAATTTAATCAATCAACGAAACTTGAATTAACAATCAATGAAACTTGAATTGCAAAATGGGACCCAAATGAAATATCCTCCAACTGGGATGCTTAAATATGATAAATGAAAGTGGAAAATTTAGAAGACATAAGGTAATTCGGTAAATATATAAATTGAGGATAATTTAATTAATAAACATGATTTGGTTAAACAAATAACCATGAGTGACTAAATCCATAAACATGATAAATTAAATGAATAAACATGATTAATTAAATAAATCAGTATGATTTAAATAAATAAATATGGATTAGGGTCGGGTTATTGAATCAATCATGGAGTATGTGCGACAGAAATGTATGAAATTGCTGAAGGGATAGTCAAATTTTAAGGACATAGGGTTCAAAGTTAATGGTTATAGGTAGGGTTGTGGGAGAACAACTCGAACCTGAAAACAAAATCGAGCAATCGAAAAATTGAGGAAACTGAAAAACCGGTTAAGCAAACAAATGTTTTAGAAAAACCGGATCGGTCACAGTTCGGGCGGATTGAAATTTCGGTTACCGAAACCAACAGTATTTGTCCCAGAAAATTTTATAACAAAAAAAAATGAAAAGGTCAGGTAAGAAACTGCAGTTTTTGTATTATTTATGAATGGTAACCGAAATGTTATGGGTATAGCATTAAGGGTATTTGGCACAAGTTTCAGCGACCAAGCTTTTGCATTCATAGTTTAGGCAATAGGATTTTAACCATATAGTTCACCATGTAGGGTTGAGAGTGCAAGGGTACGTATATAGGGTTTAGGGTTAATGTTGAAGAGAAGGGCACCACTAGACCTGGCAAAGGGGTCATTCGGTTCGGGTACAGGTCTGGTTAAGTTCGGGTCGGGTCATGTTCGCGTTAAGTGACACTTCGGGTCGCTTCGGTTTGGGTCGGGTATGGTTCGGGTCGGGTCGATTTCGGGTCAACCAATTTTTGGTGAAATATGTTCGTCATACCAAAACAAGCAACTTTGCTGAAGATTTCGGGTCGGGTATGGTTCGGGTCGGGTCAATTCGGGTTTCGGGTCTACTTTCGGGTGAGCATACTTTGGGTGTCGGGTCGGGTATGGGTCCGGGTCATTCGGTTCAGGTTTCGGGTCTCGGGTTAGTTTTGCCAGGTCTAGGCACCACATCCCCACATCTTAGGGTTTAGGGCTCTACTGTTAGGGCAGAGGGCTTAGGATTTATAATTTACGTTTGAGGGTTTTGGTTCTGCATCAGTCATGTAAGGCTTAGGGTTCAGGGTTTACGGTATGTATATTATATGGACAAACACACACACAAACACACAAACACACAAACATATATACATACATACATATATATATACATATATATATAT
>JACYFF010019584.1:34288754-34312929 GCA_017589665.1 Selenicereus undatus
GGTGTAATCTGCCTTAGAGAAGGAGATTACGTGGTTGCAAGGTTGTAAAAAGGTGTGTTACAATTGTAACGAGTTAAGCCCGGTTTAGTGAAGTGGTTAAATCCTACACGAGGTAGGTCGTGGTTTTTCACACCTCAGTTGGGCTACAGGTGTTTTCCACGTAAAAATTGTGTGTGCTTTATTTTTCCGCATTTATCTTGGTGATTTTCGCAATTGGTATATCTGAGAACACCCTCTGTAAAAAAGTCATAGGGGTGTTTGTTATTTACAATGCAAAAATCAGACACCACAATTCACCCCCCCTTGTGGTAGAATACTCACTAATTCAACAAACATAGACTTTCAATTATCTAGACTGAATCCATGTAGTAACCAACAACTCTATTTACACGCATTGCTACAAATTGAAGTTTAAAGGAAGGAAAATTGGGCAGTTGATTCCTCAAGGTCATATGCTAGTAGTCTCATTCTAAAACATGAATTCAAGTCACCTCTAGGATCACAATAGTTAACTCAGGGATTCCTATAACACGTTAGAACAATAAGAATGTCACATAGCACCAAGTAGCATCATTTAAGCACAACAGGATCGCTTAGCATCGCATGGTACCAGCAATTTAGCATCTTCAAGCATAGGACTTGTAAGTAATGTGATACCATCTAACATGCACATAACAAGCAACTCACCGAACGAAAACATATACAACCGTCATTCCTAGAACCTGTAGGTCATGGACTAACATGCCTCCGTTGTGCTACTCTAATCAAAACTATAAGGCCAAGGATATGTGAATGTAGGATTCTAGGGTCACCCCAACATGCATTTAAATATATGTGTATGCAGTTAATCAGTTATGACATGGGGTCAAGGAATTCATGGAATGCAATTAACAGCTCAGATGTCACACCATGACGTGCATCACAAAAGTTAAATCATTTAGTTAATTCAATCACGTGCTTATTCAAAGTCAAACCAAGCAAACCCCAACAAGGTGCAACAATTCATTCGCAAGCCTTAAGAGTCACGCATTCAAGTATGATCATGGGTATGCTAGCATCCGATATGATTGGGCATAGAATATGTAAGGCAAGCAAATGCCAATGCAAGTTCTACGGTCACAAGATTTCTGGCTAAGCAGATGAATTAAGTAGCCATTCTAACAAAACATAAGAATAGGGGCACTTCAGTTCATAAGACAATTAGGCAATTCCCTTACTCTATCATTACGATTAACTCAAGTAATGCATCTAACACGATCATATGCATGATCACACTAAAGGACGTACTAGCAGCAGGAAATCCAAGTACTTGGCACTTCATTAACACATCTGGCAATGCGTACACATTGGCATATGGACGCTCAAATCATTTAATTACACATAGAAAGTTATGCTCGTAAGGCTAAACCCAGGCATTATTGTAAAGCACATGCGAGTCTACAGTTGCAACATTACCCAACCAAACAATTAGAAAGGTTTCTAATGGGAAAGCACAACCCTAACTCACTAATCAGAAGACCTTGACTTTTAAGGTCTTTAGGTTTTCAAAAGAAAATAGTGTAACAGCTTCTAGCTCTTTCTCTCTACCAACCTTTGAGTACGTCTGCTCACTCCACTACGGGGCCCGAGGAGCAAATCGTACTTTAGGGGAAAAGACGAGCTTAGAGTTAAAGACTTTTCTATTCATTGAATTCAGACCATATGAACTTTAAACTTTCGATTAAAATCACCAAGGCATATAAGCGAAACAACTTTGATTGTGCTAACACTTATCTCATTCATGAGAATAGAAGCTATTCGGCTTATACTCTTGGCAATTCGTTCATTCACTTGGTTAAGGAGCTCACTGAAGCCGCAACTAACTAGCTAGACGCGCTAATATTCACATAAAACTCACTTTTGCACATGCAAGAGGCGTATGTCACATAGTCACCAAGGGTTCCTAGACGACTATCTGAAATGCAAGACTCATGTCGCGGACCATAGTCGCAGGACCTTTCCTCTGATACCGTCAATGTAACACCCCCACCCCCTAGGGTCAGAAGCGTTACATTTTCGTACTTCTTACTTAATTTCTAGTGTGGAACGAACAGAGTTTCCCCTAAAAACTTATCGTTTCCAGGCTAAAAGCCTTGCTAAAAAAATTCCCTTCAAATCCACGGAAGCGCATAACATTTAAAAGAAGCTCAACGGCCACGCGCCGGAGTTCACAAATCAACGAGCCACCCGCTCGGAGTACACCAAACAGAATAGTTCTTTAACACAGGAAAAGTAAAAGATACAACTCAACGGTCTACGCAACCGGAGTACTGGGATTTACATCCCAGAATACAGCCAACTTTAATCGAGAAGACATCTAACTATTCAGATGGTTGGCTCACACGGCCATACAGAGCGACTCACGAACAATATGTATTATATGAACTGGAAAACTGAGTTTACAACACTTACAAACTAGGAATACATTATATTAAATTGTTAAACACATGAATCTACTTCTATATGGCACACATAACTCTTTTTCATGTAGGGGTAGACTCCAGCTCGCATAAGTACCTTGATTTTCACCTGCCATAACAAAAGACTAGGGAAAAAAAGGGAAAGAGTATTGGGGTGAGCAACCACACGCTCAGTGAGAATTCCCTTACTCCTTAAAACCCAAAACAGAGTCAGACAATAATACTAATAATAGCCATATATCACGCATTCATACTTTACTAGCTTAATAGGTAATCAAAATCCTCAAGGAAAGATCACCACCATTAAAACTTCATTCTAACCCCTCAACTCATTTCTAGGCCCTAAACGGCCAAGCTTCCCTACTATCAAACCGTCAGGCACATAATTGAACAAGCAACAAGGATTGAGTTTGAAGCTTTCAAACATACTTTTGAAAACACAGTGACTCTTCACATATTCTAATAATGGTTCATAACTCACGCCAACTTCTGAAAAGCTTATAATTCTTTCTGAAACAACACAAAATATCTAAATTGGTAAGAAAGACTTCGCAAAAATCATTCTTTTTTAGGATATGCACCATTAAAAAAACTTAAACTTTTAATGCATGGCTAGGCTGTAACCAACTACACCTGAAATTCATTTAAACTATACTCAGATCACATTCATAAAATATGAGGGCTACGTGCATTTGAAGGTTTTCTTCTTTTCTTAAAAACGTCTTACTTAGCCTCTTGAGGCTCGTATTACTTTTTTAAAAAAAAATCTTCCTTTCCTTTCTGAAATACTTAGATTGGCAATTTGCCAAATCTCCTTTTTATCAGGAACTTACGTGTAACATAAAACATCTTATTGTGCTGGCTAGGGAGGTCAACACCGCCCTTAAGTGAGATCGTCACTCTTATTCTACGTTATCCCCGGGGTATACGCACATAGCTTTTGGCCAAAACACGTCTCAATAGATAAACTCAAACTTCGATATTGTCCTCTATGGGGCAACAGCTCACACCAGGATAATCATATCCTGAGTCCAGTCCCCCTCAAGGTTTTCTTACGCGTCACACATCATAACTTATCTGGGGAACAACTCACACCAAGATATTTCATATCTTGAGTCCAGTTCCCACGAACAGCTCACACCAAGATAATTTATTTCTTGAGTCCAGTTCCTAACTTTTCTTTTGAGGGAAACTTTGCGTCAAGTTTCCAGGAACAACTCACACCAAGATAACTTTTATCTTGAGTCCAGTTCCTAACTTACTTATCTCAAGGGGAAACAGCTCATGCCCTTTCTGTGTCCAGTTTCCGTCCTCTGGCCAACTTCCCATCACATTCTTAGGCTTTCAAGACATAATTCATTTCTCTGTTTCAAATGCTTACTTGACTGAAAACTCGCCTTTTAAACTAAACGACCATACCCTTTCGAAGTGCTCATAATTAACTCGTTTTGCGCTCAAACACTGCTTAGAGAAGTTACAAGTTTATTAACACATAAATCGACTTCGTTTGAAACTTGAAAACTTCTTAAAAACGTAATGAGCTTATTAAATCGTAGAACGATTTTGTTTTGAACTTAAAATCTTCGTATAAGTGTGGGTTACGTGCATTTGAAAGTTTTCTTCTTTTCTTAAAAACGTCTTACTTAGCCTCTTGAGGCTCGTATTACTTTTTTTTAAAAATGTGCCTTTCCTTTCTGAACTGCATAGAATGGCAATTTGCCAAATCTCCTTTTCATCAGGAACTTACTTATAACATAAAACATCTTATTGTGCTAGCTAGGGAGGTCAACACCACCCTTAAGTGAGACCGTCACTCTTATTCTACGTTATCCCCGTGGTATCCGCACTTAGCTTTTGGCCAAAACGCGTCTCAATAGATAAACTCAAACTTCGATATTCTCCTATGTGGGGCAACAGCTCACACCAGGATAATCATATCCTGAGTCGAGTCCCCCTCAAGGTTTTCTTACGCGTCACACATCATAACTTGTCTGCGGAACAACTTACATAAAGATATCTCATATCTTGAGTCCAGTTCCCAGGAACAGCTCACACCAAGATAATTTATATCTTGAGTCCAGTTCCTAACTTTTCTTTACAGGGATACATCTCACGCCATCTTTGCGTCCAGTTTCCAGGAACAGCTCCCAGCATGATAACTTTTATCTTGAGTCCAGTTCTTAACTTACTTATCTCAGGGGGAAACAGCTCACGCCCTTTCTGCTTCCAGTTTCCGCCCTCTGGCCAACTTCCCAGCATATTCTTAGACTTTCAAGACATAATTCATTTCTCTATTTCAAATGCTTACTTGGCAGAAAACTCGCCTTTCAAACTAAACGACCGTACCCTTTTGAAATGCTCATAATTCATTCGGTTTGGGCTTAAACACTGCTTATAGAGGTTATAAGTTTATTAACACATAAATCGACTTCCTTTGAAACTTGAAAACTTCTTAAAAATGTAATGAGCTTATTAAATCGTAAAACGATTTTGTTTTGAACTTAAAAGCTTCGTATAAGTGTAATACAGCTACTAACTTGCAAAATGACTTCGTTTTCAACTTAAGAAGCTCTTATACACGTAAAACGTTTGCTAGTTTATAAAACGAATTCATTTCTCACTTAAAAGCTTAATATAAACGTGATATGTTTATTAACTCATAAAACGACTTCCTTTTAGACTTAAGGCTTCCTATAATTTGGTTAATACTAAAAACGATTTCACTTTAAACTTAAAAGTTTCTTTTAAACGTAACACGTTTACTAAATCGTAAAACGAATTAGTTTCTAACTTGAATGCTTCGTATAAACGTAATAAGCTTACTAAATTGTAAAACGATTCATTTTTAACTTAAAGGCTTTTTATATAAACATAATAAGGTTGCCTAATCATAAAACAACTTCGTTTCTAACTTGAAAGCTTCGTATAGGCATAATACATTTGATAGTTCGCAAAACGACTTCATTTCCAAGTAAAAAGCTTCTTATAAATGTAAAACGATTGCTAACTCATAAAAACGACTTGGGTTTTTAGCTTAAAAGCTCCTTTTAAACGTAATACGTTTTCTAAATCGTAGATCGAAACTCAATAGAGGCTTAAGTAACCAAAAAGCATGCAATAAGCTAAGCATCATAATTACTACCTTAAGGTATTCTTTTTTGGATCGTATAAATTCTTTTAAACATAAGGGGGGTCATTACCCAAACCAATGCCTTAAAAACCTTTTTGAACTCACTCTTAGTTTGCTTTTGAAGTTCCTAAACCTATCGACTATTCAGTCGAGTCACTAACTGAGCAGTTCGACGGTTTAGGACTCTTTTTACACTTTAGACGTCCTAACACACGAATAGGCAACTGATACATTTAAAAGCCTTTTCAAGCATATACACGACCTTTCTAAATGTCCTGTCCTTTTTCTTTTTCTTTTTTTTGTCTGTTTTTTTTAAAATGTCTAAACTTTCAAGAATTAATCACATAGCACATTGCGAGGAAAGGGTTTACACATAGCACATTCATACACTTCATATCACAACTCGTTAAGCCACACATGGCCTCGCAATCCACACGATTGCGGCAATTCACAAACCTATCTCCCTCCTCACACATCACCGACCACAAGATCCTCGAATTTCTCAACAGTTCCACCTCAAGCCATCCAACTACTAACTCGGTTTAATGTTGTCATAAATAAACCAATAATTCATAAAACCATCATATATAAGCATAACATTCTCAATGATAGCCCCATATAGAAATTAATACAGTTGTACTGATTTAATGATAACTTCTAAGCAGAAACCAACATGCTTGTCTAATGCCTCAATTCGCCCGGTTAGCATTTTCAAACTTCATAACATGATTCAGGGCTAAGAAACTAACATTGCGACAACACTAAGGTGACAATCTGATTATTATTAATTCAATGAACTTTCAAACTGTCTAGCTATAAAAAATCCAACACCAGTTTCAACATCCAATTAACCCACGATTAACACCATGTTCATGATTTCTCAACTTTGACTCCAATTTCACCCAAACTGATTTCTAATCTCATAATTAACATGCGCTAACTAATTTAGTTAAATTCGTCGAAAATAATAGTAATTTAGGCAGAAAGGAACCCTCACCTTGAACCCAAGTTAGGGGTTCGATTCACTGCTAGGTGCTCGACTTTAGGGGCTCAAACAACTCAAAACTTTCGACTCTTGCTCACCCACGCTTGAACAGGACCCAAATCGCGCCCAGACTCCCAGAATTTGAACCCCAGAAACGACCTAAAATCACTTCCTAAATTAAGGTTGAATCGGGGTTTCAAAGCAACCGAAATTCGTAGGAAATTCAAGCAATTGAGAGGTGAAGTTCATGGCCATACCTAGGGAACGCGTTCGAGCTCCAATTCGACACCAGAACGTGGTTGATTCGTACGGATTTCGACCCAAATTCACACCAAACGGTAGCTAACTCGAAGGGGAGGTCGAATGGGTGAGGTTTTGGCGAAAATCGGCTCCCAGTTGGAGCTTGGGAGTGGCGTCAATGGAGGAGGAAGAAGAAGAACAGCAGGGCGTGAGGAGAGAGAGAGTGTATCGGGGTAGGGGGTCACGTGAACAGCCAGGGAAAGAACGGGGAGGAAGGAAATAGTTCGTGCGTGAATTACTAAAATACCCATCCCTATCTCTTTCTTTTTGCCCCAAGCTGATGCAAATACGATATCGCTAATCTAATTCATGACCCAAACTCTAAACCAAAAATCAATAACGTGGCCCTTCATCGATTACTCGTTCCCAAAAATATCGAAGTTCGATTTACTAGCATCGAACTACTTCTAAGGTTGACAACCTAATCGTATTTGGGTTCCTAGTCGATTTAGTACTCGTTAATAATCTGTATTAACGCTTACTAAAAATCATCGAAGGATTTTGAAAAAAAATAATAATTTTAATAAAATTATCGATCACATATGCACATCACTAATAATTTAACTCGTATCGTTAAATAAAATAGGTTTTTATAATGCAAAAACGGGTCACGAACAACTTAACAGAAAATAAGGTACGCGGGCCTTACACTCCCCCCCCCCCTAAAAGAATTTCACCCCTGAAATTCCCAAATTATGCTCAGTCATGCTTAAGACGCGCACACCTAGACACGATCTGCACAAGTCATACTAACATCCAAATCTCGATTACAAACAGTTTAAACTGAAGAAAAGGGGCACATGGTATCCAGTCTCCTCTTCGCCAATCTTCTTCAAGCGTCTACTCACTCTATTTAGGCGCCGAGGGCAAATCGCATTGAAGAGGGGCAAAGGAGTTGGCATGGACAACCATATTGAGCTTGTTTTAAAAACGAACATAGACTTTCGATTATCTAGACTGAATCCATGTAGTAACCAACAACTCTATTTACATGCATTGCTACGAATTGAAGTGTAAAGGAAGGAAAATTGGGTAGTTGATTCCTCAAGGTCATATGCTAGTAGTCTTATTCTAAAACATGAATTCAAGTCACCTCTGGGATCACAGTAGTTAAGTCAGGGATTCCTATAACATGTTAGAACAATAAGAACGTCACATAGCACCAAGTAGCATCATTTAAGCACAACAGCATCGCTTAGCATCGCATGGTACCAGCAATTTAGCATCTTCAAGCATAGGACTTGTAAGTAACATGATACCGTCTAACATGCACATAACAAGCAACTTACAGAACGAAAACATATACAACTGTCATTCCTGGAACTTGTAGGTCATGGACTTACATGCCTCCACTGTGCTACTCGAATCAAAACTATAAGGCCAAGGATATGTGAATGTAGGATTCTAGGGTCACCCCAACATGCATTTAAATATATGTGTATGCAATTAGTCAGTTATGATATGGGGTCAAGGAATTCAAGGAATGCAATTAACAGCTCAGATGTCACACCATGACGTGCATCACAAAAGTTAAATCATTTAGTTAATTCAATCACGTGCTTATTAAAACTCAAACCAAGTAAACCCCAACAGGGTGCAGCAATTCGTTCGCAAGCCTTAAGAGTCACGCATTCAAGTATGATCATGGGTATGCTAGCATGCGATACGATTCGGCATAGAATATGCAAGGCAAGCAAATGCCAATGCAACTTCTATGGTGACAAGATTTTTGGCTAAGCAGATGAAGTAGATAGCCATTCTAACAAAACATAAGAATAGGCGCACTTCAGTTCATAAGACAATTAGGCAATTCCCTTACTCCATCCTGTTGATTAACTCAAGTAATGCATCTAACACAATCATATGCATGATCACACTGAAGGACGTACTAGCAGCAGGAAATCCAAGTACTTGGCACTTCATTAACACATCTGGCAATGCGTACAAATTGGCATGTGGACACTCAAATCATTTAATTGCACATAAAAAGTTATGCTCGTAAGGCTAAACCCAGGCATTATTGCAAAGCACATGCGAGTCTGCAGTTGCAGCATTACCCAACCAAACAATTAGAAAGGTTTCTAGTGGGAAAGCACAACCCTAACTCACTAATCGGAAGACCTTGACTTTTAAGGTCTTTAGGTTTTCAAAAGAAAATAGTCTAACAGCTTCTAGCTCTTTCTCTCTACCAACCTTTGAGTACGTCTGCTCACTCCACTATGGGGCCCGAGGAGCAAATCGTACTTTAGGGGCAAAGACGAGCTTAAAGTTGAAGACTTTTCTATTCATTGAATTCAGACCATATGAACTTTAAACTTTGGAT
The DNA here is from genome assembly GCA_017589665.1 of Selenicereus undatus. Taxonomy (NCBI): domain Eukaryota; kingdom Viridiplantae; phylum Streptophyta; class Magnoliopsida; order Caryophyllales; family Cactaceae; genus Selenicereus; species Selenicereus undatus. The sequence goes on from JACYFF010019584.1 coordinate 34,297,952, forward strand.
TAAAATCACCAAGGCATATAAGCGAAACAACTTTGATTGTGCTAACATTGATCTCATTCATGAGAATAGAAGCTATTCGGCTTATACTCTTGGCAATTCGTTCATTCACTTGGTTAGGAGCTCACTCAAGCCGCACCTAACTTGCTGGACGCGCTAATATTCACATAAAACTCACATTTGCAAATACAAGAGGCATATGTCACATAGTCATAAAGGGTTCCTAGATGACTATATGAAATACAAGACTCAGGTCGCGGCCTATGGTCGCAGGACCTTTGCTCTGATACCATCAATGTAACAACCCCCAGCCCCTAGGGTCAGAAGCGTTACGTTTTCTTACTTCTAACTTAATTTCTGGGGTGGAACGGACAGAGTTTTCCCTAAAAATTTACCGTTTCAGGGCCAAAAGCCTTGCAAAAAAAATTCCCTTCAAATCCACAGAAGTGCATAACACTGAAAAGAAGCTCAACGGCCACACGCCGGAGTTCACAACTCAACGATCCACCTGCTCAGAGTACACTAAACAGAAGAGTTCTTTAACACAGGAAAAGTAAAAGATACAACTCAACGGTCTACGCAACCAGAGTACTGGGGTTTACCTCCCAGAATACAGCCAACTTTAATCGAGAAGACATTTAACTATTCAGATGGTTGGCTCACACCGCCCTACAGAGCGACTCACGAACAATATGTATTATATGAACTAGAAAAATTAGTTTACAACACTTACAAACTAGGAATACATTATATTAAATCGTTAAACACATGAATCTACTTCTATATGGCACACAAAACTCTTTTTCATGTAGGGGTAGACTCCAGCTCGCAAAAGTAGCTTGATTTTCACCTGCCATAACAAAAGACTGGGGAAAAAAAGGGAAAGAGTATTGGGGTGAGCAACCACACGCTCACTGAGAATTCCCCTACTCCTTAAAACCCAAAACAGTTATAGACAATAATACTAATAATAGCCATATATCACGCATTCATACTTTACTAGCATAATAGGTAAGCAAAATCCTCAAGGAAAGATCACAACCATTAAAACTTCATTCTAACCCCTCAACTCACTTCTAGGCCCTAAACGGCCAAGCTTCCCTACTATCAAACCGTCAGGCACATAATCAAACAAGCAACAAGGATTGAGTTTGAAGCTTTCAAACATACTTTCGAAAACACAGTGACTCTTCACATATTCCAATAATGGTTCATAACTCACGCCAACTTCTGAAAAGCTTATAATTCTTTCCAAAAGTACCCAAAATATCTAAACTGGCAAGAAAGACTTCGCAAGAATCATTCTTTTTTAAGACATGCACCATTAAAAAAACTTAAACGTTCAACGCATGGCTAGGCTGTAACCAACTACACTTGAAATTCATTTAAACTATACTCAGAACACATTCATAAAATATGTGGGTTGCGTGCATTTGAAAGTTTTCTTCTTTTCTTAAAAACGTCTTACTTAGCCTCTTGAGGCACGTATTACTTTTTTTTTTTTTAAAAATTTCCTTTCCTTTCTGAACTGCTTACAATGGCAATTTGCCAAATCTCCTTTTTATCAGGAACTTACTTATAACATAAAACATCTTATTGTGGTGGCTAGGAGGTCAACACCGCCCTTAAGTGAGATCGTCACTCTTATTCTATGTTATCCCCGGGGTATATGTACTTAGCTTTTGCCCAAAACGCGTCTCAGTAGATAAACTCAAACTTCGAAATGGTCCCCTGTGGGGCAACAGCTCACACCAGGATAATCATATCCTGAGTCCAGTCTCCCTTAAGGTTTTCTTACGCGTCACACATCATAACTTATCTGGGGAATAGCTCACACCAAGATATTTCATATCTTGAGTCTAGTTCCCCGGAACAAGTCACACCAAGATAATTTATATCTTGAGTCCAGTTCCTAACTTTTCTTTACAGGGAAACAGCTCACGCCATCTTTGTGTCCAGTTTCCACGAACAACTCACATCAATATAACTTGTATCTTGAGTCCAGTTCCTAACTTACTTATCTCAGGGGGAAACAACTCACGCCCTTTCTGCGTCCAGTTTCCGCCCTCTGGCCAACTTCCTAACACATTCTTAGACTTTCAAGACATGATTCATTTCTTTGTTTCAAATGCTTACTTGGCTAAAAACTCGCCTGTTGAACTAAATGACCATATCCTGTTTAAATGCTCATAATTCATTCGTTTTGGGCTTAAACACTGCTGTTAAGATCGTGAGTATTCTACCACAAGAGGGGGGTGAATTGTGGTGTCTGATTTTCGCGTTGTAAATAACAAACACCCTTGTGACTTGTTTGCAGAGGGTGTTCTCAACAATTGCAAATGCGAAAATCACCAAGATAAATGCGAAAAATAAAGCACACACAATTTTTACGTGGAAAACACCTCTAGCCCAACTGAGGTGTGAAAAACCACGACCTACCTCGTGTAGGATTTAACCACTTCACTAAACCGGGCTTAACTCGTTACAAATGTAACACACCTTGTTACAACTTGCAACCACGTAACCTCCTTCTCTAAGACAGGTTACACCACGTCCAAATCTCACCAGATTGGACACGTCCAAAGTCCACACGACTAGGACACACTTTCTCATTTTCGACTGATCTGGGATCAAGGTCAACAAACACCTTACTGGGGGTGCTTCTTACTAAGCAGATGTACGGTACAATGCGAATCCTATTATGCCAATATATTGAAAGCTCAGTTTAAACACAACTTGTGTTGGTTTTCTTTTCTCAAGTGTAGCTCGAAAAATTCTTCTCACTAGAAAAACCACTTTTGAAAATTTTCTTTTTTGCGTATGTTGTGTGTTTCTAGTTTTTCTCTTGCTTTCTTTTCTTGCACCTTGTGGGAGTGAAAGAACTGAGATTTTATACACAAAAATCCAACGGTCAAGCCCAAAAGAATCAGCTAAGTATGGAAAACGATTTTCAAGAAAAAATACTCCCCAACGGCTAGTGACAAGTTTTTCCCAAACTATAAGGGATTTGTTATCTTAAGAGATAACCCTTATCTTCCCATAGCCGTGAAGAAGATTCAAAAAGCAACCAAAAATCTTCAGCTTTTGAAATTTTATCATATCCGAAAATATGGGCAAAATGAATCTTTTAGTTTTGGCAAATCTCCCAAAACCTATTTTCGCAAATCTCCCATAATATTTTCAAGAAATATCCTTTCCAGAAAAATAGCAATCTTGGAGTTTAAAGAAAGTATTCTGGAGATCTTGGCCAACCGAAATGAATTTTCAAAGACAAACGGGTATGGCCACTTCAGTTCATAAACACCCCAGGCACCCTGTTTGTAGGGTTGTTCGCAACTGGTGTTCTGAAGCACTTAGCGCAAATACCGATTCAAGAGGTGTTTAAAAAGCGTTTTCAATATTGGCATATTAACATGAGTCTAAATAAATAAAACCTATATACCCAAGACATCTTGTTTTGAACCAGTCATCTTGTCCAAGATTTGTAGAGCTGCTGTGAACATCAAGGCCACCTTGTTTGCTGGGGTTGTTCTTTGCATTTCTAGAGTTCAGGAACATGCCTTACAATCAACTGTCGAGATGACGTTCTTGACTTAATATAGAATCACCAAGTAAAACCTGTTTTAAGGACTTGTTCTCACATGTAGCAAACCAGTTAATACAATAAAGATTATAAACACCAGTTAGGCCTGTTTGGAGATCGTGTTTGGAGCAACATTACTTAGACAAATTTTTACACTTGGATTTGTTATCATCAAAACTTAAATATAATAACTCAACAAATTCCCCCTTTTTGATATGACAAACCAAGTGACCATATTGACAAAACAAAAGATGAATGCTGATAGGGATAAGTGACCATATTGACAAACCAAAAAATGGATCCACGTAAGTCAAGGTCAGGTTGGTCAGGTTCATTCGCATACATTGTCACATTCAAATACATTGTCAATAGGTTTTCACTCTTCTTCCTCCCTATCCAAGAAGTCGACCAGGAAGTGATCAAAAAGGTCTGCTGAGTTTCTCCCTTGACCCCTTGGAATCACGTTCTTAATGACAAACATGAAAAGTAGTTGGTGGAGAGGGATCAGATCACCCTTTTTTACAGAGGAGGGTGTTCTCAGACCCTGTTTTTGACTGAGACGTTTGGTCACCTCTACGAGCCTGGCTGTCTCCAAGACTATTTTATCTTCCCTCACATACACACCAAAACCTTGTGAGGGCACTCCCAATATGTTTCCAAGTGAGGGCGCATCAATCCTAATGCCTTGCCCATTCACAAAACTTGTCACCACCCTTCGGTGACTCTGCAGTTGGCGTAAAACTCAGCCAACTCAGGCACAGAACACCCTTGCTGGGTGCTTGCAAACAACTCAAGCCAGCCTTGGGCTCGAAGCTTGGTCAAGAACACCCCCAGACCCTGTTCCTCAAAAAATCTTACAGACACTACCTTCCCCCTGACGACATTGCGCTTAAGCAATTGCGCATGTTTGTCAGACATAGGAGAGGGAGTGAACTGCTTTGGGCGTTTGGGGGCAGGAACAGAGGTGGTAGCTTCTGGTAGGGGGGCTGTTCTGGGCTTTCGCTTGAGGGGTATTTTTGCAGGAGAGGGCTTCACAGCAGGTTTAGTGGCTGATTTTGGAGGGGCTTGATCTTCAGACGACTCGGAAAACACCGGTGTCCCCTGTTTGAAGGTGGTGTCTTCAGAGTCAGAACTCGAGAACCCTTCGGTAGAAGAGGAAATCTCCTCGATGATAGGAGCAAAGGGTTTAGAGGATCTGGGGGTCGATCTGAAAACAATTCTCGCAGATTTGCGAGAAGGTTGAGAAGGAGGAGAAGAGGAAGTTAGAGAGGGGCGAGACCTTGGTGGTGGTCGTGTTCTTGGCGTTCGGGTGCGCCTAGCCACCATTTTTACCCTTTTCCTCTTCTCTCCAGTTTGAGAGACTAGAGGAACAGAGTCGCCCCCTTGGACAAGACTTTCTCCTGTTTTCTCACCAGAGTCCTCCTTCAGATCCATGAACAGATCATCGAAGAACGCATCCCCTGTTCTTTGAGTTATTTTCGGGAATAGTGCAGAAGAACAAGGTTCAAAATCCCCAACGATGGTTTATGGGTTCTCCAAGAATTGGTCTTCGAAACCCGAAGAACCAGCACCTGCTTCAGAAGAAATGGGACAAGGGATTGTTCCCACATACACCACTAATTCCCAACCAAAGGAGTAGGGAATATCATTCAACTCAAGCCCAATACTTTTGAGGTTTAACTGAGTGAGATACCCGAAGATTGTGTGGATAATTGGGCGAGGAGGAGCCGGAATCGAGGGTATAATCATGTTGTTACTCCCAGAGATTGATGAAGAATCAGTTTTGGGAGCCATTAACGCAAGGAAGAATTTCGGGTTTTGAGGGTTTTGCTAGGGTTTGAAAGCAAGAACAGAGGAGAGAGAGAGAGAGAGAGAGCAAGACGGGGAAGACAGACGCACGCAAGGGGGTTTTTTAAACTCCCCACCCGTTATGAAGGGCCACCTAGGGAACACCTAGAATTTAAGCAAACAGCATACATTAATGGCAATTAAGGCATACCTGTTCGAGTCGCCTGTTCTTGAACATGCTTCTCTTATTCCAAGGTCTGTCATGAATACTCTTTCTCCATCTCCCAAGACAGCAGTATATAATCATAATAGCACACAAGACTACACATATTCGTTAGGCATAGACCACTGTTTTAATAACAAGAATTGCAAACAAGGGAATAGAACAGGTATTATAAGGTGTTTTTGTCAACTTGACCTACCTCTGAGAACAGGTGTTCTCAGGGTGTTTTCACCAACCCCAATTCCAATCTGTTTCTCTCAAATTGATCTCTAGCTAGTGCCTTAGTGAATATATCAGCAATTTGATTTTCCGTTGAGCAGAAATTCATAGAAATTAAACCCTTTTCAACATTATCTCTCAAGAAATGATGTCGAATGTCAATATGTTTTGTCCTTTTGTGTTGACATGGGTTTTTGGCAATGTTAATAGCGCTAGTATTATCACAAAGAATAGGAATGCATCCAGTGTCAACACAAAAATCCTTAAGCTGTTGTCTTATCCACAACAGTTGAGCACAACATGAAGCTGCTGCAACATATTCAGCTTCTGCTGTGGACATGGCAACTGAATGTTGCTTCTTGGTAGCCCAAGATACCAAACAAGGTCCAAGAAAATGAGCCATACCTGAGGTACTCTTTCTATCAACTAGGAAACCTGCATAGTCAGCATCAGCATATCAAACAAGATCAAGATTGCAACCTCTAGGATACCATAGAGCTAAATCAGGTGTATGCTTTAAATATCTTAGTATCCGTTTAACAGCCTTAAGATGAGTCTCTTTAGGACTAGACTGAAAACGGGCACATAAACCAACACTAAAAACGATATCCGGTCTACTAGCGGTTAGGTATAGGAGTGACCCAATCATGCCCCTATAGAGTTTCTCCTCAACTGAGGGACTCCCATCATCCACAACCAACTTGGTTGAAGGAGAAATAGGAGTGTCTATGGGTTTGGCTGACTCCATCCTAAAACGCTTAAGTAGCTCCTTGATATACTTTTGTTGATGGATCATGGTGCCGTTTGGAGTTTGCTTGATTTGTAAGCCTAAGAAAAAATTATGCTCACCATCATGCTCATCTCAAACTCACTCCTCATCATATTTGAAAATTCATTGCATAAATCATGATGAGTCGCACCAAATATAATGTCATCTACATATATTTGGACAATCAATAGATGTTCCCCCTTAGATTTCAGAAACAAGATATTATCTACCTTGCCTCTTCTAAAATCATTTTCAAGTAAAAAGCTTGACAACCGTTCATACCAAGCTCTTGGAGCTTGTTTTAAACCATAAAGTGCTTTGTCAAGTTTAAAAACATGATTTGGAAAATCACCATTTTCAAAAGCAGCGGGTTGTTTGACATACACCTCTTCTTTAAGGTATCCGTTTAGGAATGCACTTTTCACATCCATTTGATATAACTTAATTTCCATATGAGCTGCAAAGGCTATTAAGATTCAAATAGCCTCAATTCTAGCAACTGGTGCAAAGGTTTCTTCATAATCAATCCCTTCTTCTTGATTGTACCCTTGAACCACCAGCCTTGCCTTGTTCCTAGTGACTGTTCCTGACTCATCTAGCTTATTTCGGAACACCCACTTGGTTCCAATAATTGTTCTCTCTGCAGGTTTAGGTACAAGGTGCCACACTTTGTTTCTTTCAAATTGATGAAGCTCTTCTTGCATAGCCATGATCCAATCTGAATCTGCAAGAGCTTCATTCACACTTTTTGGCTCAATGTTAGAAAGAAAAGCATAGAAAGAACAAAAATTCTTAAGTTTAGATCTAGTTTGCACTCCAGTATTAATATCTAACAAGATTTGATCAAGAGGGTGCGAACTATAGTGCTTCCATGGTCTTGGATTAATTGGATCCACAGACACATGTTCTATTCTAACTGAAGTGTGTGTAGGATCGAGCTCAAGAACACCTCCTGATCCTGTTTCTGCACTTGTTTGCAAGCTGGTTGCTAAAGTATATGGTTCCGAACATGGTTCAATGGTGTTTCCCCCGGTTTGGTTCTCACCTTGTCTGCCATTTTGAGGAACAACTTTTGTACCTGTTTTCTTCAGGGTGTTCTCACCTTGTTTTTCTTGGTTCAACAATTCCTTTTGGACAAGATCTAATTCAAACTCTTCATCCTGTGCATTATTCTCATTCAAAGAGTTAGATTCATCAAAAAGCACATGCACACTTTCCTCAACGCACAAGGTTCTTTTGTTAAAGACTTTGTATGCCTTGGTGTGAGAAGAATAACTGAGAAATATTGCCTCATCACTCCTGGGATCAAACTTTCCTAAAGCATCCTTCCCATTATTATGCACAAAACACTTACAACCGAATGTTCTTAATTGCATAATGTTGGGTTTTCTGCCTTTGAAGAGTTCGTGGGGAGTTTTGTTCAAAATAGGTCTAATCATACATCTATTCATAATATAATAAGATGTGTTCAAAGCTTCTGCCCAAAAGTTCCTAGGAAGACCACTAGCAATAAGCATTGTCCTAGTCATGTCTTCTAGGGTGCGATTTTTCCGTTCAACCACCCCATTCTGCTAGGGTGTTCTCGGGGCTGAGAAGTTATGATCAACACCATGTTCATTACAATAGTTTGTAAAACTTGCATTTTCAAATTCAGTACCATGATCAGACCTCAAGCTAACCAATGAGTGTCCTACTCTCTTTTGAACCTTTTTGAGAAGGGCAATAAAATTCTCAAAAGTTTCATCCTTGGAGGCCAAGAACAGGGTCCAAGTAAATCGAGAGTAATCATCCACTATGACAAGCACATACCTTTTCCCTCCTCTACTAGCTATCCTCATGGGACCACATAGATCAATATGCAATAACTCAAGAGGTCGGGTAGTGCTTACACACTTTTTAGATTTTAAAGAAGATCTGACTTGTTTTCGTTTTGCACAAGCTTCACATACCTTGTCATCATTATACTTGATGGAAGGTAGTCCAACAACCAAATCTTTAGAAACAAGTTTGTTTAACAAGGACAGACTTGCATGACCTAGTCTCTTGTGCCATAGTATTATATCATCATTTAATGCATTTAAACAAGTCAGATTATTTTGGGGAAGAGTGGAAATACAAACTTTATAAACATTTTGACATCGCTTCCCCCCTCAACACAACATCTCCTGTGTCGTCATTCACAACCAAGCAAGGTGTTTTTGAAAATAGTACTAGGTTGTTCTTGTCACACAGTTGGGACACACTTAGCAAATTGTGTTTTAACCCATCAACTAAGTGCACATTATCAATTGAGTGGGAGAGAGTTTTACCAATATTACCTATACCGACAATTGTCCCAGACTTGCCGTTTCCAAATGCTACACTCCCACCATTCAAAGCTGTAAGTGAGAGAAAATTTGATCTTTCACCAGTCATGTGCCGTGAACACCCACTATCAACAAACCACAACTGCCTGTTTTCAAGGGTGTTAGTGGGGTTGTTCGTAAGGTTGTTCTCTCTCACTTCAGCCTGCAAACCAAATCACGGGTTAGTTTTGGGAACCCAGATCCACTTGGGTCCCATTCTTTTAGACATGTAAAGCTCATCTTTTCTAATCCAGATTTGTTTCACATACCTTTCATTTTTTTTCATTGGCATGTTTTCTTAAAGGACAAGTGTATCTATAATGACCCGTTTTACCACAATGAAAGCAAACGATGTTTTCAGGTAATCCCACATACTTCCTATGTATTGGGTAAACGGTCCGTTTATGCTTGTAACCAAGTCCCGTTTTGTTTCTACTGTGATAAGTGTTTAGCCAATCGAGGGCTTGTGAGGATTTGTTCCAGCGTTTGTTTGTGGCAAGATCAGTTTCCAATTTTTCTATGGTGGCATTCAAGCTCTGCTTTTCATTTAGCAGGGATTCAACTGTTTCTTCCACTTTAGAGAGTTTTTTCTCAACTTGAGTATAATCGCCTTCTTTTAGAAAGAGATCTTCTCTAAGCACGTTAATATTCTCATGTAAACCGAGTTTTTCATTTTTAAGAATTTCATTTTCAAGCTCTAGGTCACGAACTTCTCTTTTTAGATCAGCACAGGAGTCTATCAAATTATATAGAAGTTCTTCTAAAGTAGCTTTGTTAAGACCATGTACCTTGTTCTTGAGATCTGAGAAGCTGATTGTTGATTCATCATCTGAATCTAAATCACTTTGTGCCATCAGTGCTACGACCCCTTCTTCAGCTTCAGATTCTCCTTTATCCTCAGAGGAATCTCCCCAAGCAGCCAGCATAGCTTTCGAGAATCGCTTGCCCAGATTGTTTACAGGGTGTTTTCGACCCTGTTTTCGAGGATGTTCGAGCATCTGATCTTCTCGAAGTAGAGGACAATTTTTGACCAAGTGATCTGGCTTGCCGCACTTGAAACACCCTGTGAGCTGTTCTTTGGGGGTGTTTCTGGACTTACTGAAGTCTTTTCTTTTGTTGTTTTCCTTGACTTTTTTGAAGAATTTCTTGAATTTTCTGGTCATTAGGGCCATATCTTCATTTTCAAGGTCAGAGTCAGTGTCCTCATGTGCTTTCAAGGCAAGCCCACGATCCTTCTTTTGCTCCTCTCTTTGTTGTGAGTTCTTTCGGAGTTCATAGGTTTGGAGATTACCAATCAACTCGTCGAGGGTGATCTTGTTCATGTCTTTAGCCTCTTGGATGGCTGTTACTTTGGCCTCCCACGTACGAGGTAGAATTCTGAGGATTTTCCTCACCAACTCTTCAGTGGTGAAGGATCTTCCCAGGGATTTTAACTCGTTCGTGATATGGGTAAACCGTGTATACATATCCATCACAATCTCATGATCACCCATATCAAACAACTCATATTGTCGCATAAGTAGCTCAATTCCAAATTGTTTAACTTGACTCGTAACTTCATGAGCAACTTGCAGGGCGTTCCAGATAGCTTAGACTGATTCACACTCAGAGATGCGAGTGTATTCATCGGGTCCTAGGCCAAAATATAGTAGCTTCTTGGCCTTGGCATTTTTCTCCATCTTTTTATAGTCCTCGGCATCAAACTCTATGGATTCCTTGGGAACCTTCTTACCATCTTCAAGCACCTTGGTGGGAACAAGGGGCCCGTTCTTGATGAGCATCCATAACTCATAATCTTCTGCCTGAATATAGTTTTCCATCATATTCTTCCACCAACTATAATGTTGGCCGTTGAAATAGGGGGGATGAGTAATGGATTGCCCTTCAAGAATTCCTTGTGGTGTACTCATCTTCAGAATCTCTCAAGGTGTTAGCCTTTTGTGAGAGAACCTGCTCTGATACCACTTGTTAAGATCGTGAGTATTCTACCACAAGAGGGGGGTGAATTGTGGTGTTTGATTTTTGCGTTGTAAATAACAAACACCCTTGTGACTTGTTTGCAGAGGGTGTTCTCAACAATTGCAAATGCGAAAATCACCAAGATAAATGCGAAAAATAAAGCACACACAATTTTTACGTGGAAAACACCTCTAGCCCAACTGAGGTGTGAAAAACCACGACCTACCTCGTGTAGAATTTAACCACTTCACTAAACCGGGCTTAACTCGTTACAAATGTAACACACCTTGTTACAACTTGCAACCACGTAACCTCCTTCTCTAAGACAGGTTACACCACGTCCAAATCTCACCAGATTGGACACGTCCAAAGTCCACACGACTAGAACACACTTTCTCACTTTCGACTGATCTGGGATCAAGGTCAACAAACACCTTACTGGGGGTGCTTCTTACTAAGCAGATGTAAGGTACGATGCGAATCCTATTATGCCAATATATTGAAAGCTCAGTTTAAACATAACTTGTGTCGGTTTTCCTTTCTCAAGTGTAGATCGAAAAATTCTTCTCACTAGAAAAACCACTTTTGAAAATTTTCTTTTTTGCATATGTTGTCTGTTTCTAGTTTTTCTCTTGCTTTCTTTTCTTGCACCTTGTGGGAGTGAAAGAACTGAGATTTTATACACAAAAATCCAACGATCAAGACCAAAAGAATCAGCTAAGTATGGAAAACAATTTTCAAGAAAAAATACTCCCCAACGGCTAGTGACAAGTTTTTCCCAAAGTATAAGGGATTTGTTATCTTTAGAGATAACTCTTATCTTCCCATAGCCGTGAAGAAGATTCAAAAGGCAACCAGAAATCTTCAGCTTTTGAAATTTTATCATATCCGAAAATATGCGCAAAAGGAATCTTTTAGTTTTGGCAAATCTCCCAAAACCTATTTTCGCAAATCTCCCATAATATTTTCAAGAAATATCCTTTCCAGAAAAATAGCAATCTTGGAGTTTAAAGAAAGTATTCTGGAGATCTTGGCCAACCGAAATGAATTTTCAAAGATAACCGGGTATGGCCACTTCAGTTCATAAACACCCTAGGCACCCTGTTTGTAGGGTTGTTCGCAACTGGTGTTCTGAAGCACTTAGCGCAAATACCGATTCAAGAGGTGTTTAAAAAGCGTTTTCAATATTGGCATATTAACAGGAGTCTAAATAAATAAAACCTATATACCCAAGACTTCTTGTTTTGAACCAGTCATCTTGTCCAAGATTTGTAGAGCTGCTGTGAACATCAAGACCACCTTGTTTGCTGGGGTTGTTCTTTGCATTGCTAGAGTTCAGGAACATGCCTTACAATCAACTGTCGAGATGACGTTCTTGACTTAATATAGAATCACCAAGTAAAACCTGTTTTAAGGACTTGTTCTCACATGTAGCAAACCGGTTAATACAATAAAGATTATAAACACCAGTTAGGCCTGTTTGGAGATCGTGTTTGGAGCAACATTACTTGGACAAATTTTTACACTTGGATTTGTTATCATCAAAACTTAAATATAATAACTCAACAAATTCCCCCTTTTTGATGATGACAAACCAAGTGACCATATTGACAAAACAAAAGATGAATGCTGATAGGGATAAGTGACCATATTGACAAACCAAAAAATGGATCCACGTAAGTCAAGGTCAGGTTGGTCAGGTTCATTCGCATACATTGTCACATTCAAATACATTGTCAATAGGTTTTCACTCTTCTTCCTCCCTATCCAAGAAGTCGACCAGGAAGTGATCAAAAAGGTCTGCTGAGTTTCTCCCTTGACCCCTTGGAATCACGTTCTTAATGACGAACATGAAAAGTAGTTGGTGGAGAGGGATCAGATCACCCTTTTTTACAGAGGAGGGTGTTCTCAGACCCTGTTTTTGACTGAGACGTTTGGTCACCTCTACGAGCCTGGCTGTCTCCAAGACTATTTTATCTTCCCTCACATACACACCAAAACCTTGTGAGGGCACTCCCAATATGTTTCCAAGTGAGGGCGCATCAATCCTAATGCCTTGCCCATTCACAAAACTTGTCACCACCCTTCGGTGACTCTGCAGTTGGCGTAAAACTCAGCCAACTCAGGCACAGAACACCCTTGCTGGGTGCTTGCAAACAACTCAAGCCAGCCTTGGGCTCGAAGCTTGGTCAAGAACACCCCCAGACCCTGTTCCTCAAAAAATCTTACAGACACTACCTTCCCCCTGACGACATTGCGCTTAAGCAATTGCGCATGTTTGTCAGACATAGGAGAGGGAGTGAACTGCTTTGGGCGTTTGGGGGCAGGAACAGAGGTGGTAGCTTCTGGTAGGGGGGCTGTTCTGGGCTTTCGCTTGAGGGGTATTTTTGCAGGAGAGGGCTTCACAGCAGGTTTAGTGGCTGATTTTGGAGGGGCTTGATCTTCAGACGACTCGGAAAACACCGGTGTCCCCTGTTTGAAGGTGGTGTCTTCAGAGTCAGAACTCGAGAACCCTTCGGTAGAAGAGGAAATCTCCTCGATGATAGGAGCAAAGGGTTTAGAGGATCTGGGGGTCGATCTGAAAACAATTCTCGCAGATTTGCGAGAAGGTTGAGAAGGAGGAGAAGAGGAAGTTAGAGAGGGGCGAGACCTTGGTGGTGGTCGTGTTCTTGGCGTTCGGGTGCGCCTAGCCACCATTTTTACCCTTTTCCTCTTCTCTCCAGTTTGAGAGACTAGAGGAACAGAGTCGCCCCCTTGGACAGGACTTTCTCCTGTTTTCTCACCAGAGTCCTCCTTCAGATCCATGAACAGATCATCGAAGAACGCATCCCCTGTTCTTTGAGTTATTTTCGGGAATAGTGCAGAAGAACAAGGTTCAAAATCCCCAACGATGGTTTATGGGTTCTCCAAGAATTGGTCTTCGAAACCCGAAGAACCAGCACCTGCTTCAGAAGAAATGGGACAAGGGATTGTTCCCACATACACCACTAATTCCCAACCAAAGGAGTAGGGAATATCATTCAACTCAAGCCCAATACTTTTGAGGTTTAACTGAGTGAGATACCCGAAGATTGTGTGGATAATTGGGCGAGGAGGAGCCGGAATCGAGGGTATAATCATGTTGTTACTCCCAGAGATTGATGAAGAATCAGTTTTGGGAGCCATTAACGCAAGGAAGAATTTCGGGTTTTGAGGGTTTTGCTAGGGTTTGAAAGCAAGAACAGAGGAGAGAGAGAGAGAGAGAGAGCAAGACGGGGAAGACAGACGCACGCAAGGGGGTTTTTTAAACTCCCCACCCGTTATGAAGGGCCACCTAGGGAACACCTAGAATTTAAGCAAACAGCATACATTAATGGCAATTAAGGCATACCTGTTCGAGCCGCCTGTTCTTGAACATGCTTCTCTTATTCCAAGGTCTGTCATGAATACTCTTTCTCCATCTCCCAAGACAGCAGTATATAATCATAATAGCACACAAGACTACACATATTCGTTAGGCATAGACCACTGTTTTAATAACAAGAATTGCAAACAAGGGAATAGAACAGGTATTATAAGGTGTTTTTGTCAGCTTGACCTACCTCTGAGAACAGGTGTTCTCAGGGTGTTTTCACCAACCCCAATTCCAATCTGTTTCTCTCAAATTGATCTCTAGCTAGTGCCTTACTGAATATATCAGCAATTTGATTTTCCGTTGAGCAGAAATTCATAGAAATTAAACCCTTTTCAACATTATCTCTCAAGAAATGATGTCGAATGTCAATATGTTTTGTCCTTTTGTGTTGACATGGGTTTTTGGCAATGTTAATAGCGCTAGTATTATCACAAAGAATAGGAATGCATCCAGTGTCAACACAAAAATCCTTAAGCTGTTGTCTTATCCACAACAGTTGAGCACAACATGAAGCTGCTGCAACATATTCAGCTTCTGCTGTGGACATGGCAACTGAATGTTGCTTCTTGGTAGCCCAAGATACCAAACAAGGTCCAAGAAAATGAGCCATACCTGAGGTACTCTTTCTATCAACTAGGAAACCTGCATAGTCAGCATCAGCATATCCAACAAGATCAAGATTGCAACCTCTAGGATACCAT
>JACYFF010019584.1:34360471-34388968 GCA_017589665.1 Selenicereus undatus
AAAATATTCTCTTTATTTGAAATCAATAGAAGATAGTTCATTAAATACTGCTCACTTCTAAAATAGTATTCTTTGGGTAGGGCAAATTTTGTTGGACGGAAGGAGTATACTACAAGGGTAAGGGATTCATTTGGAAAATAGTTCATGCCCTTTTAGCTTACTTATATATATTGCAGCCTTAATTGTCCGTTTGTTAGTGAGGAAATACATCAGTGATCCTATGATTGAATGTTCAAACTTTGATAGCCAGTCTGCTATTTGCCTCTCTGTAAGTGTGGTTGATGAAAAAAAAGAACACACTAATTCAATCAAGCGTGAACATCTTCGACAATATTGGATATTTGCTAAGGGATGTCGATATTTCCTTTTAGGGCTTGAACTACAAGTTGATTGTTTCCTTTATGACAGAGTTAGTGAAACCTGCTTGAATTATTGTTTGTAGTCCATCCTGTAGTGCTCTAGCCTCCGTCACAAGTATAGATGTCTGTCCATAGAATAATGCTCCTATTTTAAGAAGTTTGCCCATCCAGATGCATATAATGAATCCACCTGCTAATGAAGATTTTTTCAATGATTCGTTAAAATTAAGTTGGAGGAGTCCTGGCAGAGGGGGATGCCACCTCACTAAGTGGTTTGAGCTGGATTGGAGAGAAGAAAACCCCCTAGAGTAATTATCAACTAACATACAAGTTTGGATTCTCTATTCGGCGCTTGCTTTTTTGGCGCGAATTAGACGTGCTAGAGGGTTAAATACATCATTGTTGAATACTGTAGCATTTCTAGACTTCCAGATATCCCATAAAATAAAACTAAATTTTTGGAATATTTTGGATTACGTGGATGTGTCAAAATGTTGCTACTAACGAGAAGCAACTAGCAAAAGAAACAACAATTGGTAGCCATTGATGCTTATCTGATAGTTCCTAGAGTTTTTGACCATATGACATTCTTTGGATAAGTGCTTCGTTGATTCAATATCATCAAGATAAAGTGGGCAGACTGGGTCAATGAGAAGGCCTCTCTTTTACAGGGTACATCTTGTTTAAAAAAAAAAATAAATTATTTTCAGCACTATGTCAATTTTTCAGATCCATTTAAAAGGCCAATCGTGAGTCTCATATGAATACATATCATTGGAAATCCACATAATGCAATTTATGCTAAATTTTCCTGAGCTATTTGGTCCCCAATAAAAGGAGCCTTTTGTAATATAAGCAGGAATAGAGATGCCCTTAGTTTTCTTAATAATAAGGTGGTTATTGAGGGTATGTGATGCTCTGGGAAGATCCCAACCTATATTATGCTAAATTAATTCACTAACTTTCGCATCTGGAGTGTTAGTATTATCTTTGGACAATTCTACAATATCCATTAGACTATGGGTTTCTACGCAATTTTCAAACCAAAGGGAGATATCATCACCTTTCCCAACTTTCCATACCATACCTTTCGTTAATATGTCCTCATTGTTTAGGGTGTGATTTTCCAAACTGGTGAGTCACAGTTTTTCCTTTTAATTAAGAAAATTAAGACTTTTGGAGATACTTAGATGCAACGAATTGCATCCACAAACTAGAGTCATTTGTAAGTTCTTTCCAGGCCAGTTTACTCCGGAAGACCTTATTCACAACTTCTATTTTGTGTAATCTTAATCCCCCTTTACATTTTAGCATGCAAACTTTGTCGCAGGCTATAAGCAGTAAGTGCTTTTCCGTGTTGGTTTTTTTTCTAGCAAATTCTCTATTAATTCTATCCAAATAGTTACTAGTGCGTTTTAGTAGTTCAAAATATTACATCGTATGTGCTGGTAGTAATTTTAATTGTAATTATATTAGGACTAACCTTACAGCTTTGAATAAGCAATTTGCTTTCCAGCCTTCTAGTTTAGCAGTGGCCTTACTAATAATCTCTCAAAAGCTTGAGTTGGAAGGTTTCCCTTAAAAAATTGGGCAACCTGGATACTTTCCCAAGGAGTCTCTATGTGGGATATTGAAGATTCCCATCACCAATTATTTCCATACAGTATAAGCATTACGTAAGAACGTAAGTATCACTTTTTAAAAGCTAGCAATTTGACCTAAGGTAGAATAGAATGTACTTAAGATGATCTCAGGCTTAATGTAGCCTTCTAAGTTTGTTTTATAAAATAACAAAAAGTTTTCTGCATAGACCATATATGGTATATTGATTGATTTAGGACATATATGGACCCCTAGTTCTTATTTACGAGTTTTAGCTTCATTGATCAATATATGATTAAGAACTTTCATACATATTATGAAAAGATATACGGATAACGGATCTCCTTAATTTATTCCTCTAGCTAGCTTAAAGATGCCATTTGGTTAGTCATTGACTATAATAGAATATGATATTGAAGAGATGCATTCATTAATCCATTCATTCCAAGTAGGATGGAATCCTAGTTCTGCTAGAGATTTTAGGATGATCATAAGCTTTTCCATATCTAAATTAATAACCACCTATGCCATTTTGCTTTAAGAATCTTAAACTTATACCCAATCTCATGGGTTAGAAGGATATTGTCATCAATAGATCTACCTGGTATAAAGACACTTTGAAATGGTGATATTAGTTTGTCTAATAAAGACCTCAACCTATTAACTAGAATTTTCGAGATAATGTTATAAACCATAGAATAGAGACTAATTGGTCTAAATTAGTTGGTCTATAAGGGGCTATTAGTCTTTGGTATTAAAGCTATGAAGGTATGATTAATTTCTTTCAAAATTCTACTGCCTATAAAGAATTCATGAATGCACTTGAATAGATCTTTCTTTATAGTACTCCTATAGTTCGTGAAGAATCCAGCATTGAAGCCTTCCAGACCTAGGGTTTTATTAGGATCAATGTTGAAAATTGTAGATTCACTTCTTCCAAGGTCGGAAGTTCAATGAGATCATCGTTATAGGTATTTGAAATTAATTTGGAAACCCAAGTTTAGGTAGGGTTCTATAACCATTATGCACTTATTTAAATGTTTTGAACTAGTCTAATATGAATTTCTCTGATATTGCTTCATGGTTGTCAATCCATACGCCACAGTCATCTCTTAGTTTAATAACTAGTTTTTCGTCCTTCTAGCATTAGCCCTTCGCTGAAAAAATTTTGAATTCCAGTCACCATTAACTAATAATTCCTTTCTGTTTACTTACCCCAATATTTTTGATAGAAAAACGTCATTTTTTGCTCGTTGCTTCAAAAGGCATTGTCACTAAGTTGAGTCTGAAACTGTTAGGATTTAGTGACAATTTACCTTCTAAGAGATCAAATTTTTATGAATTGTTTGTGGGTTTTTCATTGAGGCTGCCAATGATAAGGAAACTACAAATTATATCCCCATCATTTCTCTAGATTATATTTACTGGGATTTATTTAGTTTCCATATCTTTAGAATTCCTTAACTTGACGGAGAAGTCACGGCTAGGGCTAGTGTGAGAACCCCAGGATATCTTCATGTATTTAAGCCCCTGATTGTAACAAATTGAAAGCATCAGAGAATAATCAAATCATATGATGAACTATTTGTTCCAAATATCTATCCTTCTTTAAGTTTTGACATGGTATCAGAGCCATGACTGGTGGTAACAAAAATTCATGATTGATAATAATCACCATATTTCTTGCATTCATCTGAGAGACCTAGTGTGGCTATCATGACCATTATATTCAATGGGAAAAATTATCATTTATGGAAAAAGGCAGTAAGAACTGCGTTGAAAGCCAAAAATAAACTAGGGTTCATAGATGGAACCCTAGAAAGACTAAAATTAAAAGAGGGAGATGACCCAAGCGAACTCAACGCTTAGGAGATAGCCAACTTCATGATCTATTCATGGATTCTAAATGTTGTCGATCCTAAGCTACATACCAGTGTGGCCTATATGGAAATAGCACTAGACATGTGGGTAAACATACAAAAGAGATATATGATGGCCAATGCTCCCAAAATACATCAATTATAGACAGATCTAGCAACTTGTAAACAAGGTGGACTAGAAGTGATAGAGTTCTCTTCAAAATTAATGGGGATATAGAGCGAGCTACAAAACTACGCAAAGATGCCACATTGCACTTGCGGTAAGTGTAGGTGTGGAGTCGGCAACAAGATTGTCAAGATGATCGAGGAGGAGAAAATGCACCAATTTTTAATGGGCTTGGGTGATGAATACTTTTTGACCATTCGAAGTCAAGTGCTTGATACTATCTTCAACAAGGTCCATAAGAAGAACATCACAAAAGGGTCATATTGGGAAGAGATCAGTGTGGCGACTTGATAATGGCCTTCGTTGCCAGGGAAAAATTAGAAACAGGCAAGAAGTCAATGTGTTAACATTGAGGAAAATACAGCCTTGATAAAGCAGGATGCTTTGTGATTGTAGGATACCCGGCTAGCTGGGGAGCTCGGGGGCGTAGCCGCAGACCTCAAGGTGACGTTTCTTGAGTGGACAAATGGGCCATGGGGCTAGACGGGAAGCCCTGTACATCGTAGTAGCCCAGACTGAGTTGGCAGCACCTGACGCAGCAACGACTAAGGTTGCAGCTTCAGCCTTGATCTCAGGACTCATGGCTGAACAAGTGCAAAGACTTCTAAGTCTCATTGATACAGCAAAGGGAGGCTATGAAAAGCTCTCATGTACAATTCCATGGTTGATTGACAGTGACGCTTCATGCCACACAACTAGTAACTTAAACATTATGGAGGAAGCCAAGAAATTTTGCCCATTCTGATCGGACCACCAAACCGTTCTATAACCATGTCTAGCAAGCAAGGCTCAGTTGCCTTGGGGAAGAACATGAAATTGAATAAAGACTTGAATTGTACTGTGACTTTTTTTAACAATTTTTGCATTTTGCGGGACCGCACTTCCAGGACTCTGATTGGAGTGGGTGAGCAAATTAAAGAGATGGGGTCTATTATTATAAGGAGAAATCGATGGTTAAGGATCAAGTCAACGTCATGATTTCAAGAGATCTATGGCACAACCACATAGGGCACCCTTATAGTGAAGTTTTGTCAACTCTTCTCAAATCATTAGGAGTTTCTAGTACACTTAAAAACAGTGAGTATGGTGTGTGTGATGCTTGTTTGTGTGCAAAACAAAGTAGAACTCAATTGTTTGTTGGTAAGAATAATGCAAATGATTTATTTGATCTTGTGCATTGTGATATTTGGAGACTATAAAGAGTTCCTTTCTCATGTGGGGCACATTATTTTTTAACTATTGTGGATGATGCAAGTAGAGGCATATGGGTGTACCTACTGAAAGATAAGAGTGAGGTCGGACACTTGCTTAGATGTTTTATAGCTATGACTCGAAATCAATTTGACAAAGCGGTAAAGGTGGTCAGGAGTGATAATGGATCCGAATTCAAGTCTGGACATATGTTGAAGTTCTACTTTGAGAATGGGATTGTCCATCAAACCAGTTACGTTGATACTCTACAACAAAATGGAAGAATCAAATGCAAACACCATCACATCTTGAATGTGGCAAGAGCATTAGGGTTTCAAGGAAATTTGCCGCTAGACTTTTAGGGAGAGTGTGTGCTCACGGCAACTCATTTGATAGACAAAACTCCAAATATAGTCTTGGATGGAAAAACATCTCATGAAGTGTTGTTTAGTCAACAACCATCTTATGACCACATTAAAGTATTTGGGAGTTTATGTTTCGCTAAAAATAGGTCCAAAGACAATGACAAATTCATGTCCCGAAGTCAGAGGTGCATATTTATAGGGTACAAGTTTGGACAAAAGGCATGGAAATTGTATGACTTGGAAACTCAGAAATTTTTTTTGAGTAGAGACATGGTTTTCTATGAGAATGTTTTTCCCTTTAGTACTTCAAAACTGGATCTACAAGCAAAACAGCAGCAAAGTAATACAAGGGGCAGCCACTGCGTTGAGGAGCTTGAAGATAAAGCAACCCAGTAGCCCAACAAAGAACTGGAATCAAATCAGTTAGGCGATGAGCACGAGGCCTGTGGGAGTCCACCCATGAAGAGAGAAATTCTTATGGGTCGCAGGATTAACAGCTAAAATGGCCCGAACACAGAAGGCGACCCAAGCACCCAAAATGTCCCGCCTGCATAGGACCGCGACACTCCACTTGGCCTTACGCTTGGAATGGGCCGCAATACTCAGTGAATGGCCTTGCCCACAAAGGCCTAGCAGCAACCCAATTTTCCATCCTCCCCAGAACAAGCTCGGGCTGACTTGGGCCTCCAGAGCTGGCGTGAACAGCGAACCAAAAAGGGACCCAGTCACTTGGACAACTTCATTTGCTACAGTGCCAGACCCAAGGACCTCATCTCTCTTGTTCATCATCTTCAAAAAGACGCCTCAAGTCTATGGTATCCTTTAGCTAATTATGTCACATGTACTAAGTTTTCTCCTCATCAAAATTTCTAAGTAGCCATTACCAAAATCGTTGAGTCCAAACATGATCATGTAGCAGTGAGACACCCTGAATGGAGGGAAGCCATGGCTGTGGAAATAAGAGCATTCGAGGCAAACCAAACATGGGTGATTGAAGGCTTACCTCTAGGAAAGAAACCTATTAGTTGCAAGTAGGTCCATAGAGTGAAATATAATTCCAATGGCACAATTCAATGCTATAAGTTTTGTCTAGTCATTCGTGGTGATCATCAAGTTGAAGGCTTTGATTATAACAAAACTTTTGCTCCTATGGCAAAGATGACTAGCGTGCATTGTTTCTAAGCTGTTGCTATTGCAAAAGGTTGGGCTTTATATCAAATGGGCGCCAATAACGCCTTTCTACACAGCAATCTGGAAGAAGAGTTATATATGAAAATTCCTCATAGTTTCACATCTAGTAACAAAAACAAGGTGTGTAAACTACAGAAATCCCTTTACGGTCTTCGACGAGCTCCACGTCAATGGTTCGCTAAACTCTCATCAAAATTGTGAGTACGGTTTTGTTAGTTCATGTGTAGATCACTCATTGTTTATCTATTGACAAGGAACTACATTCATCGCATTATTAGTTTACCTCGATGGTATTGTAATCACCACAAGTAATGTCGAGGCGTGTGACAAGTTGAAGGCCTATTTGAATGCATCTTTCAGCATGAAGGATCTTGGAGCTTTAAAATATTTTTTAGGGATTCAAATGGCACATGGACCATAATGTAATATCCCGACTGTAACCCATATTTATTTAAATTACCTTTATTTTCATGGTTATTTATTTAACCAAATCATGTTTATTAATTCAAATATACCCAATTTATTTATTTAGCAAATTACAATTTTCATCCCACTTTGTTCGGCTTTCCAATCATCATAACATTTCAGGTGAATCGATAGTAGGCTTTGATAATTATGTTTGAGCGTTGAATTATTTTTCACAACGTCACAAAATTTTAAGTTTTAGCTACGCAAAAACTTGCGCCCGAATTCATTTATTTTCGCCCAATTCATTGGGCCCAAATTATGGCCTGAAAATTTTGGTGCAATTAAATTAAGTTAATTGCTATAATTTGTGTCTAATTTTAATTAGCAAAAAGATATTTTTCGAGAATTAAAAATCATCCAACAATTTGCCAAGTATTATCTTCAAGCAAAGCAATCTCAACCAAGTAAAAGCTCACTTGAAAACTCCACACTCCCCCCTCTACGCTCTCTCTCCTACCCACGGCAGCCCCCTCCCCGCTCTGAGCAGTAGCTGTTGGTTGTTCCCTCACCAGCCAGCCACCTAACATCGGCTAGGGACCACCACCAGCAGCTCCGCCTGACCTTGGCCACCCCCCGTTACTCAAACACCCTCTGCTGCAAGCTTGACAAGAGGTAAACCCTCACATTCATCTTGTGTGATTTTCAGTTTTTGTTATTGTTTTCATTGTAATATGTGCTTATATGATCAAAATAAGTGTTATCATGTAATTTTCCTTGTGTCTGGAGATAATTAAATTTATGGGTTTTGAGCTTGAGTTTGATCATTATGTTAGAAAGCAAGAAAGGTGAAATTGAGCTTGTTTTACCCCCTTGTTGTAATCTTTGATATAAAAATTAGATTTAATGTTGTGAATGATGATTTTGAACTCATTTAAGGAGGTTTGAATGAAGAGTGGAATTGGGCATAACCTAGGATTTCATGATCATGCATGAGTTGGATTGTTGAATTGCCCACTATCGGAAATTATGGGAATTATGGGGTTGTCCAAAAATTCCAAAACTTTTAGTGTAGATTCTCTATAATATTTGGGAGCTTTGGCAAAATGTTATGAAATTTGAAGGTGTAATTAGTGAGTTATGAAATTTTGAAAGAAAACTACCTTGTTTTTGGATACGAATTATGTAATTATGTATAAATGAAGTTGTTTGGAGTTTGGATATGTTAATGGCTTCAAAATTGGTTATGCAAATTTTTGGCTAAATTGGTGAATCATGGAAAGTCCCATTTGTGACCATGAGAGGTTGGTTGGACTAATTATGCAAGTAAATGAATTTATTGGGAGATTGTGGATATTAATGTAAAGAAATCTATTGAAAATTTTGTAAGGGTTATCATGGAGTGGTTTTTGAGCATTTTAGCCAAAGGAAGGCTATTATAAGGGGGAAATAAATATTCATGGATTTTATTGGGGTTTTCAGCTTGATTTATGAGACAAAAAAAAGAAACATGCATTTTGGGAGCTTAGTTATGAGTTTTGAATCACTTATGGATATTACAAAGAAAGCACCAATTTTGGGGAGTTTAATAGATTTCATTGGGATCAATAATCTATTTGGGTGAAAAACTATATTTAATGGACTTGTGAATGAAATATGAGAAGTGGGGAGAATTTTGACTTAGAGACCATATTTATCATATAAAGTTATTGTAGTTTATGCTATTTTTAACCAAGAGATATCTCTCTTGGCCTCAAACCTTTATTAATTACTCAATTCAGAATGTATCAAATGTATTTATTAAGCCAATCTAGTGTACTTATTGTTATCTTGAACCAAGCTACACCTCAGTGAGCCTTAAACCCGTATCAGCACTCTATCTCAGAAAAGGTCAAAACCACTCTCCCATTTGTCACCATCAAGGTCTTTTTCTTTGTAATCTCATTTATCTCATTGTGGTCTATTTTACTTTCATTTACTTTATATCGGATTTAATTACTTTCATTAATTCAGTTTTGAAGTTATATTAAAATACCCAAGTTATGTATACCATTTAATTACTCAATTTCTATTACACATACTTTTACTTACTCAATTGTATAAGGAATGATCATTTACTGACTACACATACCTACAATGACATTTATGAAACAGAGTTGACGCCTAGTTATCGTTCCCTGTTATGCATAAGTGTTATCAAGTCAGAACATATTCATCAAGTTAGATGACATTTTTAAAGACTCAAGGTACGTTCATTGCCTGTATCTTTAGAATGCAGAACATGTTTACCAAGTTACAACTCTTAATGAGTTTATCAATGAATAAGTTTATATGGTGATTTGCCATTTAACTTGTGACCCTGTTAGTTATCATCTATAGGGCGTCAACCCATTAGTTACCCACACGGCTTCAGGCCAAGTCTTGATTGGATTGGTAGGAGTACACCTATGTGTAGATCATATCATTGCAACGGGTTCACATTCAGCTAATAATGAGCAGTTCAATTTTATATTACTTTCATTTTCATTGTTATTGTGAACTAAATGAATTGCAAAAGTAGGTACCCGCTAGCAAGGTTTTATTGTTCATTTACCCATATGGGGATGCATGGACTAAGCTTTAGCTCACATTTCTCGAAATGTTTTTCTGTTTTTCATTTTAGGTGATGAAGCTACACATATACCTCTATTTAGCAAAGCCCTTTGGAAGTTATCAGTTGCTCACAGTGGATTAAGCACAGCATGAAGGTTGGGTACAACCTTAAGGACAATGTACATGTTTAATGTGGAGTGCAGGATGGCCCTTTTTATGAATATGTTGATAGTATTGAAGTTAGACCACTATGGTTTTTGAGTTGGAGTATTTTAAGTTTAATGTTTCTTGTGTTTATGATCGTGAGTTGGCAGTAATGAGTAGTCTTAGTTAGCCTTGTCCTATTTGGGATGGCAGTAGTGCCTTCAATCATTAAGTCTTCCGCTGCAGTTTTTCGTAAATCAAGTCATTAGCATTTTAGGGGCATTACAGTTGTGGTATCAGAGCTAAGGTTGTTGGACCAGTTGAATGAGCTACACGTTATAACTACATATGTATGGGAATATAATGAGGAACCATTTCCGTTGGTGACTCAATCATTGGGCAATACCCTGAGGCTCGCGCATTAGCAAGAGGAGTGAGAGACACACAAATTGGGTGACCTGATAGTGATGCATGCTTTTGTTTACTAGGGAGTGTAATGTATGCTTCAATTGTATCATTTGTTTAAGTTTTGCAATTATGCACTCCAGGCGTGTGGCATGTTGAGTTATTGAACTTCGACAGGTGGTCGTTGAGCTATTGAAGTGTGATTTTTCATGTTAAGTACCTATTATAAGGCTTTAAGCATGGGTTTTAGCCAATTTTTAGGCAGAACTCTGTCTGTTTCGCTCCAGAATTTGGGAGTTTCATTGTGGTGTATTAACACACATGATATTGAGTATAGTGATGTTTAAAACCTATTGCGGGAATGCCATTTGTAACTTGGTATATCTTTGGGTTGAATCAGTATGAGATGGAATTACTCTAGGGAATCCTGTGACGGTAGTTCAGTATCTTGAGGTGTGCTACTTGGCACTATGTGGGTAGTATGAGTAAGATTTAGTTGCCATGCATAGAAAGAGGCTGCTCTTGTCACTCAGACCTTACACTGGGCAATGCTCCCATTACTTCCAGTCATTGACTTACTTTGGCCCTAGTTACCTTGGATTGTTTAGGGGCAGTATTCATTTGCTATTGACACTCACTTGGTCTATAACATTTCTTTATCTAGACCATATGTTTAAATGGCTTCAATTGTTATCTAAACCATGTCAATGATAGCTTATCGTTTGCAAGAATGCTCTTTTATAGTAGTTCCTGTAATTGTCTGCTTATTCATCTTTCCAATTTGATTTTATCTAATATTGTTTAATCTCTCTATACCCGATATTTCATTTGTTCATAATGATACACTCGTATAACTTGCTTTGAATTCATAATATAATTATGCTCCTTGTTTTTAAATTCAATTCTCACACTTATATTTTACATCCTCATCATTAAACTCTAGCATTCTCCATTCCATCTTATTTTTACGCTCAAATTGACTTTATCTGAGCAAAGGTACGTTCCCAATGTAACTTGTCCAATCTATTTATATATCTATTGCATTTTACTTATCCAATCTATCTATCAAATTATCGCACTTTGCTTTTCCCATCTATCTAGTGCACTTAACCTGGCAATTGAGGCTAGAAAGTTACCATCTTGCCATCTTGCTTTTGCTAAACCCAAGTATAATCGAGCTATCTTTCTCCTTGGTTGACTATCTGTTGGATCCTTTATGATCCATATTTATAAACCATGATTCATCTGGCACTATATTTCAACATTCTTGATACACCTATGGTTATTTTATTTCAACCATCTCATGATAATCCCCCTTTTATCAATCCTTTATAATCTTGTTGTTTATTTATTTCAGACTTAATGACTTGCTTAACTACCAATTCCCTCATTTGCATCCCTGGCGATATTCATTTTATTATCCAATGTAGAATTGGAGCAGACCTTTGATTAGTCAGATGAGGGGAGAACATATGATGCCTTGAGAACACTAAGTGAAGACATTTTGATGAGAGCATAATCTTAAGCAATGTCGGGTCTTATTGGAGCGAGCCAGAAGAAGCATTGGGTATAAGAATAGAGTTAATCCAAGCAAGTATTACGAAAGAAATTTGAGGACATGTTAAGGTGAGACAAGGCCAATAAAAGAGTTATGTTGACAAAAGTAGGAGACAATTACCGTTTCAGATGGGGCAAAAAGTACTTTGGGCAAATCATACCTCCTCAAAAGCCACTTGGGGAAACCCAGAAAGAGATGAGAGCCAAATATCCACATTTATTTGTGATATCAATGCATATTTTCACAAAACTCATAAGTTTTGAGGACGAAACTCATAAGGGAGGAAGGTTGTAATATCCCGACCCTAACCCAAATTTATTTAAATCATCTTCATTTTCATGGTTATTTATTTAACCAAATCATGTGTATTAATTCAAATACATCCAATTTATTTATTTAGTAAATTACAATTTTGGGTCCCACTCTGCACTTCGGGTTTCCAATAATTGTAAAATTTTAGGTGAATCAATAGTAGGCCTCGAAAATTATGATTGAGCGTTAAATTATTTTCTATAATGTCACAAAATTTTAAGTTTTAGCTTCGCAAAAACTTGGGCCCCGAATTCATTTATTTTGGTCCAATTCATTGGGAACAAATTATGGCCCAATTCCATTAGGCTCAAATTTAAATTTTGGTGCAATTAAATTAAGTTAATTGCTATAATTTTTGCCTAATTTTAATTAGCAAAAAGATATTTTTGCAGGCTTAAAAATCAGCCAACTATTTGCGAAGTATTTATCTTCAAGCAAAGCAATCTTAACCAAGTAAAAGCTCACTTGAAAACTCCCCACTCCCCCCCTCTTCTTTCTCTCTCCTACCCACGGCAACCCCCTCCCCTCTCTAACCAGCTGCTGCCGGCTGTCCCACCACCAACCAGCCACCCAACACCGATAGGGACCACCACCACCAGCTCCTCTTGATCTTGGCCACCCCCCACTCACTAAAACACTAAACCACCCTCTCCTCCAAGCTTGAAAAGAGGTAAACCCTCACTTTCATCTTGTGTGATTTTGAGTTTTTGTTATTCTTTTCATTGTCATATGTGTTTATATGATAAAAACAAGTGTTATCATGTAATTTTCCTTGTGCTGGAGATAATTAAATTTATGGGTTTTGAGCTTGAGTTTGATTATGATGGTTGAAAGCAAGAAAGGGTGAAATTGAGCTTGTTTTACTTGCTTGTTATGATCTTTTATATAAAAATGGATTTAATGTTGTGAATAATGATTTTGAACTCATTTATGAAGGTTTAAATGAAGATTAAAATTGGGCATAACCTAGGATTTCATGATCATGCAAGAGTTGGCTTATTAAATTGCCCATTGTTGGAAATTTTGGGAATTATGGGGTTCTTCAAAAATTCTAAAACTTTTATTGTAGATTTTGTATAATATTTGGCAGTTTTCGGCGAAATTTCATGAATTTTGGAGGTGTATCAGTGAGTTATAAAATTTTCAATAAAACTGCCTTCTTTTTGGATACGAATTATGTATAAATAAATTTGTTTGGAGTTTGGATATGTTAATGGCTTCAAAAATGGATGTTATACAAAGTTTGGCTAAATTGGTGAATCATGGAAAGTTCCATTTGTGACCAAGGGAGGTTGGTTGGACTAATTATGTAAGTAAATGAATTTATTGGGAGATTGTGGATATTGATGTAAAGAAATCTATTGACAAGTTTGTAAGGTTTATCATGGAGTGGTTTTTGAGAATTTTAGTCAAAGGAAGGCTATCATAAGGAGGAAATAAATATTCATGGATTTTATTGGAGTTTTCAGCTCGATTTATGAGAGAAAAGAAGAGAAACATGCATTTTGGGAGCTTAGTTATGAGTTTTGAATCACTTATGGCTATTACAAAGAAAGCACCAAGTTTGGGGAGTTTAATAGTTTTCATTAGGATCAATAGTCTATTTGGGGTGAAAAATTGTATTTAATGGACTTGTAAATGAAATATGAAAAGTGGGGAGAATTTTGACTCAAAAATCATATTTATCAGACCAAGTTATTGCAGATTATGCTGTTTTGAACCAAGATATATCTCTCTTGGCCTTAAACCTTTAATAGTTACTCAATTCAGAATATATCAAATACATTTATCAAGCCAATTTAGTGTACCTGTTGTTATCTTGAACGAAGCTATACCTCAGCAAGCCTTAAACCCATATTGGCAACCTATCTCAGAAGATGTCAAAACCACTCTCCCATTTGTCACCATCAAGGCTTTTTCCTTTGTAATCTCATTTATCTCATTGTGGTCTATTTTACTTTCATTTACTTTATATCGGATTTAATTACTTTCATTAATTCAGTTTTGAAGTTATATTGAAATACCCAAGTTATGTATACCATTTAATTACACAATTTCTATTACACATACTTTTACTTACTCAATTATGTGAGTAAGGATCATTTACTTACTACAGATACCTACAATGACATTTTTGAAATAGAGTCAATGCCTAGTTATCACTCCCCGTTATGCATAAGTGTTATCAAGTCAGAACATATTTATCAAGTTAGATGACATTTTTAAAGACTCAAGGTACGTCCATTACTTGTATCTTCAAAATACAGAACATGTTTACCAAGTTACAAATCTTAATGAGTTTATCAATGAATCAGTTTATACAGTAATTTACCATTTAACTTGCGACTACATCAGTTATCATCTATAGAGCATCAGCCCATTATTTACCCGTGCGGCTTCAAGCCAAGTCTTAATCGTATTGGCAGGTATACACCTATGTATAGATCATATCATTGCAACGGGTTCACATCCAGCTAATAATGAGCAATTTAGTTTTATATTACTTTCATTTTCATCATTATTGCAAACTAAATGAATTGCAAAAAGTGGTACCCGCCAACAAGGTTTTAATGTTCATTTACGCATATGGGGATGCATGTATTGAGCTTTAGCTCACATTTCTCGAAATGTTTTCTTATTTTTCATTTTTGGTGATGAAGCTGCACATATACCTCCATTTAGCAAGGCCCTTTAGGAGTTATCAATTGCTTGCAGCGGACTAAGCATACCATGAAGGTTGGGTACAACCTAAAGGACGAGATAAGTTTATTCTCAGTGTACATGTTTAATGTGGAGTGCAGGATGGCCCTTTGTATGAATATGTTGATGGTATTGAAGTTAGACCATTGTGGTTTTTGACTTTGAATATTTTAAGTTTAATGTTTCTTGTGTTTATGATCGTGAGTTGGCCGTAATGAGTAGTCTCAGTTAGCCTTGTCCTATTCGGGACGGTGGTAGCGCCTTCAATCATTAAGTCTTCCGCTGTAGTTTTTCGTAAATCAAGTCATTAGGATTTTGGGGGCGTTACACACAAGGCATCTTTCTTTGCCAGCAAAAGTATGCATTGGAAATTATTGATGAGTCTGGCTTATTCGAGGTGAAACCAACAGAATTTTTAATAGAGGAGAATCATAAACTGGCCTTAGCCTCCGGAAGACTATTGAATGATGATGCTAGTTATTATTGTCTTGTTGAAGGCCTTATTTATCTCACTATCACACATCATATCTCACCTACACTGTTCATATTTTCTCTTAATTCATACAGTGCCCCAAAAAAGAGCACATGAATGGAACTAGATGAATATTGCACTATCTGAAAGGTACTGCTGGATGTGGTATATTTCTCTCAGCTGAGAATCACTTGTGATGGAAATCCCACCATGCCCTTTGATTTAAATGAAATCAAATCAATTAGGTAATCTTATTATGCTGGTTAAAGGATGGATAATTCATCCAAGTTTTGTTAAAGCTTTGAAACTGCAAGGCAAAGGGTTCGTTCTAGCACTAACCCGTTTTTGTGTGCAAAATTCATCAAGCATCCTCAAGGTTAAGTCTGATATTTTTTAATGGATTTGAATTTCAAGATGTTAGATTTCTAAAAAATCACGTTTTATCCAATGTGGACTTCATTTGGTTGGTCAAGTTCAGCCCACAAATTCGGATATCAAAATGCAGGCCAGTTTTGGACAGTCTCCACTCTTTGGCCCATAAATTTTGAACAGATGGTCCAAATGCGATGAAACCACATTCTCTGGAAACTAGACATCCTAAGATTTCCAATGAATCAAGAATAATCGAATTTGGATCCAAAACCAGAGAATTATGCCTGTTTGAAGTTGGGGTTGCTGCTGATGTGAATGCATTTAATGCAAAACGCGTGAAGGTGTGTGAAAGCTTGTGATTTCGGCTCTTGCTGCTTATGCCTCCTCATAAAACGTGTCCTCCCTCCTCTTGCAAGGCCAAAGAATGTGGGAATTATAGATTCATGCATTGCCTTTTGCTGCCACACTCATTTCACACCAACAACATCCAAAAGACACACCTCTTCGACTTTGTTCATCCGAATGTAGTATGCAGCAAGTTCACTTGTTTTTCTTCACTCCTTTTCATTTATGTCTTTTCATTGTGTAAGGCCTCTACTATATAAGGCCATAGTTTACAATCATTAATCAATCAATGAATCAGATTTTGAGTATATGAAAAGTGTGAGTTAGAAAACTTTCTCCATTAAAATCCTAGTGTTGTATCTTGAGTTTGGCAACTCAAGTGGGTCTCTAGGTCTGTTTATCTCAACTAGAAGGTGATTAAATTCTGTAACTAGTTGATCTAAAGAGATTGCCCAAGTGTTTCTCCAAGGGTGGCTCTTAGGATTATCCCTTGAAAGTTCACTTGACTATCTAAGTTTTTGTTTTCTTTCTTGTTTTCAATTTTTATTATCATCCTTGTGAGTTTGAAGCTTGTGGAAGTAAGTATTTCATGTGTTTCATCCTTGCATTTTTGTCTCATCATCTTCATTTCTTTTGATAATCAATTGTTTATGTTTTTGTGAGTTTTCCCCTCCGAAAATATCTTGCAACTATATGGATTTTGTGATTCCGATTGGGGGGGCATGTCCTATCTCTAGAAGGTCCTAACTAGCTATTTTGTAATGCTTGGTGCCTCTCCTATTTCCTGGAAGACCAAGAAATAGGCTACTGTTTCCAAGTTCTCAACAGACGTCGGGTACAGATCAATGGTCATGGCTACAAATGAGCTAGTGTGAATAAGAACCTTTTTGGCATCTTGAGGAGTATTCATGAATAGCCAAGCTGCTCTCCCACGACGGCCAAGCTGCTCTCCACATTGCAAAGAATCCCGTCTTTCACGAACACAAGAAGCATATAGAACTTGACTATCATTTCATGCGCAACAAACTTGAACCTGGTTTGTTAGAATTTTTCTACATCAGAACACAACATCAACGAGCGAATACTTTCACTAAAGCCCTTGGGAAGAAGCAGTGTTAGTACCTCTAAGGCAAGTTGGGCCTGTTGGACCTCCATGCTCCAACTTGAGGGGGAGAGATAAGAAAACTACAAATTATATCCCCCCCATATCTCTAGATTATAGTTACTAGGATTTATTTAGTTTCTATATCTTGTAGAATTCCTTAACTTGATGGAGACGTCAGGGCTAGGGCTAAAGTGAGAAGCCAAGGACATCTTCATGTATTTAAACCCCTGATTGTATCAAATTGAAAGCATCAAAGAATAATCAACTCATATGATGAATTCTCTATTCCAAGTTTCTGTCATTCTTTAAGTTTTAACACCTAAAATTCTTTTTAGATCAATCTTTAACTTCAAAATTAATAGTTTTGAATTTCTCAACAAATTTGAACAGATTAGTTCCATTGTGAGTGTTCTTATTGATACCTGCAGTGGTAGAGTCGCTTACAACTAGATCTTCCCAGACCCCGCGCAAGCGGGACTCACACTATGAGGTTTTTTGTTGTTGTTGTATGTCATCGACTTGTGTTAATATTTACACCAGAAGTTTTGGAAACGAAGAAATGCTTTAACTTTTCCACTTTGGGGGTTGGAAGATAAAATGATAGGAAAATGGTCTGAACAAGTGAAGCTACCGTGTATGTCATAAACCAGTCTCTTCGAGATAGAGTTCTATCTAGTCTTTCATACACTAGTTGGGTATGTACTCTCTTCTTCCAGGTAAAGAGGTTACCATGACATGGACACATTTTGCGTTGATAGTTGATATG
The DNA here is from genome assembly GCA_017589665.1 of Selenicereus undatus. Lineage (NCBI taxonomy): Eukaryota > Viridiplantae > Streptophyta > Magnoliopsida > Caryophyllales > Cactaceae > Selenicereus > Selenicereus undatus. The sequence goes on from JACYFF010019584.1 coordinate 34,378,402, forward strand.
AAATTATTGAGTCTTTTTTAATCTATTATGTGCTCCAATTCATCCCCCTCTTTTCACGTTGAGGCAAGATAGTTCCTTGAAGTCTCCCATCATGCACCAAGGGATATCAAAAATATTATTTAATTGTAATAAATGTTCCCAAAAACTATTTTTGTCTAGATCTTGTGCCGGTGCATACACCTCTAACATAATTGAAGTCTAGGTCTTTTCCATGCCATGAATTAACATGTGAATTGCTCATGGTTGTTTAATTAGGATAGATGCATATATAAAATTGTTGTTTCATAAAACTACAACAACCCCCCCGCCCAACCAAATGGTTAATCAATAGTACATTGTCAAAATGTTCAAAACCTATTAGAGGGAAAATTTTCCTAATATTGGTTTCGTTAACCATAATTTCTAGTAGCAATATCATATCAAGTTTGTGGGTTCGCGTTGGGAATTTGACCTCCTATAAGACCTGTGACTTTTTGATACCTTGTGTATTCCAACTAATAATCTTCACGGTAAATCAATTAATAAACCATAACATGCATACTTGCACTAGAAAAAAATGACTTTGAGGTACCTTGAGTTTTAGGATCGTAACTTTTTGGTCCCTGACTTTTTGCAAATAACACTGGGGTACCCTATGTTTCTGCATAAAAGATTCTTAGGTCCTTTTTCTTATTATTTTGGCCCTTAAACTTTTAGAAATTACATAAAGCCCCTTGGGTTGTGTAAAATATGCAAATAAGCTATTTTAGGATTTTTTTCAAAAAATATGCTTGTTATTAATTATTAAACTTCTTATAATGACTTTACTGGTACTGCTTGTCACAATCTGTTACTTATATCATAAATATTATGCTTTCGGTGGTTATATGCCTACCATGCTTAGCAAAATAATTAAAGCTTAGTTATAGAGTTTCAACCATTACCTAAACTTAGTCGGTGCTAGACTCCGGCGTTCCTCTAGCTTCCGATTTACATAGATTTCTAATCTCAACCACACCTTCCCTAGATCAGGCATAGCACAAATCTGTTTCATTTCCTACCTCAGACCGTAATCACTAATCAATTTTTATATTTTAAACGATAGTGAAACTTTAATCAAGAAATTATAATATTTAACACATAAGGTTCAATTGAATAATGTTCCCTACTAGGAAATTTCTTTTATTGAAAGCTTGAAAGTGAAAATATTACAATGGAAAGATTAAAGAGGGACTTCAACTACTAAGATCATGAGAGACATGCATAGAGAAATGGAGAATGTCGACTTCTCTTTTGCTCAAGTATGCTCAAATGACGATGCCCCTTCTTAGCACCCAACATTTCCTTTTATACAGGAGTTAGAATACATAGGATGCCATAATGGCTACAGTACACACTGATTTTACACATGGCTACAGTTGCTTTCACATGGCTACAGTAGACTACCTTATTTTATAGACCTATCACTTGTCAAAAATGGTACAATAATGGAGCAACCACTTTTCAGAGCCTTTTAATGCTAACAAGACTAGTCATCCATATTAAGATTTTGTATGCCTTCATCCCCAATAATGTCTTTCAGTCCATTATTATCCAAATAATCATCAAAATCTTCATCTAGTTCAAGATGATCTGAATCCCATTTTTCAAATATTTCATGAAGATATTTGTTTCATTTTTTTCATAAGAATTTTTCAGCTCCAACATCAAAGAGATAATCAAAGACATCTTCTAAAGTAGCTCCTTCTACCTTCATACATTTGCTGAACTCACTATGATAGGTGAAGATAGTATTTTCGCAGTGCATTAGCATTATTCCTTGCTCGTTCAACGCCCACATTTGATGGTAAATGTTGAAAAAACCAATGGCTCCTGCTAAAGCAGGATTAGTAACTAACTCATGTTATTCTGGAAACCATTCTTGTTGTTGATCTCTAGAATTGTCTAAATCAACTAGTTGAACCAAATAATGGGCCCATTTAGCCTTTCGATTTTCATACTCAATCAATGCTTAATGTACTTCAACCAATAGACATCTATTGTATGAAATTTTTGTTGGACAATCAGGAAATGTTAGAATTCAATGGATCCTTCAGAACATGCATTGTTGAAATTTAGTTAGTCTTGAGAGAAATTGGTACTTGGATCTGGGATTTCTATGAGGTAAACTACCATTCCATATTCCAAGGCTTTCACAACATTTGGAGAGATTGAATTTGCTGGAAAACTAAAACCACCAGCTCCAGATCTATCGGAAAAGTATATTGTTGTACTCCAAGATTTTCAAATATCATAGAAATAATTATGATAGTAGTTAATGCAGGCTACATACTACGCGTTGAACCATTTTTCTTGAGCACGAAAACTGATTTTTCCTTGAATATCATAAGGACATCTTAGGTAATTAATTTGTAACTCTAGAAGGGAAAATCTTTGCGCTATTAGGTAGGCAGAAGATAGCATACCAAAATGTGCTACTTTATGTATGAAATTTCAAAATATCCATGAGGATTCTACTAGAAGGACAAACCCGTTCTAATAGTAATGGCATTTTATATTGGATTTCCTCCTTTTTCCGCAGGAGTCCTGCTATGATAATCACCATTAGCAAGCTCACGAGTTAAACTATCTACCAGAGAATTCTTTGATCCATGTATTTGTTTAGTAGAGGAGGAAAAGTGGTTAAGCCTGTAATTGTCAATGCAGGAGTCTCCCTTACGCTTGCATGTTTGATAAATTGTTTTTTATAAAACCAAGTATTCCTTTGCAATCGGTTCAGATAAGAAAAGGTTTTGCAACTAAAAAGTTAAGAATTTTTCAATTCCCCTTATGGCTGCGAGGATTTATTTTTCCATCATAAGATAGTTGCATTCTGCTTTATTAAAACTTCCACTGTAATATTTGTATAGTTTTTGTCCTTCTTTGATTTTGAGTATTGCACTCCAGTGCTCATTGCTGACATTTGTCTCAAGAATTATATCTTCTCCTTCATTAGCCAAATTAAGAACAGGAAGATTTTCACACATCTTTTTGAGGTTTTCAACAATCTTTGAATCACTAGGGGTCCATGTCTAACTTACTTTTTTCTTGAGTTTCTGTAGCAACTGTTTCCTCAATTTTGCTAAATCTTTAATGAAATCTGAAGTATAGGTAGCACATCTAAGAAACCTTTCTAATTGCTTCCTATCTTCAATCTTTCAAGGAAAATTTTCTATCTTTTCCAGAATATGCTTTGGTAGAATGAAATGTCCAATTTTTATCTCTAGACCTAAGAACTCTATCTCTTGTTCAGCATAAATGCACTTATTCTTACTAGGTATAATACCATGATCAATACATCCTTCGGTGAAAGTTAAGACATCATCTTTGTGCTGCTCTATGGTTTTGGAAAAGGCAAAGATATTATCAATGTAAACTAAACAACAGTGATTAACATCTTTGAAGATATTATCCATTCTTCTTTGGAATATTTGAGGTGCATTCTTTAGGCCAAATGGCATTAATATCCACTCATAATGTCCTTGTGGGTTGCTAAATGTAGTTAAAGGAATGCTTTCTTCATCCATTTTTATCTATTAGTATCCGCTTTTGCAATCCATTTTCGAGAACAAAGAGGCTCCTTGAATTCTATCGAAAAGGACTGCTTTGCTAGGAATATAATAACCATCAAAGACAATACTATCATTAATCTTTTTGTAATTGATTACCATTCTTATTTTTCCTCTTTTTTCTTCGACATGATTTCTTACCATGAAAGCGGGATTGGTGTGAGCACTCTTTCTATTCCTGATTAGTCATTCATCCAAAAGTTCTTTGATTTGTTTATCAAATTCCTGGATATCCTGGTGTGTATACATCATTTGTTTGACTTAAATAATAGCATTGGGATTTAACAAAGTAATTTTTACAAATGTCTTATCTTTATCCTAAAATTTTAATAGATCATCATAGTAGAGTTCTTTGCCTAATTGATGTTGTTGTTCAGTAATTTGCTCTTTATTAGATAGCTTAAGTGGTGACATTGTTAGTACTATTTCACATTGTGGAGGCATTACCTTCTTACCATGCTAGCTGCGTATAAACTCAATTTTCTGATGAGTGTAAGCCTTACTTAACTTATCAATAGGAACTACGTGACCATTTATTGTGAATATTATTTCATTTATGGTCTGTGGGCATAGAGAATACAACCTCTGAAAGTTATTTTCAATAATTATATCATGAGATGATTAATCAGTAGCCCATAAAACTAGCATAATGCATTGGACTCCTGCTTCTTCTATGGTTAACCCCTCTATGGCCTCTTTATGGGTCATTATGCTATTGTCAATTACCCTCACTTGTAAAGGATTCTTAGCTTTCTTTCATATGAATTCTGAAAGTAAAGACCTTTTTCCAAAATAAACAGAACAGCCACGATCTATTTGGGATATAGATGCTATTAGGATTTGTATTGGTAACTTCATAGCATATCTCTCTAATCATTTTTTTTTTACTAATTCATCTTTGTAGATCAGTTCACTAACAGTTATTGTTTTGTACCCAATGACTTTTCTATTTAGACTCATACTTCGGTCTACACTATGTCTTGCGGGTTCAAAATTCATTGCACTCATTTCACTGGTAATGCTAATTGTATCATGTTCTTTAAGCTCTTCTTTAGCTGATGAAGACCCTTCTCCCCATTCAGATCTTGCACTCATGCTTCTTAATAGTTGGGGTTTAATGATAATTTTACCATTCTGATCAATTTTTATCATACTTTTCTCATTAATTTTTGTAGGGTTGGTAAAGCTAGATATCGTACAATGATCATTTTTTATCTCCTCCAAATTGGATTTAATCATCTGGATCTTTTGCATAGGGGTAGGACTTTCAAATTTTTTTACCTATATCATTGTTACCTTAGTCTTTGAATCTAATAATATTATCTAATTTGTAGATAATTTTTCAAAATATCCTCAGTGGGTAAAAAAAAATAAAAAAATTCATATCTATCCTCCTCTTTTCATGTCTATCCCAACTATTTTTATCTTAAGAGATGAGAAGTTTTTAGCAAATTCATCTTTGGGGCTCACATAATATCTAAGTTAATAATTGAATCATAATAATTCATTACATAAACTGGTTTTAACCCATGTGATAATTTGATTATTAAATATTGCAATGGAGTGATTTGAACTTGGACACTTCCAACATAGATATACTTGTATTTTCTGTCTTTGTTATGCTTAAGGATATTTTCCTAATTAATTAGATTAACTTCTCCCACATTGTACTCATAGTCTTTGATTTCTATATCTCCCTCCATCATTTCACATACATATTTGCTTTTTAATTAAAAGATGGACTTTTTATAGATCATATCTTTCTAAATTATGGGAAGGACCCAATCTCCTTTGACTTCGTTGTTCTCATTGTATACGACAAATTCTTCTCCTTGAAAATCACCAAGACTAATCAAGCTACTTTCAATCATATGACTGGTCTCTTTATAATCACTTTCTTCATATTCATCTTCTAGTATAATTTGTACAATTTCTTTGTTGTTATTTAGGGCTAAGTCTAGTGCATGTTCCTCCCTTAGCTCAAAGTAATCTAGGCTTCCTAGAGTTTCAATTAGCTTATTATTTTTCCTATTTTTGCATTCATTACTATAATGTCCTACTTCTCCACATGCCCAACATTTGCTGTTGTTTTTCCTTAAAGGACAATAAGTTGTTTTCCTAAAAAATCTTCGATTTTGAGGGCTTGGTTTCTTATATTTTCTTTTATATTTCTCTCCACTTTACTTATTAAAGCTCCTTTTCTTATAAAATTTTCCTTTTCCTATACTTTCGGATTCCTATCTCCATTGGTGAGGTGAATCTCAACGAGTTAGAAATTGCTTCTTAATGTTCTTTTGCTTTTGGAGCTAAAGACATTGATCATCGACCCATTTTCCTAAATAAGATATTCTTGAACCAAGGATATAAATGATATATGCTCTTTCAAGCCATACAATGTATTTTTCATTAATTATGGAATTTATCATATGTGGTAATTTGTCATAAAACATACCAAGATTAGTTTCATTATGCCTAATTTTATAATAATATTAACTGAATTCAACAATATAATTCTCCAGATACCTCATATCCCATAACTCTTTATTATTAATCTTTCTTCGCCATTCTTTTACTTTTTCTTTGGAAGCAAGTTGAGCTCCGATAAACTCAATTTTGATTTCTTTACATCAAATTTTTTAACATTACAGATGGTGTTTCTATTATTCTTAATGTATTTTTACCATCTTTATTTAATGAATCATACCAGTCAGCTACAGTGCCAGAAAAATTATGCTCGATATAATTCAAGAAATTTCTTGCAGTACATGTGGTATGTAAATTTAAGACACTATTCATTCCTCTTTTCCAGTGCTCAAATATTTCACCTATGTTGCGAACTTCATCGATGTTTAAGATATATCCGATTTGACTAATTCGATTAAGTTCAATTTCTTCAGAGGTTGTAGTTTTTCTTAGGATAAAACCAAAAGAAAAATTAGTTGTACATCCTGCTGGAACATACTGAGACCTCATAAAATGGGTATTTCTTCTAGAAGGTTTACCAAATTCCTTAGGTTTAGGGACTACATTGTTAACTATATTAGACTCAATTTCATCTGTGTTAGGCTCTTCTCCAACCTCGTTAATCTGACCATCAAATACCATTTTAGCATATTTTTTTATCCAATTTCTTTCTAATTTCTTCTAAAGGTACAACAATAAGATCTTCTAGTTAATTAGCTTTATCTGATAATATATTTCTTCTTCTAATCAATGATAAGAGAACCGGACAGGACCGGGACCCACTCTATACTCCGGTCCAGAAAACATGAAAACTCATTTGAGTTATTAAGCCGGTCAAACCCAGTAAAAACCGGCCAATCTGGTCAAACACTAGACCCGGGCGAGGTGCGGTTCAACCGCTTTTTCTCAAGACGGGTACCAAAAAAGGAGAAAAAAAATATATGAACTATGTCGTCCTGTCCCCGCTGTCTTCTTCTATGTCGGTGGCTTTGCTAGTCCGTGCTTTGTCGTCGTCAACACATCAATCTTGGCTTAGATATGAGCACAGCGAGAGAGATGGGAGAAGACAGAGAGAGGATAGAGGCTAAAAGATCAAGAGAGTGAGCACAGAGAGGAATAGGATGTGAAATGTTTTGAGAATAGAAAAAGAATGCAAAGGAAGCGGCAGAGAGGGTTTTTGATCATTATGTTGCTTAGAAGTTATATCACATGCATTGATTTATCTGGGCTTGTGCCTGTGGGCTATGTCTCACTTAATTTTGCGTGGTGAATTGATTTAGGTTTTTTTTACTTTCTTTTTCTTTGTATTCCATTTGTATAATTATTTTTTTTATCAACATTATGCATAATATTGTATTATTTGTAAAGCAAATGTGAGGAAATACTTTACATTGAAAAAAAATACTGAGGAAATATTTATAAATGATAATTACAGCAAGATTTGTATTAAGAAAATTGCTAATTTTATTTTTTTAGATCACCTAGTTCATCAATTCAAACAAAATCTACGTCGGGATCATCTGATTCACGTCGGTCCAACCCGGTTTGACGATCAACTAGATCAACCGGTCCAAAATAGTCTGACCGGTTGACTCATTGACCCACTCCTCCAACCGGATCAATCACCGGGTCGGCTCTCTTAACATTACTTCTAATTGGACATTATTTGTCTCTTCTTTATCATCAGATAATACATCCTGTTTATCAATAGTTGCACCCATAATTTTGTTTAATTCTCCTGGATTTTGCTCTTTCTCTAACATATCCTGCAGCTCATCAAGATTATACTGCTTATACTCCATCCTCTTTTTCTTTTTCTCCCTTTTCAGACAATTTTTTAGTTGATTTTTCTTCTACTTTTTTTTGAATTTTTATATCATGCAAAGGAAATGGATTTTTGTTTTTTGGGTTTTGGAAATAATATTTATGTTGAAATGGAGTACTAATACTTAAAGTTGATTTTGCACTATGTCTAATTTTGTTAACTGAAGAAAAATGGATTACAGATAATTGTTTCTTAAATCTCCTTGACTTCAGTCTTAATTTTTACTGATTTAGCTTTAAACTTTAAAACTTAATCAGTGATATAGTTTAATTGGCGTGCTACTAAAGTGGTTCCTTCTGGGAAGTGAACAATATATGAATAAATAGAAGCAGTGCAATTAGGTGATGATTCAAGCATTAATCACAGTTAATTAGCTTAATTAACCATTGATTAGCTTAATAATATTAATTATTTTTGGTCACGGGCTCTGGTACCAGATTTAAGAGGGCTTGGAGTAGTACCAATGAATAGAATATCACACGCACAAATGTGCAAATATGAAACAATTAGGGTGTTACGTAAAAATTAAAATAGTAAATTGGGTCATTTTTGTTGCTTATCTTATAAGTTGAAGTATCTTATAGTTATTTTTAAAATCTGAGAGTCCTTTTTGTTGTTTACGCAAAACTTGAGGTACCTTCGTCTACTTTTTTCCTTGCAGTAAATGGTTAATATATCAGTGGCTAAAATGCATCTTACAATGTATATGCACATGAATCCCATACATAGGGATAATATGTGATACTTGTAGAATCCTACTGGGAAAGCCTAGGCATGTGAGTTCACTAAGAAGTACTCGAGAAAAAAAATCACGTACGCACACGTACGTCAATCACAGGAAATAAAAAAGCCAAAAACCATTATGATTAATCAATACACACCTAAATGGCTCCAAATGCTTGTAATACAGCAAAAAAAACAGCAAAATGATCCCAGGCAGCGTCTGAATAAGCAAGGGAAGCACGACGTAGCAGTCTTGTATCGTTCCCCATGCCATGAGTCAAAAGTGAGCGGCAAACATGGATGCTCAAATGGACCTCACCCAAAAACTTGCGGATAATGGCCTTCCAAGGATAGACCGTTGTGCAAGAAAAGCATACGTAATAGTGCATCAGGTAAAAATTAGAGACTGAAAATTTTCTAAGCCTGAAGGCAATCTGAAATGAGGCCTTGGAATTGCAATGAGGACTGACATCCTCATGCTTTTCTCTCTGTTAGTGGGCAACGTCCACTAAGCTAAAATAAAGGAAGGTTGAGGGTTTTTTGAGAGCCATTTTTAGTAAATGGTTATGGCTAAGTGCCATATAAAAACCCCAAGCTGTTTTGACAAAAACAACATACAACATCATACAGCATTTATGTGATTCCTTACTCTCACTACTCTCAGTCAAAAACGTGTGTGTGTGTCGGGTTTGAGTCGTGGTTGCATTGCCGGGACTCTAGTAGCCACCGGGGTACAGATCGTGGAGCAAAAGGCATCAAACAGATCAGTTCGCTTTCGCCGTTTAGGTACGTCCTAAAACCCTAAGTGTTCTAACAGTGGTATCAGAGCCGAATTTGATGTTTTTGCCCTCGATTAATAGAAAATGCATGCCTAATTTATCTGTTAAATTCATGCATCTCAACAAGTTTTTTTCCTCCCTACATTTTTTTTTCCTGGGAAGGTTTCATTAGCTCTCGATTGTCAGACCCACGCCCATTTTTTTTACCCTTGACCCTAAAAAAAAAAGGGGGAAAGGGTGGTTTTAAACATACCATCAGTCGCCGCCATAGTCGACCCAGAGGGGTGGCGCATGGGTAGCACGCGCCGCCGAGAGAGACCCGGTTTTCTCTCTTTCCTCTTCACTTTGCCTTCCACAAACCCCGATCTGTCGCCCGAACTGAACAAAAATACTGACCACCCATACATGGCGGCGCGTGAGTAGCACGCGCCACCGCCTGAGTGGCGCGTAGCGCGAGTACCACGTACTGACGAGACCACCGCCAGCCGATCTATATGATGGTCCCGGTGGTTTGAACGTAGGGCGACCAGAGAGAGAGATCGAGGAGTTTTTTCAAGAGGGGGCGGCGGCAGGATTTCCTCATTTGGTTTTTTTTGGGGGGGTGTTAGGGTACCGGGAAAAGATCGGGAAGACCGGCAGGCCGGCGAACGCCGGGCTTGGTGCTCGGAATCCATGGCGGCCGGGCCTTCCCAGGCCTTTTTCCGACACGAGCCGAAATCGAGAGTCGAGAGACAGAAAACCCCAAAACCGAAAAGGAACACGGGCTGGCTGCTCATTTTCCATGGTGGCCGACCAAAGCTTAAGCAGGAGAGTGGTCTAGAGAAGAAGAAGTATGGAGAGGCAAGGGGAGCATGGAGAGGCAAGTAAAAGAAAGAAGATCCCAGACTTAATCATGGGCACATTGACCTCCCCTCCCCTCTCACACGCCTCCCTTGCCTTAAAAGAAAAAGGCACACCGACCCTTTAATAATAATAAAAAAAAAGGGTCTCATTGTTTTAAAACTTCTTAGTTTAAAATCATGCTTAGCCTCGGAAAATTATAATAATGTGTTTGTTTTTTTTCTGGGCAAAAGCTGTTTGTTTGCCTGATTGTATCATTCTAAACATGCCTGTTTAAATGTTTTAACACATGAATGGGTTTCCTGTATGTAAGCTTGTAAAGATAGTTTTGTGTGAACTTTTGGCATGTA